>WBMW01003369.1:1573697-1615708 GCA_013396635.1 Penelope pileata
GGGGGGGGAAGACCCTGTGCTTCAATGCTTAGACACATGTTTAAAAAAAAAAAAAAAAAAAGTAGTTCATGACTTTGTTTTCTCAAAGCTTGCAAAACCTTAAGCTTTAAACTGTGAAAGTCAGTTTGTAGGTTCCTGTATTACTTGGCTTTAGGTACATTCGTTGTTTTATCTTTTTTGAGGGATGCCAGTGTCTTGCTTTGAATTCTTGCATGCAAAGAACTTTTTTGATCTTGAAATGTAATATTTCTGACTGTTCTTTTCTTCTGGATTGGTTACCAGAATTTACTTTATTTGAACACGTTAGTTAAACTTCTAAAAGTATTTTACAGGCTCTCGCAGATGTCAGCTGGCAAGTAACAATCCCAGTAATGTGTTTCATTCATCTTGGAACCCATTATGCTTAGACAGTCAGCGTTGTAGGAGAGAAAGGGAGCAAGCTTTGCTTTGGGAAGATGACTTTTTTTTTTTTTACTTGTCCTCTCTAATGCCTTTATACTTTGTCATCCTCATATGAGAAACAAGCTTTATTTATGTCCTCAGGTTTCTAGTCAGCTCTATGCCCATCAGTCTGAAGTAACAGTAGCACTTCTTTGTCAAGTTAGGTACCAAACTGTGTATACTTTAAAGGGAAAGGATTTTGGCAGTCTTCAGTTCATGTTACATTCCTAGTTTTGGAAGATGCTCCTCTTCTTGATGCACAGATTCCGGAGTAAAGGTTGAAAGTCATAGAGAAAGCACTGTGTGAAATGTTTAGCCTAGAGAAGAGAAGTCTTTGCGCGGAGGATCTTGTTGATGATTGTTAATACCTGAAGAGAGGGTGTATTGAGGATGGAGCCAGACTGCTTTCGGTGGTGCCAAGGACCAGAGGCAGCAGACACCGACTGGAGCACAGGGGATTCCCTCTGACCACCAGGCAGCACTTCTGTGCTGCACCGATGGCAGAGCACTGGCACAGGTTGCCTGGAGGCTATGGAGTCTCCTCCTCCGAGATCCTCAAAACCACCTGGATGTGGGCCGAGGCAGCCTGCTCTGGGTGTCTCTGCTTGAGCAGGAGTTGGGCCAGAGGGATCTAGAGGTCCCTGCTGACCCCACCAATCTGCAATTCTGAAACTCTCCAAACTCTCTTCAATAACCTAATGAAGGGGAATTATTGTTCTTATCCTTCCAGGCAAGGCCACCCCCCACTTTTTTTTGACATTGCCAGCTGTTACTGGTTCTTGGATGTTTTGAGTTCCTGTAGTTTGGAGCAGTCGTCTCTTTTTTTTTAATTGATTTACGTGGTGGAGGAAAGGTATGGGTTTCTCCAGTAGTATATTGTTTCTACTGCGACTTGTTAACTGTTATAAAACCCTTTGAAAAAACTATTATATGTATTTCCAAAATGGTTTTGACAGTCCTTACGAAAGCTAGTTTAAACAGCCAATTTCTAATAGGTTAAGAGGAAAGGTCGTCTTGTGGAATAGCAGATGAGAAATAAAATGTGTGTGTGGTAAGCCCACGTTACGAAGGGGAGTACTAACGATGCCACTTTGGTTTGGTTCTAGGGGATTGTGCTGTTCAGAGCAGTCAATAAGCAACTGTGAAAAGGGGATGGATAAGGAGGGGATAAAATATGCTGGGTTTTTAAAGCTTAGAAATCTGAAGGTGATGAATTTGTGATACTGAATGCTTGTATTGTAAGATGGCAAATGATACTATCAATAAAAGAAAAATCAGGGGAAGAACCCTATTGTATACCTACACAACGATAAGCTTTTGATTAGTTAATGTCCAAAGGTGTCTGTTTTGTACCTGAACAAGATTACTACTGTACTTCCTTAGTGAATGAATTAGGAAAGGTTGTTATAACTTACCAAGGGAGAAAAAAAGTTGCCTTGGGAGTGCTAATTATACATCTGCAGTGTTGAATGCAGTTCCCCATTTCTAGTGAAATAAAATGGATATGAAATTGTCACGTAATCTAGCAATAGACACATGTATTACCTAAAATTGTACAAGGATTTCTAGTATCTTTGAGGAGAAATGTTTGTTAATGGTCTATATGCTATAAGTCATATGCGTGGATGATGATAATTGGAGGAGACATTATTCAAAGGCCTACATAAACTTCATTGAGAGTTGGTGGGAATTGCCAGAGAACTGAATGTGCACTCGAAAGCATGTTAAAACTCTTCCCTAAATTTGGGAGGTAAGGGCCTAAATACATCCCCTGATGTATTTAAATGTATATATCAAGTTGATGTTGAGTAATTTAGAGTGATTCCTAGTTTTACAGAAAATTGTTCAACTTCAGTTTTTTTGGAACATTTTTCACTGCTAAACATTTCTTTCATCAGTAAGAAAATAGATGTTATCTTTAATAAGTAGAAGCTTGCAGTATGCTTCTGTTATATAAATATAAACCAGATTAAAATAATCTTTTATTCTTCATCTTCTAAGGTCTATGATTCATTTATTTCTCTTGATCTATCTTCCCTTTGTAGAATTTTCCAGAAAAGGATCTTCTACACTGCCATTCTAAGGATGTGATTGAAGCTCATTTTATGGCTTGCATAAAAGAAGCAGATGCTTTAAAGCACAAAAGTCAAGTCATCAATGAGATGCAAAAAAAGGATCATAAGCAACTGTGGATGGGGTTACAAAATGGTAATACACTGTATAAAATATTGATTACATTTAGTACTAGCCTGCTAATAAATATTGTAGTCATGATACAGGTTTAAATAATGTCTTAGAAAATATATATTTTATTAAAAAGAACTGTAATTATGTGATAGTCCAAAAGTAACTTGAAGTATTCAAGGAACTTGAATTGGGTCATCAATGAAATTGTAGTGACTTTGCTTTTGTTTTGTTTAAACAACAAAACAAAATACTTAGTGTACTTCTGTGCAACTGATGGCCTCTGTATGGGAGACACCTGGGGTGTGTTGTTCACTATGAACCGTCTTAGGCTGTAAAAGGAAAAAAGGCTCTCGTCTAGTCTATGCTTAATGTTTGTTATTGGTAGACAATACATGTAGACATTCAATAAATTTGCCTTTTAGATTAATATTTTGACTCCCTCTACCCTTGCTAAATTTAAATTTTTATTCCCGTGGCTTTCACAAAGATCTTGCATAGATAAGTACTGACTTGAAAAAATCGGCAAAATAATTGAGAACAGAACATTATAAAATAATTGTTGTTCTTCCTTTGAACAGAGGGCATGAATCTATATTGCAATGCAAAACATAATTTCTTTTGTTCAGTGTCTCTTCCTACTTATCGTGGTTCTTAGAGGCCTGTAAGTTGTAGAGCTGTGTAAATGTTTCAGAAGCTGCTAGCTGGAAAGGGTGGTAAAATAATTTTCAATGTTATCCTGATCTCCTAAGTTATTGTTATATTATAGTAGTTTTATTTTTTATATTATATTTTTTTTTATTTTATATTATAGTAGTTTTTATTTTATGGAAGCTGTAAGCGTGAATACGTTTAACGATGTTGTGATACAAAACAGTGAACACTTAGAATTAACTTCTTCCTGTGTGCTTATAAGAAAAATTAAACATAACAGGAGAAGCTCTGAATGCAAGAAGATTTGAGAAATATATTTGCTTTTGACAATAAGGTGTCAAATTAGTTTGGATTTAGTGTGTTTAATTAATGCACGTGTGGGTTTTATTTTTTTTTCTGTTAAGTGGTAAAGGTACTTCTGTAGTAGTTTTGAAACCTGAGTGCTTTTTACAAACTCTGGTTTCTACTAATGATTTAGTCGAGAGAGAGTTATAAATTGAGGGATTATCTAAATTTGACATTTGAGTAATAAAACCTGGAAGGATGCGGTAAATATAGACAAAATTTGTTGGGTAAAGGTGCATTTCATCTGGTTCAATTGAAAATACTTAAACTGCTTGAGATTTTGTGTAGATATTGGTAGCAAACTCTAAGTTACTTCCGTGATTCTGTGAATTCACAAGTATGAATGTATTAGTAAATAAAGTGTTCTAGTCCACTAGAAGCAAGAATCCATAGGAAAATAAATGTTTCCCTAAAGCTTACATTGTTACAAGTAAACTTAAACTGCAGTTTTAATAATTCTGTGAGATAACTGTATTCTGATATAGCAGTATTTGTCTTGCAAGCAGTTTAATTCAAAAGAGGCAAAATGCCGTGCCAGCATAGTTTTGTTTTCTATATTGAGAGCTATATTGGAAAATGAAATCCTGTCGCTTAGTCCTGGTATGTTCCCAGCAACACGTTGTGCTCTATTTATTGATGCATTTTACAACTTAAACTACAAGACTTCTGCCGTGAGTGAATTGTGTTAATGGCAGAATGAATGACTACACAAAGAAATGGTATGAGTTAAGGTTCTTTTATTAAGCAGGAATTATAGAGCCTCTAATGGATGCCTTCAATATGTAAGGTAAGAGAGCAGGTTGGCAGTGCGTTCTTTCTGTACTCGTCTCAGACTCTTCTAGTTGATTATTTGCCTGTCTTCAGGCAGCCTGTCTTGTAGGCAAGCAGGATTTTACTGTTTTGCTGAAGAGCAGAGGTTGCCTAGCAAGGTTGATTTCAGGAAGGTTTCACTGTATTTAGTGAGAAATGACACCTGTGGAATCTGACACCGAAATGCGAAGTTTAAACAATCTTTTGAATACTTTCAAATGCTAATTTTAATTTCTCAGGTCTTCATAAAAGAGAAACAAGAAAAGCTTGTGAAACCAAGAAGACTCTTTTTAAGCATGTTATATCTTTCAGTATGTTTTCATACATCTCAAACGAAAGCCTATTAATTTTTAAACCTCTTTGTGAAACAAGAAAGAATGACCACAAAAAAGAAAAGAAAGTAGCATTTGTGATAACTGCCTCGTAAGTAATGATACATCTGCAGGCTTTTTTTTCTGTGAAACTTCAAATAATTTTCTTCAGTTGTGAAATATAGGAAGTGTTACTTCTGTTTAATAATAGATTTGCAATACATACGGGATATGTTACTTTAACGTTAAACTCAGTTTTGGAATGAAAATATCCCGTTTTGCTTATTTGGGGAAATGTACCTACCAATTACCTGTATAATTTTGTATACACATTCCTTCTGAGAAGGAAGTGCTAGAGCAGGTAGTGTGATAAACTTTTCAGATGCCTGTAGACGTCCCATGGGGAAGAGCTGTGACAAAATTTGTGACAAAATCTTGTGCTAGTAACAACGGAGGGTTCATAAAGGGTTCATAACACCCTTGATATCTCTCCTACCACCATTTCTTGTTTTGTGTTGGTCTGCTACTAAATCAGGCGGGTAAATATAATTTTCTGCCTATTGGTTGGGCAATATTGTGGTTTTGCTTGTTCCTCGGACTTCTGTTGATTTTTGTCTATAAAGTAGATATTTCCTTAGTAGAGCACTTCTTTGGGATGGGTGCATCTGTGCTGTCCAACTTTGGACCAGCGTCATGGATGTCTGGATGTGGTAGGAAAGCAAGGCAGGGTATGCAGCTACACTGACCTTTGCTTCTCTATAAAAATTGTTGAAATTCCTTGGTCAGAACTGATGGAAAATGTTACTACTGTTCTTGCTATAATAGTGTTATGGGTGTTTTTATCATGGATAAAGAGGATTTTCAAGTGGGTGGTTTTTTCTTCTTGCCTTTTGTGGTAGAAAAATAGAGGCGCTCCACTTTGAAATATTAAGGCTGTGGGCCTACTGATGACCCAGGATCAAACAAATGACATTTCAACTCTTTTTAGGGGAAGAGCTGTATTTTTTTTTTTTTAATAGTTCAAAGAATTAATGTCTATAACTTTCAGTATATAGTAGTTCTGAAAAAGAAAGGTTTTTAGATTCAGCACAGCTGCTTTTCATCAGATGTGGGGAGAGAAGCAACCATACCCTGCACTTTTCACAGGCATCCATTATAGCTGGTAAAGACTAGACTTGGTATTTCAGATGCATGAGTGGGGGAAATAAACAGTAAAACCTCATGACCACTTTTAAGGCTTCTTTATATATTATAAAATATAATGAAGTCATTATTTTACTGCAAATATTGTGGAAAAAGAATGTAATGCTTATCCATACTGTAGGGCTTACCATAGGTTAAATGGCCTTGTTGAATTCTTCTCATTAAAGAAGAAAAACCTTACAAACATTCAGAATATGCAATATTTAATTTTTAAATTCATGTGATCTTTTTCTCACCTTTCTGACAGAATGAGGCCTATCTTTCTTTCATTTCATTCTCAATCTCATATTTAAAACAGTCCTGTTTTTTTTTAGGGGCATAAGTTATGTTTTTCTGGGTTATCGCATTCCTGTTTAGAAATGTTTGAACTCCCATCATACATTGTCAATATCTTTTTTTTTTTTTCTTTTTGTGCTGCATGGCCCAGCCCTGATGTGCATGTTTCTCCTCTTTGTAGAGAACTACTGAGAGCAATGCTGTTCTTTACCTCAGTCTAAGATGATGAGCATGCGTAGGTAACTGAGCAAATCTGGCATTGCAGCTGGTCGTTTGAAACCTAAATTAGGCAGTATGTACTTCAAAAAGCTTCAGGAAGTTAGCAAGAGAATGAATGAACAAGCCATTAGTTTTCAAATCACAGAGTCATCCTTCTTCACTTCACTGGGTCTCTACCAAAATGGTAATATCTTTCCTTGTTCTGTTTGCAGAGATTTCTTTAACTGAAGAAAGACAGAACAACTCTGTGCTTTGGAAATGTGTTTATTGGTTAAGAGGATCTTTTTTTTTTTTTTTTTTTAAAAAAAAAAAAAAATCATTACCTTTTCAGGCAGGTCATTAAAATTTTCTTGAAGTGCATCTTTTTTTCTTATAGTAATGATCACTACCTGCTTATTCTGGAGTTGAGAGCACATCATATCCCCAAATGCTGAGGTTGCTGATGTGCAGCCTGGTGAGAGCAGGATTCCTAGAGCATGGACCTGCCCAAGTCTGTTTTGGGGCCATCAAGCCTGGCTAGATTCAGACAGGCTGGAGCAGCAGAATGAATCAGATGCCCCTGAGCAGACCTTCCCTGGGATTTTCTGTGGAGGTGATGTCTTGCTTTTTGCGATAGTGGATTGTTACAGACTTCAGTGTCAGTTCTGTAGTGTTTACTGGCTTGTATGTAAACAGAAATGTAAACATTTCTGTATAAATGACTAACCTAATATTGCACCCATATAAAGGTGCAGCTTTGTGATTCTGAGCTGTCAGCCCCTCCATCAAAATGCTGTTTTAAGTGAGATAAACGTGATGCAGAACCTTTTTTTTTTTTTTTTTAAACTGCCTTGTGCTTTCTTTGTAGCCTCTTCTCTCTGCAAAGAATTTCATTTCCTGAGGTATGCAGAAGGTGGCACAAGGTCTAAGTAAATGTCTAAGTAGACCACCTCTAAAAAGCAGGCTTCATTTTAGAAATGAATTTTTCTTCTGTTGTTCAGGTTTTTGCTTTATGATGTGAAATCCTTCTAAGTCATTTACCCTTTGGCTAATCCAGGGAAGTCTGTGACAAGCTCTGCTGCTCTGTTTTTACCCAGCCTGTGAGTTGTGTTTCAAAAATGGATTACAATTTTTTGTCTAATAGTCAGAAGCGCTTTCTTTTCAGCTGAAGTCACAATACCTACTCAGATCTCCTGCTTTTAGTCTGCACAGAAAACTTAATTTCAGTAGGAAGTGTATTTTCACGTATAAATAATGGAAAGAAAGTTGTCTCTCGATTTTCTTCCCCTGAACCCTTTCCAGATAAATTGATGGCCTGGAAGAGAAAGGAGGTGGTGTTGAGGAAATAGCGCACTTAGTGAAATTTCTGTTTGGGGAGGATGTTTAATAAGTGAAAAGAATGTTGGTAAGGTGTGGCTCCTTTGTGAAGAAAGGCGGAAGAAAGCCCTTTTCACACATCAGGTTGTCTATCAAACCCCAAATGCTGCTTTGTTACACAGCTTTCAGAATGTCCTGTTAACCTGCAAAACTTAAGCAATATGCTTTGAATCTTGATCTTTAGAACACTACTTTGCTTTGAAAACTAGTGGAAAAATATGGCATAAGAATATGTACATTAAGTATGCTGATCTAAAACCTAACTGTATAATATTAGGGGAAAGATCCCCTCCCTTTATTTCCCTTGGTTTAATCCATAGCACATCTTGTGTTGTGGTTTATGATTATTTTTTAAGTAGAATTTACAGCTAGCTGTACGTGAGGAATTTTTTTGTTCTGTACTTGTGAACTAATTGTTCTGTACTTGTAAACACTGGTGATATAGTGCATATAGGCAAGGTGAGGTAAATTAATTTAATTCACATGATAATAGTACTAAAAGGTTTGACAGACCCAGGTAGCCAACCTTGAGTCCCATATCCACTGTACTTTATCATTACTAGTGCTTGAGCTAGTTAGCATGGTGTTTGCTTACACTGTGATTCCATGGCTTGTTTGTTTAGCATGGGCAGGCCAATTGTCTTTACTTTCAAATTTCACAGTCTTTACTGCTTTCCTGTGGTATGATATAGTAACATGCCAACTCAATGAGCATTTGGAGGATACTAAAATTTCTGGGCAAAGAAATCCTATAAAGATGATGTTTTGAGTAGTGACTTGCTTACTTATAAGGCAAATTATGACTACTTCAGATGTGTAAATTTGTGTTCATTGTTACTTTTCTGTCTATGATGTGAAAAATATTTCCACATTTCTGTAGCTAGCTGCTGTTAAGTAGAACAGTTACTAACTTTCTCTCTCTGTATCTGATAGTTACTCTTGTCTGAAGGCAGCTTGAAAAGACTGGTGAACTTGTCTTCCCTCTTCAGTGGTGGATTTAAATTGTATACCATGATCTGTCAAAATATGCAAGGAACATAGATGTCTAAAGAGTAATTTTTAACTGTGAATGGTGGCAATGTGTAAAATAGAAGAGAAACATTTGAAGTTTTAATGATGCCATACCAGTCAGTATTCCAAACTGTGTTCATGAAGGTCCAGCACTGAACTGTAGTTGCCAGCAGGAGTCTAATGTGTATGTGGGTTGTTTTGAAATCCTTGGCAGTCTTGGTTATCTGTTTTTACTGTATGAGAGTAAGAACAACGAGTGTAGGTGACCCAATGTAACCTAGTCAGCAGTCTTTAAATACCTGAGAACTGAGAATAACCATCTATGAGTGATGTTTTTTAGGTAGTGCAGTGCAGTTTATTTTGAAACATTTAAAGTATTTATCCTTCAACAAATCTGCTTCATGCTCGGGGCATACAGCACAAAACTTAACTTTTTATAAAACTGGTTAAATTGTTCACCGGTCAATGGAATTGGATACGTACAAGGAGTCTAAGCCTTGCTGGAAATAATGCAGAAGTAGAATCGATGCTATGTTTTGGGAAGACTCCTTTCTGGTGTTAGCAGTTAAATGCTGTGTTTGTAAGAGCACAAGTCAGTAGAAAATATGCGTAGACTCTAATGTGGTGTTGCAGAAATGAAGATGAAACTGTGAGCTGCTTTAGCCATTGTGCCTCCTAGAATATAATTATTATGTAGTAATTATTCCCCTCACCTCAGCACTAATAAAGATGCACTGGGAATGCTGTATCTGCCTTGGGACCCCAGGACAAAAGAAATGCTGGCAAACAGCAAAGAGTCCAGAGAATGCTGCTAGGACTACTAGGGGTCTGGAGCATATGCTGCATTAGAAGAGACTGTGTTGTTCAGCTTGAAGAAGAGGAGGCTGAAGATGGATCCAATAGCAGCTTGCCACTACCTGGAGGGAGAAATTAAAGAAGATGGAGTCTGAGTCCTCTTGGATGTGCCCCCATTGTCAGTGGAGTTTGGCAAGTACAGAAGATGGTTGCATGCTGTGTCAGGAGGGATTCTGATGAGATAAGGGAGGGGTGTATGAAAGTGGTAACGTGTGAACTAATTTCCCAGAGAGCACTCTAACCTTGGTGATAGTCAACACTTGGCTGTATAAGGCCTTGAGCAAACACATTAAACTTTACGTAGGCAGCTCTATTTTGGACAGGAGCTTGTATTCCAAAGCCTCATCTCCAGTCTAATTTTTGCTATGATTTTGGTACAACAGTTGGAGTCTTTGTTAATGTTATGGTGGATTCTGCCCAAGTATGTCTAGCTGTACATCATTTCTGTGGTTCGTATGGTTTTTGGACAGTGGTGAACCACTGAGAATAGAAGAAAAAGTTTTGGGTTTTTTGACTCATGAATAGGACACATTTTTATGCAAGCTGCAAATTGGTATTGTTTGTGTTTAGAGCTACAATTCAATTCCAAGCGTCTTAAAAAAAAAAAAAAAATTGTACAACAAGATGGCTTTAAGAAGAAGCCATGCATCATGCAGAAAAAAATTAGGCATGCATGATAACCTGGGTGCTCCATTTACTTGTTCCTTTTTTGACTAAGAAAGATATTGGGAGGGAAAAGCCCAGAATTACCATTTCCTTTGTAAATTTTAACAATCTTTCTCCCATTTCTGCACTTCATTCTTTTTGTTATCTAAACGTTCTCTGCAGCCTTCTTGAAAAATATCCAGTTCTGGAATCAGTATTCTGTTAGCAGTTGCACCAGTGTTGCTTACAGAGACCAAATAATTCCTAATTGTTAATATTTTTCTGCTGCTAAGTTTAAAAGGATTTGTTCTTTTGGTCACACTCCTGCGTTGGGAACTTCGTTTTGATTGGCCATATGCTGTGAACACTGTTTTGTTGGAAGTTAATATAGATATAATTTCTCAGTATGTGATAATTACCCATGCTCAAGTTGTTCACTTGAAGCATGAGAGCACTTTAGTTTCAGGGTATGTCTGTAAGACACTAATGTGAATGAATATTGATTTTTCTGATTGTCTGAAGGACGTTGCTCCCATGTCTCAGCCTGAGAAAGAAGCCCATCCTTGGAAGTTTGTCTGGACTAATCCTTAATTAAAGCTGTTTAATATTAAAAGATTCAAACATTAATGTCTATTAGCAACAACAAAGGTATTCCAAGCTATGACTGGAGTTACTAACAGCTTTTTTAATGTAACCATTATATATTTGGATTAATTTCAGAGGCTTAAATGGTTTCCAGTCTTAACTTAATGGAGGAAACCACAATTCTCAATGTGTTTTTTTTTTTTTTGTAACCGTCTTAAGCCATTTTAAAGAGAGTTTTAAAGAAATGAACGATTTCAGTGAGATTTCTGAATACTGAATGCAAGATGTAGCTTGCTTGACTTGTAATTTTTTGAGGTCTATTTAATTTGTTGCTTAGTAATTTTGTGTGCTGAAACTATCCATGACATTGTTCTTGTGGTTTTGTCACCTCTTACTATTTCTATATATGTAAATACATATTTTCAAAGCTTTTTGTAGATTCAGTGCATCTGTAGTACTGAAGACTAATGTCTATCTTCTGTTTAGATGTACACTGGCTGCATTTCTAATAAATGAATATTTATAAATATCAGTGGCAGCTGACAGATCTTTTTTCAACTGGATCTCTTTTCTGTTATTTGGTTATTAACTTTCTGATCTTCGACATAAAATTCAGAGAAAAAGATTTGTGTATATCATTTGAGACAAAGGCATATAAAGCTCTTGTTTAAGTAAAGTGATAGAATAGCAGAGTCATCTGAAACTTTTCTACTATCACTAATCTCATATTTCTGTTTGGTTTTTATTACCATTAATTGAAATATTGTTTTTCAGATATGAACATCTGTCTTCCACAAATACTGTTTTTTGTAATACAGAAACTCTGTAACACATTGGTCAAGAGCTTTCTCTAAAACAGATCATGGAAAACAAAAGTAATTGTATTTGACTGTAATGGGAATCTAGATATTATATAGGCTACATAACCTTCTCTGGAGGGAGCGAGATGACTGTGTAAGGTGCTGTTGCTGATTGATGCACAACTCTTCCTTGTTTACTGGCTTGATGAAAGTTCAGTTTTGTGCGTTAAACTTCTGGCCTGCAGCTTTTTCTATCTTTAAGTCCTACCTAGCCAATGCTCTAATAAGTTGTTATTGCTTGTAGTATTGATAATAGCTTCCTGAAGTCTGTTTTGTGTAAATGGGAGGCACTGGCACACAAAAATGGGAAAATGGTGAATCCTTTCGCTCATATTTTCAAAAGGATTTAGAGAGGATTGTTGGATGTGTTTTTTTTGTTTGTTTTTTAAGCTTTGAATATAAAGTTTTCTGCTAATGCACTTGTTTTAAAGATTTAGAATTCAGGCATCAAGCCAATGTGCCTGATGCTAATAAAAGCTCTTGCCTAGGTTGTGTGTATTAGTATGCAAACACATCAGCCTTTTTCTGTATTCTTTAATATCTTGTGATAATTTTCTTACACCTAAATCAGCTTCCTGGAGTAAAATATATGTATGTGGCATCCGTATAAGGAAGGACAGCAGTAGAAGGTTAATGAGGATGAATTATCTTGGATGTCTTCAGTAGTATACCTGGATTGGATGCGAGCCTTATGATATCTGACTTCATTGTATCTCAGTAGTTTGCTAGGTCATTTCTATCCATTCTCCTGGATATCACATTGACAAAGCATACTTGATTATAAAATGTAGCAAGCTCATCATTGGACTGCTGCAGATTTGTTGCTGTTATATTTGAAAACTATAGAAACTATTAGAAATTTTGATATTTTGGTAAACAAGATCATCTTTATTGTTGCCCAAGCGTTCAAAGAATCTGAGAAATCTTAAATGCATACCTTAACCGCCTTAAGTAAGATTGTCAGCAAGTGGCTAGGGGAACAGAGGAAAGAGGTATTATTGGGCTTCTGACACTTAACACTCATGTTAGAGGAAGCAGATGAAATATTAGGTGTTAAGCAGATGAATATATTAGGTAAGTCTGAATATAATTCAGAAAATTGTAGGAAAAAAGTACCAGTGTATTAAACGCAAATTCAGGTTTGGAAGAGTAGACTGAAGAGAGACGAGCTGAATCTTTATTAAATGTATTTGCAGGGTTTTTCCTCAAGCATAAAATAGGAAAGTATAGAGAACGCTCCTGGCATCATGTGTTTAAATAGAGATAGCTGAAAACAGATTCTTTTGAAGAAAATCAGTAAGAAAAGAAATGTGAACCCCTATATTTACATACTGAACTTGAAGCAATGTGGTGCCTTTCTAGGATCTTTAACACCCTTATCTTCACATAGTTGTTTCTTGTATCTGTCATCTTCTGCATGATTTCCTCTGAGGTGAAGAAGCTGGAGTGAAGAACACAAGCGAGCTGACTGTACATGACATGAGGTTACTTTTTGTCCTTCAGAGAGTCACTTGTTTGCCATATGTGCCATAGGGGATGATATGTATGTTTTTACCATCAGTCTGTTACTTGCTCAGAATTTCTTGTTCTTCTGATCTGTAAGACCTGTTGATCTTCTCAACTGAATTTTGAAGAAAAGCTGTTTGCTCAAGTTTCCCAGTTACTGTAATTTAAGTGTTAAGTAAATTTAATTAGCATCTGTTTCATTTTTGTTGAGGTAGGATTTCAAGTATGTAGATCTCTTATTTAAATGAGTCTGCTTGCTAGCTTATGTAGGGTCTTGGCTTGTTTTGTATGTTGCCATAATTAGTATTTTTATCAACTGCATTTGCACGGTATAGTCAGAAGTAGTAGTTGCTGTATATTTACTGCATTAAACCCTACTGCTGGATGTGCGTCCACGCAATTTGTGGTGAAAACTGTAAGCTGCTTTCTGAACACAGCCTCCAAATTTGAGAGCAGTATACTAAATGTACCTTCCTGCTGGCAGAGCTCACAAGGAGGATGTAGCTGTTCTTTGTGATACTCATTGCATGAGTAAACTGTAGGCTGGGGTTCCCAAATGCGGGTTTGCTTGGGTAGAGCCAGCTCCAGGGCCATTGTTGTCACTGCTGAGGCTTCCAGCAGTGAGCCGTTGGGTAGCACCCTGTGTCCAGACAGCCCCACATCAGGCAGGTGCCAGTGCAGTGGTGCTGGGTGCAGCTCAGGCAAGCACTCATCCGGAGATGCTTGCTGCTAATCAGGAAAGGTGGATGCAGAAGTACTTTCTGAGGTAAGCATCAGAAAATACTGCTACAGAGTACCCGGCAGAAATTTGTTTACTATTTGTGTGAAATTCCTGCTTTGTGTCATATTCAGTCAGGAAAAGCAGCGTCTTACAGATTCTGCACTGTGTATTAACTGTGTCCCTCAGCACACTGCCCAGCGTCTGAACTGTATGCTCTAGAGAAGCAAATCTCAGATTCTTTTAATTTTCTGTGGTTGCATTAATTGCAATTGCAGGGATTTTGGAAGCTGGAAGAAGCTTTGACCAGTGAACAGAGTTCTCAGTTTGACCTTGCCTCACAATGGCTGCATTCTCTAACAATTACACTTTCTGTTGTTCTGAGACTCAGCTGAGCATTGCTGTGAGGAGAGAAAGTCAGAGACTGTGCTCTTGCTGCAGAACCAACCACTGTATTTTGTCTTGAAATGTTAGGGCCTGTAAGGGAGCTTTACTATTCCCTTTCTGAAGTTGGCTTCTTGGGCAGGTTAGTGGCTGCTCTATTGATTTTAGCTCTTTGTGTTCCTTTCTGTCACTTTTTCTATTGGTTGTTTTCTTGAATATTCTTTTACATCTGTAAAAACATGTATTACTTTAGACCTATGTTGACCTTAAATTGTCAGGACAATATACTATTTGGTTCCTGTATTGTCAGGAAAACAGTGTGAAAATGTGTGCTGCCTTGGGCTGTTTTACTAAACCTAATTACCTGGATAGTGTTGACAAAAATGTTTTTCAAACAAAACTTTATTTTCAGGCTGTGTCATGAAACTGGCAGTGTGCTTTGTGGTGAGATCATACATCGTTGGAGATTATTTTAAGAGTTACATATCCAAATGTAAACTCTGAGAAATTTTTCTGCTGCTCTTTAGTTCACCTCCGCTTTGCACCTGTTGTTCATTTATAGTTAAGAACAATTAGATATTTTTAACAAACTGTGAGGCAGTGTGGACCAGTACCAGCAAAGAGTATAGAAGCACACACTGTTAACTGAGGTTGTGCAATCCATAATTCATGGCTTATTATTTCTCTAGCAGTGGGAGATGTGATACGTCTTCAGGTTGCTTTCTCTTTCAGTTTAAGTCACCACATCACCATTTTCATTGGAAAATGCAGATGGCTTACCTCTGGCTTGAGGCTGAACAGGGAAGAGAAGTGTGGGAGAAATAAATTCATATAAGCTGAACTCCTGTAAAAAAAAAAAAAAAAAAGTTGGCATTTATGTGTTGTTCCAAGCATGCCTCATTTGTCTCTTCTAGATGAAGAATTATACATGTTATTCATATTAACAAAATCTACTTTTACTTTCACAGATAAATTTGAGCAATTTTGGGCTATAAATCGAAAACTCATGGAGTATCCTCCAGAAGATAGTGGATTTCGATACATACCATTTAGAATTTATCAGGTAGGAGACAAGAAGATAAAACCAATTTTATTAAACTCTTCCACTAAGTTGTCACATGTTGTCATCTTGGCTTTTTGGAATTATACATTTGCTTTTCTGACATTATGGTACAAGTTTGTATGAATTCACAAAGACAGCTGGATTGTACTTATTCTGATAGATAACTGCCATTCATTGTGTCATAAGTGTGTAATACTAGAGAATGTGCTTAAGATGGTTTAGATAATAGTTTGTCATTAAAAACTAAATGTGGAGGCTGCTTTGAATGCAAAATGTGCTTTGAAATGGCTAAATCGAACACTTGAGGAGCAACACTTTTTCCCTTAACCACCATGTAGGCTTCTTTTCTTGTTCGTATTACAAAGTGAAATTTATGGGCATAGGTCTTGCATCTAATTCTTACCTTTGTCTTCTAAATGTATACTTTACAATGCCAAACTATCTTTGAATATTTTTTTCTGATCTAACACACCAGTGCAGTTTTTAAGAATTGCAAGGATTATATCTCCAATGTTTTGATGTCCCCTTAATTTTTGTAGCGTTATGGTCATGATAAACTTTAGAACTAAGCATGGTTAAATCATTTAATCTGTCATCCATTCAAATTCTGTTCAGTTCTGTCTTTTAAACATTTTCAGCTATTTACATTTGTTTTGCACCTGTCACATTAAAAAAAAAAAAAAAACTCCTATTCATAGGACTGAGTAATCTATTACCTCTTTGTAACAGGTTTTAATGACACATTAAAATCTATAAAGCTATCAATCTTGCTATGAGACTGAAATATTTTTTGATGTTAGATACAAGACATTTACTGTCATAGTGAAACCTTAGATTGAGAACGGAAGTCAGTTACTTTGTCAGAGATCATAGCAGATGGCAAGGTTAGTATAAGTATCAAAATGTGTGCATCAGGAAAAGCAGTTCACTCAGCATTGTATTTGCTTGGCAACTAAGTTGTTTATTGTCTCTGAGTTGTGTTTTTTAAAAGACTTTCAAAACAAACACATGCATGGACATGAGAAATGGAGATTTTGTTGTTTGAATAAGGTAGGGGGACTTTTAAGTCATGAGTGAAATTTTGATATCACATGATTTTTTTGCTGGTGAAGTTTTCTTATAAAGCCAGAAAACAAACAACAATATTTGTTTTAAGTCATTTATTTAGTTATTCATTTTAACTTTTCAGTTGAAAACCCATATTTGATATAGTTTAAACCTAAAATACCTAATTAAGAATAGAAGACCAAACATAAAGATGATGCTGAGACAGTCTTTGAGAAGGTTGGTGTATATTATTTTCAATGCTGCTGTTCTTAACATTTCTAAATATTTTCTTTAATGTTCCTTGTTCTTAGAAGGTGGATGAAGGTGTTTCTAGCATTTTTTGTTTGGCTTATTGCTTTGTGCAATGATTACTGCTCATCATAAAAGTTAGTGTTTAGAGGAATTTTCAGAAAGTGCTGTGAATGGTGAGATTATAATTTGATTCCAAACAAGGTGTTAATTCCTATAGTTTTAACATAAGTTTGCAGTATGTAGTGATAGATCTGTGTATACTGGTATAACTGAATTGGAAGTATTCTTAAAATATATCTAACCCCCACCCTGACAGCATTCACGTTCCCTTAGTGGTAGCAGAAGTCAGCTTTGCATTCTAATTGGTTGCTTGCATATTCCTACAAAAATATCTGGAAATCAGAATAGCCTGGGTTTGTATTAAATTAGGCATTCATCCCTTGTATATTCTCACATAACAGTTCTGTAGTTAAGTAAACTTATGCAAGTGGATGGTAGGAGCTTAGATGTTGCCTTCAGTGGGGAGAGTTCCTTCTCTTTTTCTTCCTACCTTCCATTATCCTCAAAATATTATAAGAAAATACATGAAGGAAACTGCCTAGATTGTGGTGTTTTTAGGGTTGTTTCTGGCTGTAGATGAGTTTGTTTTCCTTCAAAGAAATGTGCTTACATGATGGTATCTAAAAAAAAAGAAATCTGTCTTTGCAGCTCTTAAATAGGACTACTGAAGAATACACACAGTAAAGAGCTGGTATACTTTTCAATGAAGGCCTGATATCTTCAAAACTCAAACACTCTTTCATTTGTAAAGCTTGTCTATTAAAATGCATTTTTAAAGAAATAATATGAATCATACCTCTTGTGGTATCCAAATCTGATGGCGTGTGGGGGAGAAAGATGGCAAAAATATGAGCGTAGTACTTGAGTAAGTCAGAACTAAACTAACCACAGGTAATTTTAAGCCTTTGTCCAACACCTCTTGTTTTAAGAGCAGCAGCTAAGATTGAACTGGAATCCTAACATCTGCCATAGAAGATGAAGAGAAAGATTGCATGCCACTAATGATCAGTTCAACTGCAATTTTTAGTTAGCTGAGGGATTTGGAGATTTTATTACCAACTGTCATAGTCTAAAGTGTGTCATAAGGAACTTGTGCCAGATGAAGCTTTGACATAGGTGGAAGCTTTTTTCTACCAGAGATGATTTAAAAATAGTGCCTATTTTTGGTGACACTTTTACTTAGATGTTTCAAAAAAAAAAACCCTAAAAAAAAAAAAAAACATGGTCCCATGTCATCTCTTTAGAGATATAAGCTACTGTCTTCAAATGACAGTTGGACAAAAGCTTTTTTCTGATAGTGCTGTTGAACAGAATGCCTTTTTCACTTCTTAAAAGGAAGAAGGAAAAAATAATAGTCATGCTTTGAGTATATTATTCATTTAAGAGTGCCGCTTTTCTTGTACAGTACTATAGCTAGTTTGGCTTGAGGACTTCTTCCCCATGTTTAAGACCAGGTAGTTTTGCCCTTGGCACTTGACAAGAAGTTTTCCTTAGTCTGCAGTAGGACCTCTGGCTCCAGGCACTGGAGCGGGGCCTATTAGTCAGATGCTGGTAGAGACTGCGCTGGTAAACCACGGCATGCTATCTGGTGCTGCAGATGGGAACACTCTGTCTTGTTGTTATTGTTGTGCACTAGTCTGTACTCATCCTGGAGTTCTGATATCTCTCTCTCAGACCAGATTGTCCGCTCTCTCACCGGGTCATGCTCACCCACTTGTTCTTGGTTGTGCTATGCCTGTTGCTTCCTGTCAATCTCTCTCAGGAGTCTGAGCCTGTAAGATTTGAAGTTTAAATAGTAACTTTATTCTAGAGAATAAAATCACAGGAGTATGAAAGAAAATAGATTAAAACTGTTTAGGACAAGTTCTTTTGACCTTTTCTAAACTGTCACTGGGCTTAAGGCAGGCTGGTTACTGTCTATTTGCCAGCCCAAGAGGGGATTATCTGAGTTTGCGTACTTGTTCCTTTATTTGGGTACTGGGACATGCTGTGGTATTGAAAAGACCTTTTCCGTTGCCTCTGCTTTCTAAGGTTTTTGGCTAGGTTATTAATTTTATTGCCTAATTGAATAGTAGGCTTAAGTTTAAAGATTTTTCTATCCTCAGTCCCTTGAGAGAGCAACAAAGACGATGAGGGGCCTGAAGAACCTCCTGTATGAGGGAAGACTGAGAAACCAGGGACTCTTCAGTCTGGAGAAGAGAAGGCTGAGAGGAGATCTCATATCTCTCTGGGAGTCAAGCTGATTGGGGTGAACTCTTTTTTTGGTGGCATGCAGCAATAGAGCAAGGGGCAATGGGCAGAAACTGGGACACATGAAGTTCCATACTAACACAAGGAAGAACTTCATGGTAAGGGTGAAAGAGCACTGGAACAGGCTGCCCAGAGAGGCTGTGGAGTCTCCTTCTCTGGGGATATTCAAGACCCATCTAGACATCTACTTGTGCGATCTACTGTAGGGAACCTGCTTTAGCAGGGGTGTTGAACTCGATGATCTCTAGAGGTCCCTTCCAACTCCTACAGTTCTGTGGTGAGACTTCACAGTTACACGTTGTTACAATATATATATAGTGTGCCTGAAATCCACCCTACCTGGTAATACACTGGTTAAATGCAACACTTTGCTCTTTATGTCAAAGTTGCAGCTTTTGAGATGTCTACATAGATTCACATGTCTACTATGACCTCTCCTCTAAAACCAGCAAGGTGGGAGGGGAGGATGAAATACTAAAAGACAGTATGAATATCTCTATGAATGAGTTGGAAGCCCAAGCACCACCCTTTTCCAATCAAGGAATGACTTTTAATTCCTGTTTCCACATTAATTGTGTAGCTTAAATGATTGGTTCCCAAGCCCATTAATTACCCAAATTAATATCATAATTTGGTTTGTGTAATGTCAAGCACTCAAAAACTGATCAAAACAAATATTTTGGAAGGATATTGGGTCCACTTGTGAAGTTTTCAGATCAGTAACAGTGAATCTGTCATTCTGCACTAATGAGTTGGTAAAATATTTTTTGCTTTTCCTTTCTTTTGAGTGAAAAGCCTCATTTCATTTCAAGGTTGAATTTGTCAGACTTCAACTCCAGTTTCTAGATTTTGCTTTGCTTTCCACCACTTTAAAGCCTTCTAACTTTCTAACCATTACATTCACTATTAGTGATTTGAATAGCTTCTTTATAAGGTGAATCAGCAGAGCTCTCCAAGCCTGTTGTCATGAGGCTTGCTTACCAGTGCTGAAGTTGTTTTGCAGTCTTTTTAAACACAAGCTGATACTTTGATAATCCTCAAGATTGGTATGGAAGTTAGGGTGAAGTAGAGACCCTCAATAGGGTTGATTTCTGTAGGATTTTTGATCACAAGTACTTCAACTTTGGGTAGGATGGAGTTAGCTGCTATTTGAAACTGCAAATCTGCAATTTCACCTTTTCTCATAAAAAATTTTTTGATGTCTAGTCAAGCAAGTCCGGAAAATGTGACTGCTCTCCTCCTGAAGAGGGCAACACAACACAGCCGGTTGCGTTGGCAAACAGAACGCTCCTGAATGCAGTTCTATGTAATACCTTATTTAACTTTATATCTTTTAACATATCTAAAATCTTTTTGTAAAGAATCTGCTGAAAATAGACTGAGTTATTTCTTCATAATTTTTCTTTTAGTAAGATTGTTTGAATAAATATGAAAATAACGTGAAATGATGGTTGATTTTTGTAGCAGTTGCACTTGACTGAATTTCTGTGATGAAAGGAGAAAGCAGCACTGGTTCATCAGCAAATGAGTATGTGGAATGCCTTTTAATAGCTGATGGTTCAACACTGAAGAAACAATAGTGATTTTCACCAGTTTTAAATCACTTACAAATCAAAGCTCGATGAATGAGAAAGTTTTAAAGATTTGGACAAGTATTTTTCATAGAGCCTCATTGCAGGAAAGAAAACTGGAGAATTCTGTGTGAGCTGGAAGATTCTTAAGGTGCGATGCAAACTTGTTTTCTAAAGGGACTTTGACCTATGTGCAAGATCAGCTGTGTGTCTTTAAGAATCTGTGCAGCATGGGGGCTGTCAGTCAGAGTAAAAGAAAAATTCTGAGATTGTAAGTTCTATTTGCTGTCAGATGTGTGACTAAAGTTTATGTAAATATGCCCGAGCTATCTGTAAAACTGTCAGTCTAACTAGTTCAAAGCTATTGTAGAAGTTGCATAGCATATCGGGAGGGAAATGCTAGAAGAGAGGAGGCTGTAAAACTTCAATTTGGGTAGTTTCTCTCAGCCGTGGTTGAACTATTACCAACCATGGTTGAACTGTTACTAAGCTCAACGGTTTTAGCTCACGCTTTTCAGTAGGAGCTACAGTAATACTTCTGTGTTGAATGTAGTCATAGTGTGTATATAAAGAATAAAGTAGTTTTGCTTGGATGAAAAATAGCTTGTTGAGGTTCTGAATTATGTAACTAAGTTGAAAACAATTTAGGGATATGCTCTATTCTGCCTATTGGGGAAAATTGGGCAATATTTAATTTTAAATCCCTTGTCAGACACTCTTAGATCCTGGAAGAACTTGGGGGTATTGAAAATCAGTGGCATCTCAGCAGTTAATAAATTCACTTCTAAACAGTTATATATGTTGTGTGTTCCTGATTTGAAAATGAATTAATCTTTCCCAATGTCTTATGCACTCAGTCACAAATTGGTAGGTTACTTTTCAAGCAAACTATTTTTGCATAAAACTTTTTCATCTTTTCTCTGAGTAGGCTTATGGTAATGAATTTGGAAGTAAAGAAGTTCATGTAAATGATCATGTTACAGATTTGAATTGTTGTGGCTCTGTTTCCCTAGATTATTTTATTAAAATGTGACTCGTATATTTATGTATCATCCCAAATTTGTAATGAAAGTTGATAGATACATGCAATTGAAAAAAAAAAATATTGCACTGTTCACCTTGAGTGTTAACTCTTGAAAGTATGAATATGTTGAGAGGTTGTGATAATGACAATAAATGAAGCAATAATTAAATTGAATTAGGTCTGCTTAGAGTTAGTATTGGATTCTGTCATTTAAACGCAGTGCTTTTTAGAATATTACTTTTTTTCTGGTAATCAAATCTGGGCATTTTACTTCTGTTTCACTCACTTCCGTCAACACAAACTGATTTGCCACTTTCACTAAGTACTTAATTATGTAGTCAACTCACTGAAACTTGCAATTCATAGCCTTATTCTTTTGATTTTCTTTTGTAATATGAAGTCATTTAAAAAAAAAAAGTAAATAAAACGGGTTAACTTTTGCACAAAACTGAGGATCAGGAAATACAGGAAGTGTTCACTTTTTTTTTTTAAAGGAAATACCAAGAGTTGTTTGCACTTTCCATAATTCTGCAAGTAAGTTGTACATAGATAAGCACGGAATGAAACAAACCTATGAGAAACTGGGATATGGCACTGTTATCTTGGGATACATTATGAATAAGCAAACGTAATTGTCTGTGGTTTTGCTACCTGTGACTATAAGAGCTTCTCCTAGTTGATACTTACTGTGGGAGATACTGAGGAGAATTATTGATTTTAATGATGTAAGTAGATTGACAGTATCATATAAATTATTGTACTATTCAGTGCTCTTAAGCAAACAATGTAACATCTGCTTTTTTGGATGTAAACCCATTTCTAAAGTTGTTTGCTTCATAGCTAGTCATTTTTCTGTTGCTTACTTTTATGTAAGGCTTAGTTCTGCATATGCAAATCACAGTACTGCAAGTATGAAAAGCACTATTCATTTTTTGCCACTGATTCTTCAGATACTTTACAAATTGCAAATATGAATCCTCTTCTGGGCAAGAAATTGGATACTTCAAGGCTATATTTACATTGTAGATGTCTGTCTTCTTGGCGCTCAACCATCTCTTCAAACTGCTTGAACTGTTTCTGTTCTGTTACAGTTTGACCTTATTGACTGTTACCTGCTGGTGTTTCTGTGGGAAATCACTCTCTTGAATGTTGTCTTTCTTCTCCTTCTAGGAGCTGTACAATTTACTTAAGTTTAAACACTGAAAATTCAGATCTGTACAAACAAATTTTATGAACTGTTTGAAGGACCAAGCTACATCCAGAATGGAGCTCAGCTGTGTCTGTTTGGCATCTTGTAGCTTCTTGTATGGAACTGGTATTGGACCTTCTGGTTTTACATCTATATAGCCCTGCTAAAAATGACCCACAGGATATAACAGGACATTAGCTTTAGATGGTGTTTGTTCCAGTTTGTCCTAAAAAAGAAAAAAAAGTGTTTTAAGATATACTGCCTCTTGATTTCAGTGCCCCAAACTGTATCAGACCTTTTTTTTTTTTTTTTTGTAAAGCAGCTGGATTAGCATAACCTTTTAAATCTTTGTTCCCTTTCTTACAACACACACTGCATAGTTTTTATAGTATTTTAGGTGTATTCTTTCCCTGTCAGAAATGCTCTAGTGCAGGTGGTATCGAATAAAACACCTATAAAACGAAGCTGTTTGATTTTTTGGACAATTGTGAAGCAAAGCTGATGTCTGTAGGTAAGAGCATTTGGATTACAGCATGCTCTAGAGGTTTTTAGCCCCCTCTGGCAAGGTTCACCTAGTTGGATATATTTACTGTAAGTCTTCAGATGAGGTTTTTCAGGGTTTTTCATCTACTTTGCTACTGATGGGTGGCTTAGATCTTGATCTCTGTCCTTCCCCTTTGAGAGATGTTTCTTCAATGGAAATCTGTTGAATGAGTGAGTCTGTTCTCAGCGTCTTCATGAGAACTTAGGTTGTTATCTTTTATTAAATCTACAAGCACTGCTTTAAACCCAAAAGGCTGGACTATGCAAACTCTTACAGCCCCAGTCCTTTTTATGTTGCTGCTTGTAAGAATATGACCATCTTTTGGAGGATCCTGAATGCTTAGGGTTTTTGTCAGGTCGATATTCAGCATGCTGTGTTGTCAGAGTCTGGTCCGTAACTGCATGCATCTCAGATTGAAGCCTTGCTGCATATTGTGGGCTTTATCTTTTGACATTAATTGGGAAGGGCTCTTAGGGAGAGTTCTTTGTCTGTTCAGCAAAAAACCCAAAGAGCTGGCCACTTCAACAGAGCATTTTTAATGGCATAGTCAGTTATGAATCTTGTCTGAGTTGCTCAGGATACAAGCAAGAATTGATTAGGGCTGGGTCTCTTATAGCCTTAGCAGTATCAGGGGCCATCTTGCTAACTTAGAGGAACTTCCTCATACTTGTTAATTATTATCGTGTTATGGAAACCAAAATAAAATGGCCTTGGTGTTTCAGCCTTTATTTAACAAGGGGCTTTGGGACCATTCTCCAAATGATCGTGCTCTGTACTCCTTCAAGTCACTCACAGCATAAAAGAAGATTATAATGATGTTTGTTGACACATCTTAAGCAGCAGATGTGTATTTTTAGCTCATCATCAAACTGTTTACTCTCAGAAACCTTGAAATATGAAGTTTTTGGTTGAGAACTGAAGAAAGAGTCAATTCTGTCCTATCTTAGATAACTGACAATTTGCAGAAGATTTTCTGTGGACATGAAATAATTTCAGTGAAGAATTACTGTGAAGTAATATATTTTCTAACAGCAATGGAATTCATCAACCAACTGCAGGCTTGCTCAGAAAGCACTTTTAAAGTGAAGTGGTTCTGTTGCAATGTTTCCTAATTTACCCAGTCTGCAACCATTCTGCAAGTAGACTGAAGTGTGAGTTTCTGCAATGAGAACTTGCAGGCACCTGCTTCAGATGGAAAAGAATATAATCACTGCAGATTTCACAAGATTCTCAATTTTTCTGCGCAAGAATTAAAGGTACCCCTCAATAACCTGTAAATTCTAAGAATACAGGAAGTTGAGCAATGGGCCCTTGCAGCAAAGAATGCTAATAGATGTCCTTGGCATTAGGAGTGTTCCTAGCAGGTGTGGGGAGGTGATCCTTCCGCTTTGCTCTGGTGAAGCCACATGTGGAGTATTGGAGTCCCCTCTACAAGAGAGACATGGAGCTACTGGAGGGAGTCCAGCCAAGGGCCACCAGGATGACTGAGCAAATGGAGCATCTCTTTGCATAGTGAGACGGAAACATGTTTGAATTTAACATGCATCACCCTGTTTACATTTATTTTTATCTTTAGAAAGCGTTATAGAAGCGGAAACACTGTCTTGTATCCTGAAGTGTTAGAATTAAGCAAATCCATTAATTTTTGAATAACTTAACTTTGGTAAAAGGTATATTTTAACTGGACATATCTTTTTCAGATTAGTAAACCATGAAAGGAGTTTACTTTTCAAATGATTTTTATGGTTGTAGTAACTGATTTTGTTGCTATTACATAAAGCTTTTTCTGAAAGATTGTAAGGACGTACACTGCCAATTTAAATAATATGGAAAAGGGAGGTATTTTAAATGATTCTTTCATCTTTTGAAAAGATGAGCAAATAAAGGACCTCAACAATGTGTGTGGGAAAACTAACCTAAATAGTTGCCATATTTCTCTGTAGGTTTGTAATAATGTTAAATTATTGTTAATTGTGTAGGAAGTTAGCCTAGAACTGCAGTTACTTCATACAGCGTGCTTTCTTCAATGAGAAACTTCAAGGAATTAGTTGTTGCTCACATATTATTCAGAAAAGAATAGTCCTTAACTATTTGTTACCAAGAATCGTTCAATATTGTTTTCCAGACATAACTGTAATAAGCCCTACTACATAAAATTTTAACCTTATTCCAGATGTGTTTATGCTTGTACTTGTGGCTTTAACCACAGCCTCAGCTAAGATACTAGTTAATTTTGGCGTAAGTATTAGCTGTAACAATTCCTGTTTACATTTTCTTGACCATTTAAATTATGGAACAGCAAGGAAATCAATTTGGATTAGTATGGATGCGTAATTCTATAGGAGAAAAACACTGATCCACTGAGTAGGTTTTGTATATCCTACATGTCACACAGTATTCTTTTAATAGGATATATTATTTTCATAATTTCACGTGAAATCTTAGGAATAAGAAGTTCTAAAGGTGTATCTGCCTACATGTTTGTCATATTGACCATATTGAAGTGAACATACAGGTACTCAGAATTATCTTAAACTTCAGTCTAGTGATACCTTTCTGCACTACTTATTTTTGTGACTGCTGTTAGTATGAATTGAATGTACAAAGCATAGCCTAAATGTTTCACTTTTTGATTTTTTTGCATGCATCATATTATTAGGAAGTATAAAGTTCCTGTCATCACCATAAAAACTTCCTGCGAAAGCCACTTAACTACTGAAATCCTAATACAAACTCAAGAAATTAACAGGGCTTTTTTTTTCCTATGGACTGTACTCAGGTATACACTGTAGTTTCTACAGCCACTGATAAAAGGTAATGTATTAAAAATGTATCGGGGCAAGACAGGTCATTTGATTTATTCTATGTATTGACTTTACTGCTAGTCCTGCAACCCCCCCTCACATCCTGTCAGTGAGTCAATTTTTCTGGTAATTCTAGATAAGTGCATGTTGAGCATGTTATACTCCTTCCTTTCATCTTACCTTTTTTAGCTACATACTGGACATATAAAACAATCAGTTCTTCCACTTAAAGATTCCGAATTAGATCTTTTTTTGTAGTGTGATGCATGCAGCACTCGGAACTGTGATGTGACTTTGCAGGCTGGCAGTGCACAATTTTGAAGCAGTGCAAGCCTGATTCAAAGGGAGAGAAAAAAACCAACAAACCACCGCCACCATAATGAGGACATATATTAGTTGTAGTTCACTTTTTCCTGAGACTAATTAAAGAAATACTAGAAATAGACTTCAGGGTTGGGTTTTCTTTTTTGTTTGCATGTTGTTCCAGTCCTAATAACTTTGAGAGTGAAATAGAAAGGTTGTCAAAGGCGTACAGCAAAACAACGAGGTGGTGTCTGGGAGAAGTCCTGTATAGCTTGGAAGATTTGGAAAGGGGCGGGGAGGAATGATTACAGTAAAAAGATAAATCACGTTGTCATGTTTTCAGACTTTCATAATACAAGTTTAAAAACAAAAAGAAATGCTTATGAAATTTGAAAGGTGACAAACTTCAAGCAGATAAAACAATAGATCATTTCCTTTTTTTTTTTTTTTTTTTCTGTGCGTACTCTGGCTTTGTGTTTTTAAGAGATGATTCAGGAAGAGCAAGTTCTTTGAAGCTTCATTCAGAGTGTGTCTGTGTGTATGTATACATATAAACACATATATATCATCTCTTGAGTTGGAAGGGACCCAAAGATCATCGAGTTCAACTCCTGGCTCCACACAGGACCACCCATAATTCAAACTCTGTGTCTGAGAGCATTGTCCAAATGCTCCTTGAGCTCTAGCAGCTCAGGGCCGTGCTCACTGCCCTGGGGAGCTGTGCCAGGGCCTGACCACCCTCTGGGGAAGAACCTTATGCCCAACCCGACCCTCCTCTGATGCAACTCCATGCATATTTCTTCTTGAGTATAACTTCAACCAGTTATCTTTCATATAGTCATTGACTGCTTGTGATAGGT
The DNA here is from genome assembly GCA_013396635.1 of Penelope pileata. Taxonomy (NCBI): domain Eukaryota; kingdom Metazoa; phylum Chordata; class Aves; order Galliformes; family Cracidae; genus Penelope; species Penelope pileata. The sequence goes on from WBMW01003369.1 coordinate 1,601,028, forward strand.
CTTGATTTTTATTTATTTTGCTTTAATTTCAGGGGAAGAGAGTTCTAACTTTCATTTAGTTTGTTTCACTGGGGAGCAATGGATGCCTTTTACAACCTAATGTTTGAATGCTGGGAATGAAGGCTAGCTGAGGCAAGTGGAGGGGAGTAGTTACTAGTTTGCAACCAAGTCTGTGTAAACTTCTCAACTGGTCCAGAAAAGGAAGGTTCAGTCTGAATAATTGTATGTATTAATTGAGAGAACTGCACTAGTATGATTTCTAAGAAGTTGTTATATTCATTCTATCATAGAAACTGGCAAAGATAAATTATAGGTGCTAGCAACAGTGTAACAAGTGCTTCTAGGGAAATTATTTTAAATGATTAGTTGTTTTCAAACAAAAGAGATACTTTTAATATGTTTTGATTCTGTGTTGGTTGAGCATAGGGTTTCCTGAAGATAAGCTCCTGCTTTCTGTGGAAAGTACCTTGCAGCCTGAAATTCTGTGCTCCTGAATGGCAGGAGCAACCTTAGCTGCAGATCTAAATTAGACTGAGTTTAGAAAGAAGTTGTTTTCCCATTTTTATTCTTGTAGAATAAATTTGGTCAGCATTTAAATTTCTTCCTTTTCGTCTGCCACCTGATTAACAATTTGCAAACATACCCTTGAAGCGTTAATCTGGAGCGTTGCATAGTCTTGGATGTTGTAAGTGAATATAAAAAAAAAACAGTTACCTTGGGGCCTTCTCACAAACTAAGCCAAAAAGAAGGCTACAAACTTAAGCCCACATTCATCTGCAAGACTGTTGTTTTTCACACGAGTGTTGTTCCGTCATAAACCTGTAGGCATAGCTGATAGAACAGCTTTGCTTGAAACAATTTACATTCTGGTGGATTAAGAGCTTGTACGGAATCAGGAAGGAACTCAGAGAAATCAGTTAAAATGCTTTATAACAGCAGATTACAGTTACAGTGTCTGCAACTTTCTGCCTTCGGAACTCTTGTGATAACACTGATGCCATGGAAAGTCTCTCTCTGACTGTTTCAGAGATCAGTTTGTATCAGAGTTCTCATTTAAATTATCTTGCATTTTGCTTGTAGTGGGTAACTTGCTTTGAATTGCTTTAGTAGAGGTATTTGTGAAAATCTAGTTCTCCTGTACCTTACATTGAGATTTTTAAGAGCCAACGATGTTATTTGCGATGATGATAAATAGAAGTATCCCAGTCTTGGCTTGCATAGTAACCATTTTTGAGTCTTGATCTCTTGACTGTCATACGAGATGTGAAGTGGCAAGAAACATACCACTTCCTTTTTTTTTTTTCCAAACGTCTCCAAACATCTAATGAGGATGTAAGATGCTTTAGATGTTTTTCTTTTGGTGCCTCTCCTATTGGAGAGGAAATTTATTTATTTAGCTTTTGCAGCAGCACCTTGGGTAATGGGAGCTCCTTAAGAGAATGCTTTCTCCGTTTGTGTTGAAGTGAATAAATGACCTTTACGGAATTCCTTGGGAACTAGACAGAGCTTTAACTCTATTTGCAAGTAACATGCATGGATTATTTTACATACTCCTTTTTTAAAAACTATCTTTGCAGCTGTTCACTAGAAAAGTTTTTTTTATATAGGTACATTATACTTTGATGTAGCCAGTGAGAAATGAAGTTACTCTGTGTTTTGCCATTTCGGTAATTATTTTCAAGTTATGCTGTAGTTTGAATCTCTAGTCTAAATGAAGTGTATTCTTTCTTGTCATGTTTTAAAGACAAATGTTTCAAGGTTATTCTGACTACAGCATGTAGTGATTGCTTGTAAAACAGCTGATGGAGTATAATCATTTTTGAAAATATTTTTTGGAGCAAAATACGGAGACTGCAGCTAACACACAGATCTTTCAGAATCTGTTTAATTAGAAGCATAAACTAGGAGGTATGCTGGGAAATACCAGCAACTGTGAATTTAGAAATATTTCAAAATTAAAACTAAGATGAAACCACAGGAGAACAAGTCAATGTAATAACTAATGCAATGTGGCTTTTATTATTTGAAATTACAAATTAAATGGAAATGGGCAATATGTAGATTAACATAAGTCTATGCCTAGGATAGTCTTTCCTTAAACACGTGCTTGCCTAGCTCTTGTGCACTTTTACTAATCAAAGAAATAGGAATCACAAGTACTAGTTAACTAATACTGATATTACATGATCCCCTTTTCTCATTTGTGGAGGTGGTTAGGAGGAGACACTAGATTGTCATTATAGCACAGTGATAGATGGAATGTAAGTTAATGCTTCAAATTGTTAAAAATACTGCATGAACAAGAAACGTGCAGAAAAGTACCAAAAAAAAAAAAAAAAAGACTGCTGTAGCTATTGACACATCTTACAGAAATATATTGCAGCATTTAAATTGTAAGTTGTTAAGTTCGAGTTACACTGGTGACTGCAAAAGCAAATGATTGTTTTTTGGATTTGCCTTTTTTAATTAGGAAGGAGTATAACTGGAGATAGAAAGCCTAGAACAGCCCTGAATGGTGGGGGTAAGAATTAGAGGCCTAGGTGCCTATTGCTTGTAAAGCATCGTTGTTTTCTCCTGTGATCACCAGCTTATGTGGCCTACAGGCATCCCAGTAATGCAGAGTAATAACCATGAGTTAAATCTGCTCTGAGATTTGTTTACTGTATAACTCACCTGATTGTGTTTTCTGAATGATACTCCATGTTTACCCTGCAGTTCACATGTTCTCCTTCCTACCTCACATGCTGTTTGCTGCGTAGGCTGACTGCTGGCTTGTTTTGGCTATGAAATGTTAGATGTTTACACACGTAAAAAGCTGTCATTATACAGCACATTTTAGTACTCATTTTATTATACTGTAATTTATTTCCAGAAGCCAGTCAATTGTTTTTATTGGCCTTATTCTGCAGGTATCAGGATGTACGAAATGAACTTAAGAGTTAGGTAACCTCTCTTAATATGTAACTGGTTTCTGGATAAAAAATCAAGATACGCAGCGGTTGAAGCAACTATAGATAACATTAAAATTATAAAACCTGGGACAATAAGAGATATGGCAAGTTGAGGAACAGCACATTAGGCTGGCTCCTGGGAACTTCTTTACACGTTCAAATATTTCTTTCTGACATAAATTCTTTTTTATCTCAGCTTATTGGTGATTCACCATCTCATCAGACTGAAAGACTAAATGGAAACGACAGCTAACGTGCCTGTCTAGTTTCCAGTGAGTGGACTGGGTTTTTTGTTAGTTCTAAATAAATAAAAATTCCTCGTGCCTTTTCCACAGCGAAGGAGTCAGTCATTCTGGCCTAACATTAAGCAAAAAAAAGCTGTAGTCCCAGAAACACTAGCAGAAAACCAGTTTCAGCAGCAGTCAGACAACAACATCTGAGATGGGACTCAGCGGTGTCTTTCTTTTAGACAGGCATAGCTCTGTTACTATGGTAATTTATCATTTTTTGAATTGGTTGCTTTTTCCACTGTGTCAAGATTTTTAATTGAAAACGTTTCTACAAAGCAGAAGATATCTTAGAACATATATTTAAAGTGGAAAATCGTGAAAAATAAAATGCCTAAGATTATTTTATTTTCAGAGAATTGTAAATGTTCCTTTATTTTCCTTTTACGTAATGTAACTCAAATCACTGTAGAAACTCATACTGGTACTTCAAAACCTTCTACGAGTTTAAACTCATTTAAACAAAATGATTGACTGTCAATTTTTTTTCTTAGTGGAAAGTGGTTCATTACAAAGCAGTGCAGGCTATGAACTTGACAACTTTCTGAAAATACAGAGTATTTAGGAAAGTCAAATTTTATGGTTTTAGGCTGCCAGCTTATGCACATGCGGGAATTAAAAATAAATTTTGTATTGTGTGGGTTCAGTAAGTATGGTAGCTCTTACTTGTTGGAATACAGTTAGAGTAGCAGCAGACTCTTCAGTCAGAAGATCAAAATCCCTTCCTTCACTTGGAAATAATGGTGACTGTGATTTTTCCAGATTAAGCCCTAGCAGTTCATGAGTTATGTCTTTCATTTTAAGATGCATCCTGTATAAAATGTCTAATTAAATTGTGGATTTCATGCAGCGTTTGATGTTCTATTGATTCTGAAAGGGAGCAGGCAAGCTGGATATTCTTTTTGGCAGGAAGATGGTAAAGAAAGTTGTAATTGCTAACACAATATGCAACTGTGTAGCTTGCCTCTGAACTTCTGAGGCTTTACGCTGCCTTAAAGGTCCTTTTAAAGCTTTACCTCGCCTTTAACTCTTCTCAGTGCCAGTGTACCCAAACAGGGGATTTTAATCTGTTTCTTTTCACTGTGGTATCATTTGTTCTCACTGTTGCTTTCCCAAAAATAAATTTTAAAAAGTCTTCATTTGTTCTGTTGTATGTGGAAAGCACAAGATGTGTGGTGCTGTGTAGGTAGTATAGAAGAATAATTTTCAGTTGCAGCAAGTCCAGCTTCTTGGATGGTCTGTTAACAGAATTGAATATTTGCTTTCATAAATAAACTTGGTTTGTTTCTAAATAATGGACATGATCAGTGTAAAACACACCCCAGATTTTGGGGCAGGTGATTTGGCCTAATACGCTCATCTGTTTGAGGGCATTGCCCTTCTAGATCTGTCATGAGCAATTAGTGATTTACTCACCTGTAGTACCCTGCAAATACATCCAGGATCTTTTGAAAAGCTCACAGATAAATCAGTGCTAGGCTATAAAATATAAAAAGCACTTCATTGTGTCAAAGCTATAAAAATCTTACTAGGAAAAAACAATTGATAGTGTAAAAATACATGCTTTAGACCTGATGGAAATAATTTCCAGTCAACAGTTCTGCAGTGATGTCTGTGGGTTAGGTTAGAGATGGTACTGTTTTGCATGATTGATTAAGCAAATATTGCACAAAATATAACCTTATGTAAGCGCTTACTCATGTTGGCTATTTTTCATATGTTGTTGCAGTAAATACTGGAGTAGAAAGCTGTAGTCAAATTGGGCTTTTATTACTAGCTACCACACTTCAAAAGGGGCGACAGTTTTTTTTAGGATGACTTATGCTGCTATATGACTAAGGTACTTTGAAAAATTATCCTATAAACACTCTAGATTGTAGGATGGGACTTTTCTTTTGACTCTTTGAACACATAAAGCATCTGCTGTATGGGAGGGAAGAAGTAAAAGCACATTGGGGTAATATTCTTCCCGTGGAATTATATGTGAACCACAATCTTTGTATAAACAACTAACGTGCAGTTACTTTTATCATTTTAACATTGATGGAGACCAGTAATTTTTATTTACATTACCACATCTGTATTGCTCAATGATTAAAATATAAAACTGAATTCATTTTCTGTAATGTGTCATGATAACTACTGAGGGTATTGCTTTGCAGAAGTCAGTAACAATGTGAGAGACTGAAAAATACCTTCTGGATTTTTCTTCTCGCTGTAACAATGTCACGTAGATTATCGTAACTAAGCAAAAAATGTAATTTATTAAAAAACTAGAGAATGAAATAAGCACTTGGGAAATTCTTACCTTGAAAGTCTGCAGATAACCACTTTTCTTTCTGCTTTCTTCTTGTGCGTTTCCACTTCTGTTACTTCAGATGGCAAGTAATTAGGAGCTATGATTAGACTTCTGTAAATAATTTTTTATTCAAAAGTGATAAAAAGTAATTTTGGCTGTAATGTCCTAGTGGTTTTTGTTTGTTTACTTTAATGTTTTGGATGTACGCTTCAATATTTTTGGAGGCACCCTTCTCTGGATGTCCCTGCTTGAGCTGAGGTTGGCCCAAATGGACCTAGAAGTCCCTGCCAAACTCAGCTGTGCTGTGAATATACTGTGTGAGAGTTAATTTCTCAAGTGTGTATCTGTCTGAGGTGAATCCTGCTGGCTGTGTGCCTGCCATTGTTTTTCAGATGTTCAGGCATTTTATTAGTTTTGTTTGTATCCATGCTCTGCTACCCTGAGGACAGAGAATTGACTCCAGCAGCTAGGCAGCAGCATCTGATCAGCCTTGATAAGGAGAACTGGGAAAGGATTACTTCTCCCTGTACAGAGGCTGTTGGCAAGAAATAACAAGTAGCTGTGTGTCAGCAGATCTCCGCTGTGCCGCTCCGTTCAGAAAGGTGAACAACAGTGAAGCTGTCATCGTTAGTCTGCAGTTTGTGGCTTTTTGTGCAGATAAGTGACACAGATGATATCGTAAATTCCGTTCAAATTTTATTACTATATTTACTTTTCTTTTTTCAAAAAAAATCGACCACAAGATAAAATACTTCTTGATCTTGAGTTTGTTTTGTTTATGTTTTTGAGTTACCAGAGTAGGACAGGAACAATTTTTTGAGTGGTAAGAAACTAAATTTGGAAGGAGGCAGTGGCTTGCATTGCTTTTTCCCTTCATGACGGTGTGTGATGAAGGTATAGTTTACAGGAGCCCTGTCACCTGGGATGCCGGCCACATTGGCTGCTTTCTGGTTCTATGCTAATAGAAATTTGTCAGCAGTAATTCTGGGGTTGGTTGAATCTGGTGTTTTAAAATCCTGTTTTCCAGTTCAGGTGCCAAGTTTAGGAGGAGAGATCAGGTTATCAGGAAAAGACTTGTCCTGTCCTTTCAGTATCAGATGCTTGTTGACGATGGAGTTCTGCAAACAGATGCTCAAAGAAGGGGATTACACTAACATAAGTGCATTTCTTAAGCAACTACAGCTGTCAAAGCACAACTGGATTTTTGAAAATTGTGATCTGTCTTTTGGGGCTGTAATAGAATTTTTCAACGAATGTGGTTAAATAAAGGTACTTATTTGCCATTCAAAGTGCTTAATGTATTTCTAAAAGGAAGAAGATAGGCTATTGCAGGAAGATATTGGATGTTTGTTTCAGTATTGATTTGACTTAGCAAAACATTGGCATATGCTGATCTCTTAAATGTGTGCTCACTGCTTGTTTACTTAAATTAAGAATGTTTAAACATTCAAGCAGATTTTATTCCCGTAACAGAAGTGTTTAATTTAAAAAAAAAAAAAAAAAAAAAAAAACTTTTGCATCCCTGTGACACTGTGTATAAATGATTTTCACAGTTTCCTGTAGTGTCAACTTAATTAAAATTGTTAACAAACTCACTTCCCTGCATCTCACTATGAATGGAATACAAGAAGAAAAAAAAAAAAAAAGACATAGCTTCTTCTGCAGCTTCTTATTCTGGTCTATCTTATCCTCTTATCCCTGTCTCAGATAGTGATACTAGATATTTGCATGGTCTTTAAATTGTTGTTTTTGCCAATTTTGTTGTTGAAACAGGCAACAACAGAGAGACCTTTTATACAAAAGCTGTTCCGACCAATTGCTTCTGGAGGACAATTGCATACTTTGGGAGATCTTCTAAAAGATGTGTGTCCTAGTGCTATCACCTCTGAAGGTACTGTAGAAATAACTTTTGTCCAATAAACTTGTATTTCATTATATATTTATATACCATATGTAAATAATAAGTAAATTAAAAAATAAAGATATTACTTTCAATGGTTGTTTTTTTTTTTTTTTTTTTTTTTTGGAGACAGAACTCTGTTTTAGTACCAGAGTTTAAGATTTCACTCCTCTTTGGCCTGTTAGGCTGCCCAGTATATATTACCTGCAGCGTTTGGAGAGGATAAAAGTGAGTCCTTACACACTCCTGAAAAATTAATCTCTGGAAATTTTAATTTAAAACTCATGTATGCCTTTGCCATCATGTTGTTCTTAATAGAAACATTCACATTTCACTTTCTGCAATTTAAAAAAAAATTCTGAAAGGAAAGTCAAAGGCTTTAAGTCTTGCTTAATTTTGTATTACATAACCTTTTCATGTCAAATTCCAAAATGGGTTGTAACTGAAAGCTTTTTCCTTGTTGAAATCCAACCTTTAAAAATGTACCAGAGAATAAGAGATTTATGCATGATTACTAAGAATTATTGTGTGACAAGATACCAATTATTTCTTACAGCATCACGTCATTTCAGACAATAGCATTTTTTAATCAGTACTTATAAAGATGGATAAACATCTTTTGGATTTTATATTAGCCTCAAAGATTACGGCTATTGGAAATCTGATTTACTTTTAGGTGGGATAAATGTGAAAGTTATGTTCTCTGCCAAGTGGCATCAAAATTATCTATGTGAAATGTTTTTCCATCGTGTTCTTCTTATTGTGTCTTACCAGTACCTATAAAAGAGCTGATTTTTTTTTTTTTTTCAGTAAATAAATCACAATTCATTTTGAGAAATGTGTGGTAGTCTAGCGAGGATTGTGGCACAATTTACTGGTGTAGTATTAGCATAATTTGACGGTAAAGCACTGAATTGGAAATCTGTTTTTTTTAAAAAAAAAATAAATCTATGAAGTAGTGTTGTACACAAGGGTATTTCAAAATCAGATAGTTGTCATGGCCTTCTTAAACAAATACGTTGACCTTAGAAATTGCCTGGAACATCAAAATATTTTTTAACTCCTGTTTAATGCTTGTTAACACATGGAAGCAATGATTTCCACAAATAACAAAGGTTTAAAAAAAAAAAAAATTGCTAGCTATGTGTCCCTTTTTCCTAAAAAGAACTCTAAATTTCAGAGCATGACTTTAGGAATAATTTCAACTAATTGTCCAAAAGATAAAGCAAGGTACAAATAGGTACTTGAATGTTGGCACTAGCAAGTTCAACTATCTTTAAGTACTTAAGTTTCAGAATCCTACAAACAGTAGTGAAAAGTGAATACAAAGTGAATTTAAAAATATGGATAAGAAGTGTTTTGATTTGGAAGACAGGAGCACAAATTAAATGAAAGAAACTCGAAAGCATTATTCCAGGGGATAAGGAATGATATTTTTAATGTGGATTTGCTAAAGGTGCAGGTGGAGGATGTATAATTTTACACTGTAGAAATGGCATCATTGATTGCTAATTACTGAATCTGTTTGAAGAGCAAATGTAATGTAATTTTATGAGAGTACCAGTTACATGACACTTCCCATTAATAGACTTTTTTTTTCAAAAGTTATCAAATGTACCAATCTTTAATAGCAGGATAGAAATTTGCTATGCCAATTGCTTGTTTCATTTTTGTTAGAGGTTAAAATAAAACTGTGCTGTTTACTCACTGTGGGCAATAACTGGTGATAGGCTTGATAGAAAAGAAACTAAAAGAGGTGCTATTTATACGCTTAGGAGGAGGCAGATTGAAATTTGGCAGAAGGGTTTCTTTGTATTCGAATATATCTACCTGTTTATGTATAAATCTGCTTAGCTTCATTTGATCCTTAAGATTCTACTGAGCAACTTGCAAACAGAAAGGTTTACTGACTTGGTTCTTCGTATAGATGTGAGCTGTTTGGAATTCAGCAGAATTTTTCCTGCAGTGCAGCTTTGTGTTGTTTGATTGCTCTTCTTATACTCCAAGAGTTCTCTTCGTCTAGTAGGTAACAGAAGTTGTCTGTGATAAATAATGTGAATTCTTTGGGAGATGTGGATGTACAGTGGTGCAAAGAGCCTGTGGAACGGGAGGCAGACTGATTGAACAAGTAGTCTGGAAGAAAATGACAGATCTGGGAGTCATTAGATGTGATGGGGAGAGGGACTATAAACAATGTACTAGGATGAGAGAGTTTGAGGCAAAAGCCAAAAAATGACTTAACTGTGAACACCTGGACAGAGTAAGTGGGATAGGAGATGATAAAAAATGAGGGAGGAAAAGAAGCGTGGTGCAAGTGGATCATGTCCTGAGATTATATAAGGCATCCATGAAAGAATGGGACTGGAAGTCTTGCTGGCAAAGTGATTCAGGTGGTCTAGATACCTTTGGAGAAACAACTTGAATTCCAAATTGAGAAGAGAGGTCTGTAGTGGTCTAATGAGAAGATAAGGGTGAATAGGCAGTCGGATGGAGCTAGAAAGAGTTAGACTTGGAACTGGGAACTAGGGGAGAATGGAGGGATGATGGAGAAAGGGTCAGTTATGGAAAATGACCTGAGAAGTTGAATGCCCATGACAACAGTGATTCCTACTGCTGAGGAACATGCGCAGGGAAGGTTGGTGAACAAGAAGTGTGAAGGGCAACACTGCTTTAGGCTTGTCTGCTGCAGTTTATTGTACACTGTTTGCTGGAGCTTAGCCAATAAGCGAGGGAGGGGACCTAAGAGATAGTCAGCAATCTACTCATTTTAGCCCATTGAGAAAATGTAGCTGGGTAAGGTCAGAAGAGAGGGAAAGAACAGAAAGGGCTGGCTGATCTGAATGATTTTTTCTTGGTCCAGTCAGCAGCTACCTTTTCTCACATGCACCTCAGTTCAATCTGATCTGTCTCCCCTGTCTTCTGATGGTCATCTCTACAACTTCCTCCAACCTCTGCTGTGTTCCAGTAATACACAGTTTCCAGTGACTCTCCTAGTGATCCTCCCAGAGCACCATTCACCTTCAGTGATATCAATCTTTTGTATTCCTTTAAGGCTTTTTTTTATAGCCTTGGCTTTACTCTTCCTTCTTGCCATTCTCTTACACCTGTAAGACTTAGCTCTGCACAGCCGTTTTAGTACATCTCATTCCGTTTGTTTGCCTTAAAATTGGTCCTGCTAAGATTATTGCAGTGCTCTCCTTTGTGCAGCATCTCCTCAGTTTCTAGGGATTCTCTCCTGGTATACAGATCACAGTGATTGTCTTCCCATTCTCAGAATGTAAGGAGAAAAAGCATTGATTATTCTCTTGGCTGGATCTACTTCTCATTTAGTATTTGTCTGTGATGAGTACCATATTACATACCATGCTCTCTATATCATTGAGCTAATAAAAAGTTAAACAACAAAAAAGCCCACAAACTCATCAGACTGCATAGTGTCAGTTTTGAGTTTTGCCTGTAGAAATGTTAGTTACCATAACTAGGAAGACCTTCCTTTTCCAGCAGGTGGGATAAACTCCTTGAGGTTGCTGAACTTCAGCTTGTCTGTGTTCCTGCAGTGTCCACGAAACCCACTCAGTCAGCTTATTTCCTCTCTAGTGCTGATATGCTGAGAGGTTAACAAACTACCTCTGTCAACAGATGCCCCATCAACTCAAACTGCAGAGGAGATTGTTAGAACTGAGTAGTTTCTGACTGCTTCATTGGTATATGAATCTAATTTGCAAACATTTTTGGAAACCTGGGATGCTATGTGCAAATGTTTTCCTTCAAATGTATTAATATTCATTTGAATACTTGAAATTTAGAAGTTCTCAGAATTGTAGATTGCCTGTACGACCTTAATTTCTGTATACATGCACACTGATCACTATACAGCTTATAGTTGTTCTCTACCACCTCTCTCTTTTTGTTATTCTCTGAGACTTGTGTCTTCCTGAACATGCTAGGCATATCTTATTGTCTTACTGGAAAAGATCATTTTCTGGATTGTTGAAATGATGGATGGCAAATGAATGTACTTCCGGAAGCCTGGTGACTAAGGCAGCTGAATGCTGCCCTTGGGAATTGTATTCAGTTCTTTCTCCCCTAAAAAATTCTTTCTTCTGTGATATTGGGCAAGCTGAGTAGTATGAAGCAACCCGTTTTAAACATGGGAGGACCAGAAAATTCTGGTGATCAGCTTGTGTTCTGCTAAAAAGCTTGATTATTTGCACTTAGAATCAGTGAGAGCTCTGGGGCTGTGAAAGTACAAATGCTAGGAACTCTGCAGTGACACTCTGGGCCTCTCATTACCAATCTGCTCTTCTTCCCTCCAAAAAATGGGTGCTTCTGGCCAAAATGTCTTTTTGACTTTAGTACATCTCTTTCCACAGGAAAATCTTGATGAAACGTTTTCTGAAGGAAAAATAGCCCATGTGTAAGACTGTTTCAACTTAATGATTTAAAAATTGTCCTCCTTGGACCTTTTTTGATATTTTTTTAATTTTTTGTTCTTTTAAACATATGTTGTCTTAGTTTATAATTTAAATTTACTCTGAGGCCTTAAAGTAATGTGACAAAAAAAATACATTGTCAAGTATATGTTAGAAAATGATGGCAAACTTTTTTCGACATCTGAATTTTCCAACTTTATTCAGTATTATCAAAGTTCTGATCTACTTGAGTTCTGTGAGCAAAGAAAATATACTAGTAGCTAATCAAAGGCATGCTTGAGGAAACACTAGATGTGTTGATGACTAGATGTAGTGAAGCAGGTTTTTTTTGGTCTTATTTTCAAGAAGTAATTTGGATATTTTTCCAAGACTATTTTTAACCCTCTTTTTCAGTGAATTACTGTGTCGGCGACATTTGCTACATCTTTTTGTCAGTGCAGCACAGTCATTATAAACTTTTATTTCTTTCCGTTTTCCACCATCTGTTGTACTTTTTTTTCTTTTTCCTCTATGGTCTTGTCTTTTCTAATGACTTTTTGAGTGGAAGCTTTGTGGTAATTGTAGTGATTGCCTGTCTGTGGTGACACCCATAACTGAGCTTTGTGCCGTGGGAACACGGACGATAGAAGATTTTCAGATGCAGTGTTTGTAGCCGTATATGTGAGCTGTTCCTGCTGCCAGATACTTAAGGACCACCACAAGAAGAGGGAGGGAACTGTTTCAAGAACCACCCACGGTGTCTATATGCCTTTTCTTTAGGAAACGTGGATGTAATTAAGTCTCTCTTTTAACTGTGCTGAGAAAATACTTCAATGAAAATAATTCATTTATATGTACATGGATTTAATGCATATACTGATTATCAACCATTGAAAAATATGATGTTAAGAATTTGTCAGGAGTAGAAAAGGTCACGTGGTGACATTAAAACACTCATAGTTAAAATGTTCTTGTAAAATATCGAATCAATATTTCTGTGTGGAATTGTTTAAATACTGCATTTTATTTAAATTAGCTTATGAAGCTATTTATTCAAGGCATTTATCATGTGCTGAAGTTGCCTAAAAAAATAAAAACTTGGGCAGTGATTAGGCCCAACACATACTTGTCTGTTTCTCCTCAAGCTAGTCCTTAATTCAGTTACGTATATATTATCCCAGTTAATGAATGCTTTACAGTGCACACCTCTCTGGGTTGCTGAACAGTTTCATCTGTCATGGAGAGAATAGCAGTTTGTAAGCCATTTGTCAAAACACTATCAGGCAACTATTGCTTCGCTAATAATGATGTGAAAGTGGGGAGAAAAGCAGTGCTTTGAATTAGAACAAACACCAAGATGTCAGTGCATTCCTTAAAGCTTTTGAAAATGACATTAATCACATTGACTCTGTTTACCTGCAGATCAGACTTGGGAGGTTTGTGGAGCTGTAGATAATACTTAAAGATACTTGCTATTCAGGTACTACTATTCCTGACTTCCGAGATTTCCTAGGAATCCTTGCTGGAAAGTGAGCAGTTGAACTTCATTAATTCTTTTGAGGTAAATCTTTGAGACTTTTGCAGTTTGAGCATGTTAAGCTACCTGCGTTTAGTTCTCAGTTGTGATAATCTGTAGAGAGCAGGATTTTTTGGTTTTGCCTTTGTTTCCACCTAGGTATTCAAACACGCAACTGAGGCAGGCTGGTCATTTAGGTTTTGGGCATTGTTTAACTGTTTCTGATCTTGATCCCAACATTGTGGAAGCATAGCACTTCTTCAGATCTTTTTTCAACAGGTGTTGACTTGTCTTATCTTCATGTTGATAGTTCTACAGCTGTTTCCTTTATTTTGCATTGCATTCCTTCAAAACTTCGATTCTAGACATACTTACTTTGTGCTTCTTTGTTGTCCTTTTAATAATCTACTTTTGCATCCTTTAAAATTCTCTTCTACTTTGCCTGAGCTCACCATGATTTGTATAACTCTTTTTTGTAGTTTTTCAGACCTTGACTAATTCTTTTGTTTGTAACAAGATTCAGTGTATTATGGAGCAGCAGATTGCGATGAAACTTGGTATTGCCTGTGGTCTCTTAGGCTGGTTAGTGAGTGTGTATGCGGGTAGGGAAGAGGTGATGTTAAAGACAGTGTTACTGCCTAAAAATATGGCTTGAGATTGTACAGCTGATGTGGCAGAACGTGTTACATATGGGTATTCTAAAACTGCCAACTAACAAAATGAGTTGTCTGTTTCTGAGGGGACATAAAACTGTGGCTACTTTTTCCTACCATCTTACTTCTTCGTATCGTTTTACCACTGTCTTACTGGGATTAGTTAAATTAGGCTACATTGTTTACAATCTCAATGTCACTTATGATGGATAAATAGAATTAAGTGTTATCTATCTGTTGCAGCTGATGTTATGCACCTGATTGTAGTCCTGCTGCCCATTAAGGGACCTTTGTTTTCAGAAGTAGCAGTGTGAGTTCCGAACTTCAGAGTTTATCAAATTGGAGGGGAAAAAAGTGAATAATTCACAGCAATTAAAAAAAAAAAAAAGTTTGGTACATCTTTACAAGGTTTCTATAAAAGTATTCACAAGGGTTCAGTTAGAAATGGTGACTCCTCTTGTTAGGAGAAGAGAGTGTACACAGTATGATCTTGTCTCCTCTTGCAATTGTGTAGTTAGTATTGAGTTCAGTAGAATGCTTTGAAGATGCAAAGGGTTAAAACGATAGAAAACAGGATTAATCTGGGGAAGGGAAGGATTTCTTTCCTCTTCCACACCAGAAACTTTAGACATTGTGCATAATGTGAAGATAAAAAAAAAAAAA
>WBMW01003369.1:1617326-1687688 GCA_013396635.1 Penelope pileata
TTTTTCATGTGAATGTTTCTTACCCCAAAAAAAAAAAAAAAAAAAAAGGAGCTCTGAAGCTGATCGTGTTCTTTCTGCATGGAAGTTCTCAGGAAACAGCAAAGGCTGTTTTAAGGCTTATTCCAACTTTACCTCAATCAACCATATGAGGATTATCTGTGGGGTAGCTTGTGAGCCTTCTGCTCCTTTCCTAGTCTTTTCCATCCAGCAGCTTTTCTAATATCACAAGAATAATGTGCTTTTTCTTTGTGACTTAGAAGTGGTTTCTGGGCATGCACTTGCATGCACATTCAAAAGAGCTGAATGCAGGAAGAGGTACAGTAAATAGGGAAATAATCCTCTTTCTCGGACAAGCTTCTGGAAATTTGTTAAGCTTCAGCTGAAATTGTTCTGTCGGCCACCCAATAAGTTTTATTAGTATCAGACTCCAGACTATTCTCTTTAAATTTGTCGGAAAGCCAGTGACTTTATTCAGGCACAGCAAAGTTTTATAAGTCTATTATTAACAGTAGTAGTATGAAATGGAGAAAGTAAAATGCTCCACGAAGCTGAATAAGTTTTTTTCAAAATTGAGTTTATTCTGTTTCGAAACTAAAAGCCAGTGCTTCTAGAATTCTCTGCAGAAAAGAGGTGGTGTTTATCCCACTGCAGCCTACTTTGTGGGGCTGTATTAGAGCTGTACTTCCTGGAAGATTCAAGGTCCTGTGTCCAAATTGTTGATGGAATGCTATGGATCTGAAAATCTCGGCAGTCAAGAAAAGATTGGGAAAACTACTGGAAAGTGGCAAGTTTATTGTTGATAATCTGCCTTGCAATATGGATTTTAGTAGGAAATATGTTGAAATCAAAAGCATCTTGTTTTGGTTGTGGTGAATTTCCAGCTTTAAAAGGAGTATTTTTTGTGTTTTAGGAGGAGACCTCAGGTTCTTTATGCACTGTATGGATATTTCAGTGTGTTCCCACAGAACTTATCACTTAGACAAAAGATGAGTGAAGAAACAAAAAGGAAGGAGAAATTAGAGGCACAGAGAGGTGATGTGGCTTGCACCTGGTCACACTGAGGTCAGTAGCAGAGCTAAGAATTGGACTCTTTGAATTCTGATCTAAACAGTCTTTCACATCTCGAGTACAGTTCACTCAGTATGAGAGACTGAGGCATCAAAACTTTCACAGGAAAACTTCTCTCGTAGCTTCTCGTATTCTGCTCTCAGAAACAAGCATGTCAGCAACAACTATAGTATACAAAGTATATAGACTTCTATGGCTGTTGTTAGTTTCATAGAAAATGTAATAATGTTCCAAAATAATTATTTTCAGTAGGGCCATCATCCAGATATGGTTCATTTGCTGTATAATCCATGCTGTTTTTAATGCTGTAAATGGTGAAAATGGAACTGGAGACTTCAGTGGGTCTACCAGAGCTTTCAGGAGACAGTAGTAAGCCTCTGCGAAGGTTTACAGTATGAAGTTCTCAACCAGGATCCTACAGTGACAACAGGATTTTGTCAGTTCTTTTATTTATACTAGTAAACAAAAGAAAACTAGAACATGTGGTGTTTACACTGTATGACTATTAACAATTTTCTGGCGTGACTGTGCTCTAGGCCAAGTAATGCTCTACCAGAAAACTTCTGATCAGTGTTCAAGGGTTGACAGTATAGGGCATATTCTCAATAAGCAATGTAGATCATAGAATCTCAGAATGGTTTGGGTTGGAAGTGATCTTAAGCCCATACAGTTTCAACCCCCTGCCATGGGCAAGGTTGCTTGGATCAGGCTGCCCAGGCCCCATCCAACCTGGCCTTGAATGCCCCCAGGGATGGGGTATTCACAGCTTCTCTGGGCAGCTGTGCCAGTGCCTTAACACCCTCATAGATATTAGGAAGAAATTCTTCACTAATCTAAATCTACTCTCTTTTATTTTAAGGCTAATACCCCCAGTCCTACCATTACATTCCCTGTGTCCTTGTTGTGGCTGGGGAGATAATTTTAGCTGATAAGGCATGAGCTCTTCTCTGGCACCTGCCCTGAGGTAGAGAGAATGGGTTCTGGTCCATTTTATGAGCTATATCTATACCTTTAAATTGGCTGTATGCACTGTAGCCTTACTGGGGGCTGAGTAATATAATTCCTGTTTTCCTTGATTCTCTTTTGCAGTCGTTTTCTATTCTGTCTTTGTGCGTATACGTGTAACCCAGTTTTCACAGGAGATAAACATCTTACAGGACTAGAAAGAAGAGAACCCACAAAGCTAGAAGACCTACAAAAATAACAAGGAGAAAGTAGCAGCCTTACCAGTAATGTAAGATGGAGTAAACCACTAATAAACACTGTATTTATTCTGTATTTACTGTCTTCTATAAGGATTCAGCAGCACTTGTTAGTAGTAGTTGCTTCCTTCTTGAATGGCTCATTTTAATCAGAAATGTTGGTATCTTCACATTCCATGGGTAAATTGTATTTTCTCTCTTATTTGTGATTTGAAGAATATTAGCAAGAAAGGTAAAACGTTTTCTTATATCAGAAGTGAAGTCTAATGCAGTGGCTTGGCACATGGACAGAGATGCTGAAGTCATTGAAGATGTGAATGTCTGTTGTGGCTCTTGCCGTGTTTCCTTGATAGGAATCATCACCACATTTACCATGGCAAAATATGGTGGGTGTCTATGCTTAGGAAGCTTCAGCAAGTCCAGTATCTTAATGCAAACTGCTACTCACTGTTAATTTGCCCTCTGTGTGAAGAGGTGGATAGACTGCAAAGAGCTGCCTCTGAGAAACAGCCATGATCATGTTAAGAGCTTGTGGGTTAAAATTAGGGGCCAGACCAATAAAGGACACCTGATGGCTGGAGTCTACTATAGGCTGCCTGATCAGGGGGAGGCTGTCGATGAGGCCTTCTTGCTTCAGGTACCTCAGGTGTTGTGCTCACAGGCTCTCATCCTGATTGGGAATTTCACCTACCCAGATTGTTGCTTTCCCAGCAGACCAGTGAGCTGCAAGCAATCCAGGAAACTCCAGGGCAGCCATGCCATGGTTGTTTGTGATCTTGAGGAATGTGAGCCTGGCAGAGAGCAGAATCAAGACGCTGAAATTCAGAAGAGTAAACTTCTGTCTAAGGAATTATTGGATGGGATCCCCTGGGAAACTGTACTTAGGCATGCAGGAATGGAACAGAACTGGCAGCTCTTCAGGGACACCTTTCTGAGAGCACAAGAGCTCTCCATCCCCCAGCATAAGAAAACTAGTAGAGGAGGCAAGAAGCCAGCATGACTGAGCCAAGGGCCTGGTGATCAAACCGAGGGAAAAGAAGGAAATGTACAAGTAGTGGAAGCAGGGATATGTGGCCTAGGAAGAGTACAGGGATGTTGTCTGGACGTGCAGAGATGGGATCAGGAAAACCAAGGTGGAGACGAAATTGAACTTGGTTAGGGATGTGAAAAACAGCAATAAGGAGTTCCATATGTACATTTGTCAGAAGAGATAGGCAAAAGAGTGTACCCCCTCTGACAAATGAGATGGCAGAACTGACTTCAGTAGACATCTAGAAGATGGAGGTGTTCACTGACATTCATGCTTCTCACACCTCTGACATCCCTGAACCTCTAGGTGAGGGCTGGGGGAGTGAAATGCTTCCCACTGTGAGGGCAGAGCAAGTCAGAGACTGCCTCATGAGGCTGAATGTGTCTGTGGGGCTGGACAACATGCATCCCAGGGTCCTGAAGGAACTGGCTGATGTGGTTGCCAAGCCTCATATTTGAAAAGTCGTGGCTGTCAGGCGGAGTCCCCAGTGACTGGAAAAAGGGAAGCGTCACTTACATTTTGAAGAAAGGGAGAATGGTCAGGTCAGATCTTGCTATCTGGTGGCCTTCTGTGAAGGAGCGATGGCATCAGTGAACAAGGGAAGGGTAACTGATGTCCTCCATGTGGTCATGGTCTCACACCGCATCCTCATCTCTAAATTGGAGAGAAATGGATTTGATGAGTGGACTATTTGGTGGATAAGGAATTGGTTGAATGGTTGCAGCCAAAGGGTTGTGTTGAACAGCTCTACGTCCAGGTGGAGGCCACTCACAAGTGGTGTCCCCCAGGTCCCTTCCAGTCCAAGCCATTCTGTGATTCTGTTAATTAAAGCGAAGAAGCCAGATGCGTACCAGATACACAGATCCCATTCTGCAATTTCTGATGTTAGAGATCGGTGTCCTCAGATGGAAGGTTGGTTGCAGAGTCAGCTCTTTAAAAACACAAACTCATGCAGCAAAATCAACTGTAACTCATTTCAGAGCTGTGTGCCTACACTATTTTATCCACATGGCTAATTATTCCTAGTATTGTTGTGAACTGATGATATTAACTTAAATTCTGTTTGCAAATACTGCATGTATTAGAAGTTTCATGGATCCACTTTTCTGCTTTAAAGTGGAAAAACTTTCTGGACTATAAAGAAGTCAAACTGTGAGAATATGATAATTAATCAATTGTGAAGCTAATTCTTCTGGTATTTTGGTGTGGAAAAATTAAAATGAACTGTTGAGGAAAATCCATTTGCGATCTTAAGTTTGAACGGGTAGCTATTTTGTGACTTTGTTTAAAAAAAAAAAGTTGCTGTTCGGGGTGAAGAGCCTTTCAGGCATCCCATTGCTCATTTATCTACTCTTTGCTAATTTTCTCAAGAGTAAATTCTTTAATTATATTGTGGTAGAGATCTCTAAATGCTTTAATCTATTAGATGCTCTAAAGAACTTACAGTATGTGTACAGAAAAGGATATGTGTACAAACTATATTGCCTACTCATTAAAGAATTTATTTTTCAATGAGTAAGGGCCCGGAAGAAGCTAATGTAAGTATTTTCACAAAGGTTTGTATTTCTCTGATAAACAGCATTCCCCTTCTGTTTGTGATCACAGGATGAAAGCTCTCTGCGCTTGTATATGTACATTTTTACTGCTACATCATGTAGTGTGCTCTTAAGATTGAGATCTCATTCCCCAGGAAGCATTTCTGTCTAAGATTAATTGCCCTTTTAAAATCAGTGTTTGATGTATTCCTTTGGCTATATCCTGACTCACTTTAACCCTCTTTGACCTGACCCCACTGACTATTACCGCCATGGCTGAAGCAGAAATCCTTCAGCTTGATGTATGCAGTACAGGCTTGAGCCTGTGGTTTTTCACATCAATGGATTCAATTAGCTGGATTTTTACTGATCAGCTTAGCAGAGGGTGGAGAATTTATCAGACATGGAACAAAATTGTCTGTACTTCGGGGATAATTGAGTAACTCATCTACATTTTCATGTTTACTTTGTTAACTTTCATAATAATATTGCTTTAAGTAGCATTAAAAAAGGGCAAAACTGGTTTATTTTTCTCCAGTTAAGAAGGGGAAGGTGCAAAACATAGCAATCATTAGGTCTTTCATCTGTATACCTCTCCTATCAGTTTTCAGACAAATGGTCTTAGACTCCAATTACGTCTGAAAGTCCACTTCTGAGTTTGATTTATCAAACTGGACAGATAAACTAAAAATTAAAATGATGGCTTGATGAAAATGAGTAAAGTTGCTGATCTTCTCTGTATGGAGCGTTGTTTTGCAGCAACAGCAATCCTTTGCTTTGTCTTGCTAGGAATAGTTCGTCATTTGAGTAGCTGAAAAGTTCATTATAAAAGGTTCACTAGAATGGAAGAATATTTGCAGGCATTATGTGAATTATAGTAACTTGAAAATGAAGTAAAATAGAGGTTGAAAGTTCAAAAATGCCATTAAAGACATTTAAAAGTGTATGAACATCCACGTGCATAGGAAATACATGATTGTATAGAGAATTGGATAGTTAATTGTTTGGGAGAACCATACTATTGAAAACAGTGACAACTCTAAAAGTCCTCATGAACTGTTAGCAACAAGAAGTCTTTTACAGTGAATTGATTTGATCTATACCAATCTTTAAAGAGAAAAATCTTTATCAAACCTTTCCATTTTTCAAGAACTGTCCTGGTTATGTTTATCTTGCCATCTGTATACACAACCAGCCTTCGTTTCTGAAGGTCAGCGAAGAAAGTTTAGAGGGAAGGGAAACCTCAAACTTAAATAAGCTCATGGTATGTGTAAGGGTTAACTCATAAGTCAATATGTCCATGGTTTTAAAAGCTGCACAACTCCGAAACGTGATTTAGCTTTCTCTCAGCAGTGGAAAGCATGTTGTGGATGAGTTGGGCTCAGCTTGTTGTGCGTTCAAGCACTTGCCTTTTAATGCACGCCTTGCCTATTCTTTGTATGTGTCAATGTTTTGTGTGCTTGCTTCTTAGATGAACAGTAGCACAATTTGCATTGAACGTTGCTTTTTGTTCACACGTGCAGAGCCAAACATAAGTGCTTTGCAAAAGAAAAAAAGAAGTTTCAGTTGCGAACTTGAGTATATTATAAAGTAACAGATGTGTTGCTAGTTCTGGGCTTAGGCTAAGGCAGGGATAGTAAGGAAGAGATTTGTTCTTAGGAAGAACAAAGATAAGAATATTTGCTGATAGTTTGTTTATAATTTTTTTTTCCACCTTCTCAGGGCTTAGATGTTTGAGAAGCATTTTGGGCTCAGTTACTGTAAGCTATTCTAAAACCTTTTAAATGCTAAAATGTTAGTGGTTGAAGAAGAGCAATTTTGGTTTGTCATAAATTAGTTTGGGATTACCTGCAAGAGCCTCATTATAAGCTTCTATTAAATACACAAGAATTAAATAATAATAATAACAACAAAAAAGGCTTGCCATGCAACCTGGACTTACTGGTGGTTGAAGCTAAACACACTCTCTAAGAACTTTTTCAGTGGGATAGAAAAATGTTTTCTAGTTTGTTTGCGTACTGCCTAGCTGCTGTGAGATTTGAAGCATAACCCAAACTCTCATAAGCTGCTCTAAAGTGTAATAAACTTTTGTAAGATGTGATTGGTTTAATCCACATTGTACATTGTGTTTCAGAAATGTGGCCCTCTAACCTGAGGGTTGAGGTAGAGGATGGCAGGATATTGAGAGGAAAAATTGCATGAAGAAAATGATTAATAGGAGTAATACCAAATATTTGGTATTTTGCTCACAGTATTTAATGATACTTAATGTAGATGATAATATGGCACGTTCACCTACTTTCATTTTGATGATAGAGAAGGCTCAAACTGCTGGAATATAATGCAGGGAACCTAATGGTACCTGGAATGTTGGCAAGGAAACAATTTCTTCTCCTTCAAGTTACAAATGTCTAAGCCATAAGAAGATCATGTAGAGATAAAGCGACTGTCCTGGGTCAAAACTGCACAAAGAAATAGAACACTGTTTAAAGCATAGCTCCAAATTAGGGAATGTGGACTTAATGGCAGGGTTGTAATGGAGGAATAATTGAAATATTTTGTACAGTTCTGCTTTTATAGTCAGGAACTTAGCAAGAGCAAACTTGACTGAGGTTTGGTATAGGTCCAGTTCTATCATAGCCTCTGGGCTAAGAAGCAGCAGTTCTTAGGAGGGAGTCTGGTAGGATGGCATCAAGGCACTAAGGGTGAAATTGAGCCGGATTATGTGAATGACCATATAATCCAGGATGGAAAGAGATCAATATTTTGAACTGTTTCTTTTGCAGCATAATATTTTGTCTTTCTTCAAAAAGATTTTTTAAAACGTTTTAAAATATTGTTTTAAAACAATATATGAAGTGTTGGGTTTTATTTACCGTTAGTTGTCTTTCAGATCAGGAATGTGCCATAGTTAAAAGCAGTGTGTGATATTTGTGTACATACCAAAAATACCCAAAGCGTTGAACATATTTAAGAACATTATGACCTTCAATTTGAGCAATTGAACTCGTTACTATCAATGGTTAAAATGAGATATTGCTGCCTGTTAACAAGTTCTGCCTGATGGTTAAGTTATATTGGGCAGTTGGATCAGATCCAGGAACTGAAGTTCTTTTCCAAACTGTTCTTTGGTTTGGAGCAATGCTTGTTCAAATGCAGAATAAGTCTGAGGGAAAAAAAACTGGTTCTGACTGCTGTATTGAACTTGTATTTCCGAGTGCGAGTTCTTCCCCTGAATCAGCATCAGTGCCTTTCCCCAGTGCTGGCAGGATTTGTAGGCAGGTATGACAAGTCACTGCTGTGCCATCGTGTCACACATCAGCCTCTATAGTTTTGAGGTCAGACAGAACCTTTTGTTGTGGCTAGGCTATTTTAGAGTTGGCTTCTCGGATTTTTTGTTTTCTCATTCTTGGTCAGAGCATAGTGAACAGCATATCTCACCAGCTGCAATCCAATATATCATGTGTATTTCTGTTTAAACTGATAATTACCCCAAATTAGGGGAGAGGAAGGGAATAATGATTTTATTAGCTTGTGTGTGATTAAAGCAAGGTGGAAAATATTTTTAAGGTTGCTATGGGAATGAATCACTTCTGGCAATGGTGATACTACTGTGAATGGAGTACCAGGGTCCTTTTTGTAATGAAGGTGAATTCACGGAGAAGTAAGGAAAGGCATTGATGTGGTGGTTGAAATAGACTAATGCGAAGCTCCTGAAAACTTCAACTAAGATTTTATTCCTATTTAAACAATTTTTGAAGTAAAAAAAACCCTGCTCAATCGATATATAGTTGCTTTAGGCCTTGAAATTATCATTGCTTAAATATTTTGTATCACTAAAGAGACTTTTAATGTTCACTCTCTGAAGTACTTGTGCTGGGCTCATTCAGTTGGTCATGAGATGAGACCAAGCTCAATTTTTTTTTTGTCTTCACTTATCATAAGACTGCGTAGGTCTTGAGTATCTGTTAGTACTCAACTGAGTAGGCAAGATTTATTTAAAATGTAAGTTTTGGTATTTGAGATATTTGTATTGAGGTCACTGGTACTGTGGAACCTGAACATCTCACTGTATTTCTGTAGTGTGGTTCCTATTACACATGTACTTGTCAGAAATGAATTGCAGAAATGCTCCAGAATGATTTGAGTTTATAAATGGGTAAAGCTGAAATAACGTTTTAACTTTTAAGATACTTAAGAGTATTCCAGTTCTTTAGACCACAAGACTTGTCTAGGGCTGTCTCCTCTCAGCATATCCCAGAGTAACCGACCTGGCCTGCCTGCAGAGGGGAGGGTGGCTCCAACCACTGTCTGGTTCTTTCTTACCACCTGTGGTTACAGGCTAGAACACAGAAGCTTTAGATTTATTTGCTTGTTACACAGTGCAGTCTTTTGTAAAAGATTGCATATGGTTTTGTATGCAATCCTTTGTGCTTAAACAAAAAGCTCTAGTGTTCAGAAGGAAAATTTCACCTTTGCTTGCCAGAGACTTAAGTTTTAAAAGTTAACAGTATCTGTCAGCGATGAACTCAGTAGTTGCTTCTACATGTGAAGCACACTGCTGAAGGTTATCTATCTGTAAATAATTTCCTAAGAGAGCCTGAAGAGGCAGATTAAAGTCTGCCCCATAAAGATGTCAGGGTGTCTCTTCAGATTCTGAGATGTCTGTGGCACCAGCTGCCAGCACACATGGCTGAGGAGTGTTTTGACTGCTTCGAGGTACCTGCATCTGAGGGGCTGTTGTGCTGCCTGGTGATGTGAGGAGCAGGAGGGATGGAAAGGAAGGCAACTGCAGCAAAAGGAGGAAATCTCCCCTCCTTGTAACACTGACCCAAGATGAGTTTTTCTACTGTATGGTATAACGTATTGTCAGGAATATGATTAATGATATCTAATCCAGAACCTACGATGTGTTCTGAAGGTAAGCAAGCAAATGTTTATGGCCCATTTTGGAGGTGAGCACGCTGGAAGCTAGTTCTGTTACATTGTTTATAGGGTTGCTACTGCATGAGGTCTTCCTTGTTTATTCTTAGTCCCTGTACTTTTTAGTATCCCTGTCCAGGAATATATTCCTGTGGCCATGTATCATGCAAGAAGCACATTATTTGATTTCCTAGTCTGGAGCACAGGGTATTGCTTTCCCTTTTTGGGCTTTAAAGCCAATTTAGTAAGTGGTAGAACCTTAAATAGGAAGGGGGTTCTTGATTGTCCATTTTGATGACTGCAGGCAGATTCTGGGACTTGCTTTGCACAGCCACATACAGAAGATTCTAACTGAAGTCCTCTGGGGAATTTGTTGCTAAATCCTGAATGTCTTGCAATGACTATCAGTGAAAGAACTTAAGCCCTGACAGGTGCTTGCCAAGAGGCCACAAGTCTGAACAGGGGCATTTCAAGCCATTAAGGAATTTTAAGTGGTGCGTTGCAGTGATGTAGGTTGGCTAGGGAAGCTGATCTTGGGTAGGTGAGAGAGAGTTGCTGGCTGCAGCATTGGTGAGCATTGTGGTGCTAATATGGGTGAAAAGTGGCCGAAATACTCAGCTTTGCCAGAAATAGTTTCCTCTCACCATTCTATTCACAAGCACTTGAATCTGTCTGGGAAGCAATTGATTTTCTTCCCTCTATCTTCTTTAATTCTCCCTCTCTAAATAGATATGATTCAGTAGAAAAAATTATTTAGATTACATCAGGAGTATGTATAACCATCTGAACTGATGCTGAATTAGCTAATTCTTGTGGAACTATGTGTGGTGTTGTACAATCAAACAGTATAGACAAGGGGGAAAAGCTTGTAAATCTGTGGAGTGCGGAATACTGAAATAAACAGCCTATGCCTGAAGAAGAAGGATCTCCTGAAAGATATTCATACAGAATAGTATGCTTTCTAAAGCTCTTTTATGTTGCTTATTTACCAAAAAAAAAAAAAAAAAAGTCGATAATTTAAAAATATGATTTTGAATTTTTAGCAAGCAGTAATTTATATGGCTAAAGGAAATAGAAAAACTTACTATTTGTTGCCAGGACATTGCACATCTTCCTGCCTTCCCTGAAGATCACATGTTTTGTCGTCTTTGTTTTGTTTTCTTTCTCTCTCTCTCTCTTTCACTAATTATTGAACTTTGAGGGTTTTAGAGGAAGCTTGGGATTAGCGAGAGCAAATATTGTAGTAGGGCATTCTCCCTTAGAAAAGGGAGAGTAGACTCAAGCTACCTGAGGATGAGGAGCACTTTAAGGCACTTCCTCAGGGGCTCTTTTGAGATGCAACAACCACAGTCTCATTTTCTTCCAGCAGATGCCTATTTGCAAGGGAGTCTGATATC
The DNA here is from genome assembly GCA_013396635.1 of Penelope pileata. Classification (NCBI taxonomy): domain Eukaryota; kingdom Metazoa; phylum Chordata; class Aves; order Galliformes; family Cracidae; genus Penelope; species Penelope pileata. Next base: position 1,628,482 of record WBMW01003369.1, read on the forward strand.
AGTGCTTTCTTTGGCTGAACCAAGGTGGTTTCCTGATCAGGAGCACTGAGGTAGACATCTGTTTCTCATCTTTGCATTCAAGCTGCCTATTTCTCCTTGTACTTTTTGTACAGAGTTGGAAGACTTCTGACTTGACACGGCACGCTTTATTAGCCTTGTTCAAGTACATTCTTCATGTTACAACCTCTGAGTCAGTGTCTAAATTAAGTGATCTGAAATATCCCAAAAATGTGTCGGTACATAACAGGTAACCATAGCTATGTGCCTTCTTACAGGTGGATCCTTCTGAAGTTTTACCAACAAACTTTATGATCTCAGCTTATCATTTGCCACTAGCAACCTTCAGGGGCTTACAGTGGCTCTTGAATTCATGAATTTTCACAAGGAAAGCAAAGGAAAATCACTTAATCCTTTGACAGCCACTCCAATAGCAGGTGGCTTAATTTGTCTTTAGGCTTTTTTGTAAATACTAAAACAGTATTTATCACTTGTGGATCAGTTCAGTATTATTATAAATACTCTGATCTAAAGTAAATTGTTACTGTGTACACACATCGTAAAATTTTCTATGAAATGTTTATTGCTATGGTTTAATTTTTCTGATATTTTCACTTCATAATTTGCAACAAAATAAAATAAACTATCTGCATGTCATACAATACCTAGCATGCAACTCAACTTTATCTTGACTTAGAGAAGTCAGTGGGGTGACTAGAAAATTTTAACATTGCTTTTGAGAAACTTCTAGGTTTTTTTACTGCATTGCTGCGTATTGTAAAATGGGTGCTGACAGTTATGATCTTTGCCAGTCCAAACCTCATGCAGCACAGATGAGCAAAGTTATTAGCTCTAATTTTTATAGACCTAGTCCAAAGACATGGCATTAATCTTCTACATAATTTAAGTCATTTAAATCTTACATCACTCATTTAAATGTACGTTGTGTTTAGCAACTTGTGCACTTTTGCAGAGTCATTCTGACTATCTCTTTATACTTTGTGTTATCGCAGAACACGGGGTAGGGAAGCAGAGAACAGTACTTGGTGTGTCAAGATGCAAACAAAATGATCTACAGTTCCTAAAAGACTACAAGCGGTAATGGAAAGGAAAGCATGATGCAAATTTGTTACAGATATAAACCAGGTGGATGAGGCTTTCAGAAGAAGCTAGCAAATCATCCAGAACCCAGATCAGAGTGGTAATGCGTGTGCTAATTAGGCAGGCAGCAGTTGAGAAAGTGGGTATTTTTCAGCTACCTTTTTAATGTATTTGCTGTTTTCAGCTTTTGTTACATAAAGTAGAGGAACAATCTATGGGAGAGACTGGATGTGATTCAAAACGGGGAAGTTACTCAAAACATGACAGTTGAAGAAAGTTGGGGTAAATGCAACTTAAGTGAGAGTTTATGGTTTGTAGTAACAAAAGGAGGGGAGAATGTTAAAGCAGAAACAATGGATTTTGTGGAGGAAGGCTGCAGTGAATACAGATTTGGTAGATAAGATCTTTTTAGACAAGCCTTGAGGGGAACAAGAATTAAGGAGAAGTGATGCTTTGTCAGAGATAATAGCAGGGGACAAACAACTAGTGCAGAGATGTAGACTCTAATTACAACATAAATTCTTCTGACCTCTCAGACTTTTTCATTTTGCTGAGGAACAGAATAAAACATTTGTATGAGAAAGGGACAAAGCTGGGTAGGGAGGAGGGAATGGGAACACCCAGATGATGCCACTCACTTGAAAATGAAATGCAGTTCAAGCTAGTACACACATGCACACATCCAAAAATATTCTGTTACTTAGTAAAAGAAGGACAGAGTTTATAAGCTTTTCCTACAGTTACAAGAAAGGGGTGCTCAAATTCTGAAATTTTTAATCCATTTTAATGCAAGCTTTTGCTAAAAAAAAATCAGCTACATATAAGCAGCTGGCACAATCTGGACCTAGGCTAAACTGTTTGTAAACACTGATGTGTGCGATAGCCAATGTGCATTTGTTATGAACAGAATGCTTTCAAATTAAGCTTTTGTTTTCTATTACTCTTTTTTCTAATGTGTAAAATTTCTGGCGTTAGGTTACAGTGCATCCTTGAAAATTGTAAGGAAGACAGTGTGGTTTTTTGGTGAAACTTTAGAGGTACTAAATTGACCAGATAATGTCCAGGTGGAGAGTGACTGCAAATGATTCGCTGATGAAAAGGACGAAAGAATTGAAGACTGTCCTGATCAGACTCTTAATGTTTCTGTCATTCAGCCCATTAATAAGAGCATTCTTACTAAATTTACAGATGAAAGAGATGTATGAATGACTACAAGTTATATTTAAGGATAGGGTTCAAATTGGGAAGAAGTGGAAAAATTTTGTTTTTCTTTAAGAAAAAAAGCACAGTAACATGTTTATTAAATTATTGGGTAAATTTTAATGTTTGACTATGATCGTATTTTGCAGTAATGCATCCCTTAGATTGGCACATAACATGAAATTCTGTTATCTTTGATTACAGGTGAACTCTTGTTGAAATTTTCTCCTAAGCTTTGCAGGTTTTTTCCCCATTAGGCAATAGCAAAGCTGCTGTAGAAGAAATCTGAAAACTATTACTGTATTTTCTGCCTTCTCTGCATGCAAACTAGTTCTCTCTGACAATTAACTGATATTATGGAATGTAAATACCTATCATCGACTTAACAGCCAATTCATGGAATACCATAGATGGACTTTATTTTGAAAGTGTTAAACGTATTTTTGGGAGTTACTTTATGTTGGAAATAGTGGATGTTCCCAGATTTTCAGCATCAAAACTTGGTTACTGAGATTTTTTCTTTTGGAGTTTAGTCTCTTGACTGCTAGTGTTTCAGCCCTGTAAATACCAGTTTTGGTTGGAAATACCAGAAGTTTGTTTTATGTAATTTGCTGTGTTTTCTGACCTGTCTGCAATAAAACCAGAAACCAACAATTGTTTATGCTCAGTTTAGCATGATAACATGCATGCTATGCCATCTAGAGAATCAAGCTTTCTATATTTAAGAATTTGTACAGACTGTGATAGGTAGGTAACGTGTAACTAATGTATGATGCTTTTTTTTAGACAGCCATGATTATCGAGTTGTGCAGGAAGAATTACTACTGCTATGAAGTCAACAGTGTATTCAAGGATGATTGTTCCTAGAGTCATTTAGCCTGTGGTAGCAGAAATACCCAGTTAAAATACAAACCTTTTCAGGCAGCTTTCAAAACATTTTGGCTACCAAACACAAATAAGATTTTATCTGTCTTATAAAATAGGCATTGCAACATAACTGGGGGAGCTGAATGAAAGAGCCAGTAATGGTACTTTTCACTTCTAGATTCTGCTCTTTTTCATGCAGCTCTTGGGCAGCACAGTGGTTTGATCTGTACTGTAGACGGTGGGGGAGAGAACATGCCAGCTAGAAAAGGCAGTGATATTTCTGTACACTGAATTTGGACTTCGCTGTGGTAGGTCCATGTGAGAATGCCAGAGTAAAGTATAAAAACAGCAGAAGGTCACTGCCTCCTTTTTTTTCCCCTCGCCATTATTTGGAGCATGTTTTAAATGCAATTCTCATATCATGACTCTGAAATAAATTTTCATTTATATATTTTTTTTAGTTCATTTTGTGACAGTTATGTCAGTTGCTTTAGCTGGTTCCCATCATTTGATTCAAAGGATCAAAGTACTTGCATCCTCCGGGACAAATATAAATAAAAAGAATTGAAATATTCTTAGAATATATTCTTGTTGTACTGGGAATCATTTACAAACATAGCTTTTCCAAGAGATGAAACTAAGTGAGAGAAAGCTGGTGCCAACTCAGCCTTCTGAGTAACTCTCAGTGATATTGCTAGATACTTAAGTAAATTATTCTTAGCAAAACAAAATTACTTCAGGAACATTACGCGTGTTACGTGAGTGACATGTTATCCGTAGTCTTACTTTTTCAGCGGAAAGCATATGAAGTGTTAAAAACACAACGTCTTTGGTAAGTTTTAGGAAGCCTAACATCTTAATCGTGGTCTTTGTAAAATTCATACGGCTTGTGGCTCGGAGGGATAGGTGCACCTTACCTGTGTTGACGCCAAGCTGTGACTGCTGTAGGAAAAAATTGAAATTAATGAGGAAGAGTGGCACTTGTATTAACATTCCTATTAGCCCAATTTTTTGTCAGAATTGTTTTAACTCCATTTCTTTTATAGATGATTCAACTCTCAGCTTGCTCCATGCCAGTATTTCCTGCTTTTCATTCTGTTAAAGGCTGAACTCTGTCACACCAATTAAATCTACTGTAAATTAAGTACAAGTAAATGTTTAATCTTTCTGTGAACTTTGAATGGCGTACTAGTGGTTTCTCTTTTTCTTTGAATTAGATGGAGAGAAGACGACTCAAGTGATGATCCATGGAATTGAGCCAATGCTGGAAACACCAATACAGTGGCTAAGCGAACATATGAGCTATCCAGATAATTTTCTTCACATTAGTATCATTCCCCGACCTACTGATTGAAACTTGCCTATGCTGGTATGAGGATCATTCTCAAGGTGGAATTACAGGGGCACGTTAACTTCTTGTTTCTATCAGCATCGAGAGAGGCAGCCTGACCAGAAAAAACAAAAAATGAAACAAAACAAGAAGTCCTCACTGCTGCAAGCCAAACAGGAAGAGAGATCCTATCATCAGATAAAGGCAATTGGGCTGATCTTATTTTGCATCACCGCTGCTTTTCTTCACCGCTGTAATTAAACTTCAGTTGCGATATGAAAGAATTTACAGGACCTCTGCAAGTCTGCTGTTTTCTTGTAAAATACAATGAAGCTGAAACTGTCAGCCGAAGAGCAAATGGAAATATGCCGCTCGATTATATTTCTGATTAACAAATAAACAGGGCTGTTTCCTAAAGTGGTAGCGTTTCAACTTTGAGAGTGGAAACATTGGTTTAATTTTCTAGAAAGTTAGACACTGACAGATACAGTTACCAATAGCTTTTTGTAAAAGATCGAATTACTGTAAACCCATCTTTCCTTAATGAGAATTTCATGTTTACAGTATGTGTTGGTATGCAAATGATCTTTTAACTTTGATAACGAGCAGTGAGAGATTTTAAAAGTAAACCCATGAGCATGTTTAGTCATTTAAAAACATGCACAACTTAATAATTTAGAAATACTTTTGACTTCTGTGCTGTCGCTGAGTCCTCCAATCTGTTTCTTATTCCAACCAGTTTTCGTAGACTAGCAATGTCGTAGGATAATTTGTCTCAGGATTTGTCATGGCGTTTCTTTGTATTCATCAATTTTTTTTTTTCTGTGAGAATATTTTCTTAAATTAGTTCAAAAAGTTTAAAAAAAAAAAAAAAAAAACCCAAAAAGTAAACGGATGTTGCAAACTATTGTATCCTGCTGTTTTTTCCCATAGACTAGAAAACAGTTAAATCATAGAATGATGAAGAGATGTATTGCTTTTTAATAATTTTGATTTTTGGAAAGCTGAAGCTTTTCCAAGCTAATTCTTGCTTCTGAGCTTTATTTTTTTTTTATTTTTATTTTTTTACTGTGGTCTCTGGGCAGTCAGTCTGAAATTTGAAAGGTTATAATCCCGTTGCACAGAACTTTCCTTTTTTTAGGAAATCTGTTCCTAGGTTATCAGGTTGCTTCATTTTCTAAATGTTTCTTACTATTACAGCTGCTGCTAGGAATCTACCATTTTTTGTGCTATGTTAAGTTCATCAGACTGTACCATATTGCTTTGTCTGCAGTTTCTGGTTGGTTGTGGCACAAGGCTATGTTTATAGTAGACGTATTATCAAGTATGTCAAATGTTATCAAATATATATTTAAAAAAAAAAAAGCATGACATTTTTCTATCAAAGAGAGTAGCTGTTGAAGTTGCTACTCAAAACTATGGCTTGCAAATGTCCTGATACCTCCCACTGCTATTCCCATTCTGCTTGGTTCTTTTCTTTTTGGTAGAATGCTTACCTGTAGCTCAAGAAGAACAAAACGGAAATCAATCAAACAAACAAAAAACTCTCTTAGAGGCAAGGGGGAGGGATCTCTTTGGGTGAGGATGGAATTGAGACTAGAAAAGCCCAAAGGGCAGAAAAATGTCAACAGAACAGATTAGATAGTGTGTTAAATATAGATGAGGAAATGCTGTTAAGGAAATGGAAGGAAAAAAGTGATAGGGAAATAAACATGTGCTGTATTCTGCGGGTCATGAAGAATCTCTAGAACGAAACAAAACATGCTGATCTGTGTTTATGCAGAACTGAAATATAATATTCTTTCAGTTGGGTGGTTTGGTTGAATTATTCTAATTTCCAGTTCCATTTGGAATTTTTGTTACAGCATTGGATTGGCATTTATAAACTTTCGTAGGCAGACACCTCTAAATATTTTGGAGTATTTCAAAGTCCTGCCAGTGGATAAAGCAATTTTTTTGTAGTCTTCATATTTAAAAAAAAAAAAAAAAAAGTCTTTTATAGGAATAATAATTTTTCCATTAATCAGGATAGTGTTACATGAGGCAGGACTTCTTTTTTTTTTTTTTTTAACTGTAGAGGTTATTTCTGTATTTGCCAGTAAATCCGACTTTTAAGGCCGTCCATGAAACAAACAAATAGCTTGGCTTTCACACGTACTCTGTCCTCTTAAACTATTTAAATTTTATTAAAAGATAGAAAAAAGTTTGGATCTGTCTTCATTTCCACCTGTATAAAGATTTTTGTCATAGAGGGACAAAAACATTTTATTAATACTTGAGAAGCGAGAGCTGCTTAAGGAGGTGGTCAGGTGGTGCAGCTAGACGAGAGGATTGCCTGACACCAGTGGAGCCTTTGCTTTCCCTGATTCTGATCACATTTTGTAGTTTGTACTGCTTGGTGTGTGAGTAACAACAGGAGTGGGAGCAGCGGCTGTGGCTTAATTACTTTCCTTCACTTTGAACTGCTGCAAAACTTCAAAACCAAGCCAACAGATTCGGTCTGAATTGGTCAGAATCTAAGACAGCACTCGCTAAACTTATTGCAGTGCTAATGAAAAGGGCAAGGTCCACACACGCGTTCCTCGACGTTTAGAATTTAAGTGCATCCAGTGAGAAAATGAAAGCACAGTTTGAAAAGGAGCAAGACACAGGGCTGCTTCTTCACTGTATTTCACCTTTGGCGATGGCTGCTTTGGGTTTTGAAGGTTTGGTGAAGAAAGGGTGAATTTTCCAATGCTGTCTTTGATCTTTGATAGCACCGACTGTCACTCAGCACACTGTCAGCGAGCACACAAGGCAATGCCTTTTCATTAAAAGCTAGAAATCGGTTATCTTACATTAAAATCATTTTCCAATGAATTCTTTGGCAAAAAAAAAAAAAAAAGGAAGAGCACAGAAAATATGTTCAGGTTGGTGGGGAGGGAAAGGAAAAGAGGACATTGCCACTACTGGGAAGAATGTGAACTTGATATCTGATGGACTGGTAACCGTGAAAAATGAAGAAGTAGAAGAGGTGTGGAATTGAATATATAGAACTAATTTGAAGGATTTCTGCTGGAAAAGGAGTAGAAAGACCGAGGTAATTGTGTACTGTTGTCTTACGCTGCTAGAGCCTCCTGGCTTCACATTAAGTATGGAAAAGGGAATAAAATTATTTGTCTGCAGGGACAATAGTTCTCAAACAAGAAGTTCTGAGCTCCCATGTGCAAGAAGGACAGATTGAGACTGGAATAGACCATGCTGCTTTAGTGGCAGAAATGCAGATGCTTCTGGGAATTCGTATCGGTGTGATTAGGAAATCTTGCAGGAATGTGAAGAAATAAAGAATCTTAAGGACAAATCAGACACGGGAACATGCAGTAGGAACAAATCATTAATAAACTTGTGGAAGGAAAGCCATTGAGCTGCATCCGGTTACGTCTCCACTAAGGGCTCTAGGAGCTGTGGAACAAACCAGCGTGGGGTTAAGTTACGAAAATGGGAAGAGACTCAGTGACCGGGAAAGTCCTTTTAGTTCTGTGTTCTGACAGCCAGATATCTATCAGATGATGAAGACTCTTAATCATCACTTCCAGTATTGTTTATGCGCTGCATAATTATGGCATTTTTTTATTTCCTTATATGGTGAATGACAACTGAGTGAAAATCCATGTTTATGATCCTGCTGGTAAGTTCTGGTAGTTTCTTTTTCTATTTTGATCTTCAGGAAAATCTGCACGTCAGCTGTATGAGCACGTTAGCACGCTCTTTGAAGACTTCTAGGGCTAAAAAGTGACCGCGCTTTAGGGAATGTTGTAAGCAAATGGCACAGTGTGCCAGTGATAAGTTAGCAAATCAGGACTTGACAAGAAAAGAACAGACAGATCTCTCTCATGGGTACTTCCCAAATGGAAAGTTATGTGTGATAGTGATTTTAAACTCTCCAAACAATCTAGATGTTTGCCCATAAAATTAGCAGCAGCATAGAGAATGTATTTACTCATATGGTATTGTATGCAAGCATTTGTTGTTCTGCTGTTGTTCTGCTGTTGCACATGAACCAGGTGTGCACTTGGAGCAGCTCCCCAGCACATGCCATCTTTTTTTTCCAAATTTGACCTTCCAGCAAAACCAAAACTACTCTGCAGAGTCTTCATGGAAAATAATGTTACGTAGTTGACATGGCAAAAAGTATCTGTATTGAGATAATGAGGCTTTTGGAAAACTCCTTTAGTCATTGATTTTGGCGGTCCCTGCTTCTTTGGACAGGAAGGAGATTCCTGAGATGGTTTGATGAGAATATTGTTATCGCATACATACCCATCGCATACAGAACGCATTTCTGAAGTAAAGCAGGTGGGTGTCCGTCGTGTTTTAAAATGCCTGGTTTTGAGAGAGGGATGGTGACATTTCAATGTATCGGGCTAACCCTGATGAATATCTCTTCAGAGAGGTGAAAAGATGTGCAGTTTCAAATGCTCAGAAGTAGATTTCTGTACTTCTAAGTCACACTATTGAATTTGCTTGTGGAAGAAGAGTTTGAAGTGAGATGGATGTTTTCCTCTCTCATATCGCCTTTCATGTCTCCAAGATTCAAGTAACTGAAGTTCTCTTAACTGTGAAATGAAACATCAGTTTCTCTAAATGCAAGATTAAAGAACACACAAATACAGAACTTATTTCAAATACAGGTAGGCAAACAGACATGTGAAGATAAGTTTTGTGTAGTTCAGATTTTTGTATGTATAAAATAGCAATTATGTAAAGTTTAAAGGTACGGTTTCCCACATGGTTTTAATAATATTTATATTGAATAAAAAACTCTCAGGGTAGAAGAGAGGCAGCCGTGTTAAGGCTGGAGGTTAGTGGAGGTTGACTTCACTGCACTTGAAACTGCCAAAATGCGTCAGATTTTAAAGTAGTGCTTTCCATTGAAGATGTTTAAAACCTTCATCCTTACATCGTTTCACTAATATAGGTCAAAAGATAGAATAAAATGAATACGCTGTGGGAACAAATGTGTGATCTAGTTACTCTAATGCATGTTATATTCTTAGTATTCATGGTAACTGAGAGTATTGTAGAGGGGAAAGGGTAAAGCTACTACGTGATGTTATTTTGTGTCTACCAGAATTTGGAAGACTGCTTGCAAGACTTCGCATTTTGCAAGTTCACATGCATTTTTGTTCACTTTGTAATTCATTACAAAAATGCAAAACATGCTGCAGGATTATTTTTTTTTTTCCCTGTCCACTGACAAAAGCTTCCCTTGCTTTGCTTCACGAAGCCTTCAGTGGGTGCCTTGCACCCAAGAGGCCTGCAGAGAAAGTGCTCGTGTGCTAACACCGGCCTGCTGCTGGCTTGGTTCATGTGTGCCATAGATACACACCATAGAATATTTTGGGTCTAGCGTGGCTTGGTGAATAGGGGACTGGGGTGAGAGCAGGGGTGAGGGCTGGATTCCCAGCTGTGAGGCTGCTGTTCACTTTTTTCAAAGTGGAGATTCTTTGGGGCATCTCTTGAGGGCTTTGCAAGTGAAAAGCAATATATATAGTGCTATTTTGCATTATGTTCTTTTTGTGTATAATTAAGGTTTTGTTGCTTAGGGTTAGTAGTGTCCCAATGCCATTAAAAAAAAAAAAAAAAAAAAAAAGACAATTTGTAATTCTGTCAGTGTGGGAGCTAAGCAGAGGCACTGGTGTATTTTTGTCACTGCAGAATTAAAGATCAGGATGGAAACTGTCTGGCTGAAACTTGCATCTTATATGTTCTCTAGCTTTAATTAAAATAATCTGCACTTCAGAGGTTTGATTTCCATCAATCGTATGTGCACACGCCCTCCCTGGATTTTTTCCATACTTCAGAATTAACGAAATAAGCTGGTGTTCCTTCATTTTAAGGCTTATCCGAGTCTGCACAAGGCAGATGAGAGGCAGAGATCAGATGGAGGGAGTGGCCTGAGCCCCGGAGTGCTGCTGTGGCCCGGGAAGCTGTATGCGGGCCGTTCATCATTTCCACTCCCACCATTTTATTATATGAGTTTTGTCACTTGCTTGCAAACACTTTATCTGCAACTTCTCCTTTTTTTCAGTTAATCCATGACCTCATCTGAACAGAGATCAGCTCGAGGCTGCCCCTTGCTCTCTAGTTTTCTTCTCTCCCTCACGGGTTTGTTATCAGTAACTGTAAAAGTGAGTGTGACTAAAACCCTGATCGCTGGAGCACTCTGTGACCCTTCTGGTGCGGCTGCTCCTGTGTCTGAGGCATGGCTTGGTTTCTGCTGGCAGTTACCACAAACTGAGTAGCCCTGCAGGAAAGCAGCAAAAGAAACCTGCGGAGGAGGGGAGAGGGAAGCGAGAAGAATTAAAAACCAGTGAAGGTGGGTCTTGAGAGAAAAATAATCGGTGGGGAGAGAAATGACAGAGCTGAATTCTTTATCTCACCCAGATTTCTCACTCACTCATAAACTTACAGCTCCCACCCCGTGCCTGCCTTCCCTTCCTTCCATGAATGGGTGCTGGCTTTCATGTGCTAAGTGCAGCGTCTGGCACCCGTGGTGTCACCGTCTGTCACAGCCTTGTTCCTGGGAGGGAGCAATACAGCAGGGAAGGTGTGTTTGGCCTCCTTGTTTTGGCCTGCCACTCAAGAAGGCCTTTATTTACCAGCAGTGCCTCTGAGCTGCTTCCTTTGCTGCAGGCCCTAGGCCTGTGCAGCCACCAGGCCTCAGGAGATGGCACCTGGGACATGGATGCGGGTTGCAGGAGGGCTTCTGGTCACTGCTCCCCGAGACATTGTGTTGTGGAAACCTCAATTGTTGCTTTTTGGTTCGTGGGGTGGATGATGGAGTCAGTTGTGGAATGCTGTGTCGTGAAAATGCCTGTTGTGTGGCTCTGAAGCTTTGTTTTATGAGTATTTCATACATAGTGAAAGAATAAGTTTTCAACATGTGTAATGAATACCAAAGCCAGTTTGGGTCATGAGCCATTTTTACGTAGGTTGCTCTGAAAGTGATGCCTCCTACTGGAAACTACAACAGACACAAAGTGCACAACAACTCTATTTGATAGAGCAAAATCTCAGCGACAAAACACTCCTTTTCAACGCAGTCACCACCATTAGCTGTGCATTTTCACCACCAATGAGCAAGAGCCTGCATGTCACGCTTGTAACAATCTGCGCCAGCAGAGGTGCCCCACTGTCACCACTACAGAAACACCCCATCACTGCCTCACTGTGCTCACATCCGCTGCTTGGTCTCCATCAGCGCTCAGCAAGCATTGATGGATGTCAGTGGGTGCCATTTTTCCGCATGGAGGAATTCAGTGTGATGCCTTTGCTCCATCTGCACTCCCATGTCAGACGCCATTGTGTCAGAGTGCCCCTCGGCTGCCATCTGTCACACAGCAACAACATGGAGTGAGATATTGGTGGGAAGGTTCAACCTCTACCAATGTAACAAAATAGGAGGCGTTACTTCTGGAGCAGCCCTCATATTTCATTTGCCAGTCAGAATAAGGTTCCATTATATCAGGATTAGGTGTGGAGAATGATGTAAATATTCATAGTCGGACTACATTAGCAGCGGAAAGAGGACACGCTGGTTTCAATCGTTAGCATTCCTGCTCTCTCCATTTTGTCACCTCTAAACAGGGAGGCACGTGAGGCCTTGTGTCTTTCTGCTGAGACATGTTTTTGCTGAACCACCTGGGCAGTTTCTCTGCCAATCTGGGGATCTACTCCCTCATGGAAACCAGCCAGATTTGTTTTACTGTGTATAAATTTACATTTGATGGCTGTTGAGGAAATCGCTATGGAACAAGAGCCATAATGGCAATTAAAAAATCAGCCTGACTTATTGCTCCAATGTCCTTCGCTAGGAAATCATAATGTCAGTTTTTAGTGAAATTAGCGATGCTCCACTTCTGGTCGTGTGTTCAATTATTTCAGTGGTAAGAGGGGCAAGATCATAATGGATTGCCTTGCAATTTCCTTGAAATATATTGTGTGTTTCTTAACATGCCGATAAGAGGAACTGCTTGGTCTTCATTTCATCTCATACTGAAGCGTGAACGCATCCAGTGGTTCCGCTGTGATCAGCTTCCCCTGGGAGGTGCAGCAGGACTCATCCCCTCTGGCCTCTATAAATCACGTTGGGTTCAGTGTCTTTTGGGTTTGGGGCACCGGCAAAAATATTTCAGTTCTCTGAAGCCCATCTGCATACACTCTTGCCCCCGCCGCAAAGAAGATGCCACATTTTTCACAATGCAGTCCTTTTTTTGTTGCTTTGAGCAGTGCAGCCGGTGAACTGTAGCTGCTGGGCATGAAGATTAGTTCTTGAACTATCCCTCCAGAGTTTTCTGAAATTTAGGTCTTTGAAGTTTTTGAGCCATGCCTCTAGCAGAGGCCCAGTCTGGGTAACCACACAAGCTTCCACCAAGATAACGCAAGGTGTAAATTAAATTCTCTTTAGAAACGGCTTTAAAGTAAATGGAAGCATCCACACGAGCTTCATTCACTCTTGTTTTGCTGTCTTTGTGTAATCAGCTTTCTGTAAACTTTCAAGAAGAAAGCTTACCAAGCTGGTGTGCCGGCATATGGAAAGGCCCTGTAATGGCATTACGCAGCTCCCCGCCCCCTGCCCGCGCCTGAGTGAGCCCTCGCATGTGTCACTGCGGGCAATTAACAGTGCTTCAAAACCACGCACGGCTGCTATTCCAAAACACCATCTGATGGTATCAGGAGGCTTGAGAGCGCAAGAAAGAAGATGTTTGTTTTGCAAAGGGTGTTTATTCATCACTGGAAGATGCTGAAATAATCAAAGACATTGAGTTTGCAACATCAGCAAGTGAATCTTTGCAAGGTATTGTCTGCACAGGAGAAAAACACATTCTTAATCTTTATTATAATATTGCATTAGAATGCAGTGTTAACTTATTAAGGTGTTCTGCTTTGATCCTAATGTGTTGTGAGGTGCTACACTGAACTGGATGTGGATACTATCAGCAGAAGGGAAGATCCTTAACATCCGAACGCGTGGGCATGTGCCGCAGTTGCCACATCATAAGCGAGGACATTAGCTCTGCGGAGCTGCCCCTGGACAGATCACTTTTACCTCTGGCTGTCCCAGGGCCAATGAGCCGCTCCTAGCTCAGTGGGAGCAAGGTGCTTCTCCTGGCACCGCCCAGGGAGCGAGAACATGGCATTTGCAGGATGCTCTGAAGCCCTGTAGTAAACACTTTGGGTGTCCACCTTTGCCTTCAGTATTTCTTCTGAGTTATTTACATCAGGTGATCTTTTCCTTGACTCTGGCATTGGTGCTAATTATGGGAAGGAGGTCAGTGGCTGGGATTTTTATTGAACTTCAATATGCAGTGAGATACAATTAAGCGTAGTTGTGTGGCTGGATATTTCTTGAGAACGATTTTATTTTGCAATGGCAAATAGGGTCTCAGAAACAAGACAACATGACAACTTTTGTCCTTTTGCTTAGTGTTTTGGTGCTCACTGTTTGCCTGGAGTGCTGAAGTATCCCTCTGCTATGTGGATCATGTGAAAGGGTCTTGTACCAGTGGAAAGATCTCCTTCCCCAGACTGAGAGCTGACCTAGTCCTGGTTCTGGTGGTTCTGAGTTCTGGCACTAATGCACTCCACAGCCTTTTAGTCCTGAGTACAGCTGCGCTGGGGCTTCCTCAGCACAGTCTGCAGCCTTGCAGGGAATGTGTACCAGTTAGTCAAAAAATGATAATAATAAGCCTACCTCAACATAAGAACATCTTAAGAGTTCTTAGTACCATAGCTAGAAGGAGCTGGCAATAACTCTCATGATGTTTCAGAAAGAGAGGAGCTCAAGTCCTGCACTTTCAGTGACTTTCACAACCCTCTTGCTGCAGCGGAAGGGGCAGATTTCTCAATGAGTTGTCCAATATTTGGGAGGATACTACCATTAGCAGCTGTGAAATCGTACCTTCCACTCTGCAAGAAGAGTTTCTCAGCTTGTGCAATTCTACTGTCCTTCTTCTGCAGGGATGAGGAAATTCAGCTTCCAGGAGAACTGTGATCCCAATTTACTGGGGCAATAAACTGGTAGAAGTTTGGGAAATAAAGATGGTATTAAAACACTACTGACAGGATAAGGTCCTTCTCAAAGCCTGAAAAGTTTGCTGCATCTTCTAAAGATGATCTGGTACTTCTAGTGAAAGGTGCTTTGTTTCGTTTTGTTTTCTGGAAGAAAATGATGGTGTGGCTCAAAGGGGCCTGTTTTATCCCCAGTTCAACTTTTGGAGTTGGGTTGGCTTTGGAGTTGGCTTCTCATTGTCCAAGAGAAGCCTGGTAGATCTGGTTGTGCATATGTGAAATTTCAGTCTTATTGGTAATATTTTCTTGTAGAAATTGGATGAAATCTATGAGTTGGTCTTTAAAGACAGGCTGGGAGATGAGGGAGGGACTTGAGCACAGGTCCATCTGCTTATGGGCTGAGCAACATGGGGCTGGGGCAGGTACATCCCCTGTCACCAGGGGGTGTGCGTTCTTCTGGCACAGGGGGTGACAGTCACCTGGAGTGGATGATCTGACAACATGGGAGGAAGAGCAGTATCTTGGCAGAGACCACAAAGCCTCATGCTGCTTTCATGACAGCAGTGTTCTGGCCCACTGTTAGAGCTGCACAGTTTTGCTCGTGTGCTGCACCTTGCAAGTGATGGAAGATGGTTAGGCCTACCCCGACGTCAGGCACTATCTCCCTCAGAGCGTGTGTGTAGTTGCTGAAGAGAAACGGGACAGTGTGGCCCCAAGAGGCCTTAGAAAGCAAAACCAGTGTTGAATCCTGCTGAGTTTCAGGCAGTGAGTTGTGTTCGTGTTGGACTAACCCCTGGTGCATCCAGCGAGTGTGTCAGCGATGCCTTGGTAATGTCTGAGCCTTCAGAGAGACAGGTGCTGTGACGCAGCTTAAAGCTTGAAACCCTGTAGTATAAAGGGCATCTGATAGGAAGTTCACAAGATGATGGCATGGGCTGCTGAACGATGCACAGCCCGTGCCGTTTATTTACAGAACGACTCTTTCATCGCACGGTCCTCCATTAACATTAGAAGTATTGTTTTAATCATCTCAGCTGATGATGTTGCTCTGAAAGCGCTCCATGGGCAGTTTTAATGGGCACTGTGTGGAAATCCTTGCAGCAGCAGGTACGGTATCTGTTCATCTTCCTTGCTTACAAATGTTCCAAGCAATCCAGTGTGACACCTTCCTGCAAATGAGGTAATTCCCGCTTGGCACTTAGGCCTCTGAAGAAGAAAACTTTTATATTGTAACATTAAAGGCAGACGCTTTGTTTTAATCATTTGCCAAAACAGCTGAAAACAATTATTAATTAATAGGAAACATGGACTTTTAACTTTGCAAGCTCTCCAAAGAAGTGTCTGTGACAACTTGCATCTGGATTTATGGATTATTTGGATACAGGGGAACTGGGCATCACACTGCAAAGGTTGACTGCTTTAAATTCATTTTAAGTGTACACATAGCGCTCTTAAAATTAATATGTTTATAAACCCAAATTGGTTCAGTTGAATGCCTTTTGTTCTCGTTCTGGCTTCATTTGAAGCAGCAACAAAAAGCTGTGCTTGTTTGTGTGTTTAACCAAAATGCTAAATGCAATTACTCTACCAAAAGCACACAAATATTTTTTGAATAATAGAGGCACCCCTTTCACAGTGTCTTTGGTATTTAGCACTATGGTTTGGAGAGTTGAAGGCAACTTTTTCACATCTCATAAATAAAATTTTAAAAATCGCTTAGTTGGTTTCTTTAATTTGAGCCAATACAGTGCAGCAACCTCAGATTTTCTTGACTGTTTCGATAAGGTTGGTAAATTAGAGCCAGGGGGAGGTGGCATCCCAAGTGTTCTGGATTGTGGATCTGACTTTCCTTTCTGGAAAACACTGCGTCTGGCAAATACAGCTCCCAGTAAATAAGAAGGGGAGGACGAACGCTACAGTCTGAGACAGAGCTCCTCTTTGATCTGACTCAGAGAGGGTGGATATGTGAGGATTCATCACGCAGACATACTGTTTTCGCCTCTTTTGTCAAACAAAATAACAGAATTCCTTGGCCCGTCAGAAACAGATAATACCCAAAATATTTCAACAAGATGAGACCGCAATAGTTCCTTTATTATCGTAATTGAGAATCTTGAGACATCCCAATTATTTTAACAATGGGAGAGTGGTTGCCTAGCCTGTCTGCTTCTAGCCAATCCACTTCTCATTTATTGAGAAATGTATGGTGAATACTGTGACAAGTTTAGTAACTGCAGATTTTTCATCAGTTAGGATCTCTTTGCTAGCAAACATGAGGGCTTTGCTTTATGCATTTATGCATTTGCTGCTAATAGAGATTCTTTTCTTTGTTTGTTTGCTTTAAAAAGTGTATGATGTCATCTTTTATTTAAAATTCTGCTAGTCCTGCTAAACCAGCAACTCACCCTTTGCTAGATACCTCAATCTGAAGTCATCTTGTGTGCATTGGACTAAGTCTCAGCTGCTGAGGGTTGGCTGGTCATGCCATGTAGCTTCTATGACTGACAATGTGGGTGCATCCAGAGTCCACACCTGTGTGTAGAGAGCCAGGTACCAGACTTCACGTCACTGGGAGAAAGGTCACCTATTTCCCTTGTTAGCATACTTGTTTGTTGGTAGTTTATAAAGGCTGGGAATTCACTCAGCTGTCCTTGTCCTTTGGAGAAGATGCAACATTCATCGCTCTTCACCAAGCCGTGGAAGACAGAGATTGGTCTGCACAGTCCTGTGTTCATGGTCAAGAACAGAATTGTCACAGTGTTCAAAGTTTAAGTTGTGCCTTCAGATACCAAAGTTTTGCTTTTCCTGGGGTGTTCTTCATACAGTGAGCATCAAGAGATTGGGCTAGTCCTTGTTTCAGTGAATAGGGCTTAAGTGGCTACAGAAATGATGCTGGTGGCTAGTTTCCCTTCTCCTCCCCACCCCATGCTCTGCTCCTGGTGGAAAGGAGTATGACTGAAAGTCAGAGGTCGAGGAATGGGAGGCAGTGGTGGTGCATTCATGGAGCTCACGCCTCTGCTCCCATCTGCAGTGACAGCAACCAGTCTGTCAATGACTAGGTAAACATCTGGAGGCTTTAAGGGCTGAACTGTGGCAGCTGCAGAACTGAAATTGATGTTTGTACCTCCTGAAGCCCCACACACGTATCCTGAAATTACTTTGTGTTACACGTGGGGGCTGTTTGCAGGAAGAACTTTACCATCTCAAAGCAGTTATCTTCCTGCAAGTAGTTATTGGGGCTGATAGCTGCTTTTCCTCAAAAGAAGGGGAAAAAATGACTAGTCTAATACTTTTTAAATTCAGACAAAAAGGAAGAAGTAATTTCTGCAGAGAGACAGCATTTTGTGTCTCTGTTCTCTTCCACCTTCTGCTTGACATACCAGACAGTCTGGAGACCAGTGCTTAGCATCCACCCTTCCAGGTGCAGGGGAATGGTGAATTGCACATGTGGCATCACCACAATATTGTGACCATCCACAAGAGAAAACAGTAGATTGCGTCTGGTTGCTCACTGGTGTATTACATTTTTACTAGCAGAACAATTTTCAGGTTTCTAGGCAGTGTGGCAGATGGAAATAATTGCTTTAATATGCTCTGGGGCACTGTTATCTGGCCAAGAGACAGTGCCGCTTCCCTCTCCTGCCACCCAGGGCATAGGATGTGCCTGTCTGGAGTGCAGATCTGGGTTGGTTCCAGAGTTTCATTTTGGTGGTTTTTTGATTTCCACAGAAGCAGTTGAGGGATAAATGCAAATTTCCAGGGAAGGTATTAATCCATTTGCAGTGACACCTGTTAAAATGAATTCAGAGTGCTGTTACTTTATCATCTGGTGGACTTAGCTTGGTACACCTGGCCCAGTGAGAATCCTTTCTGTCACTGGGAACAGTGCTGGTGTAAGCCTTTTGGTCAACGCGTTCTTCAAAGGCTGTACCTCAGTGCCTAATCCCAGGAACAACACCCATGTAGCAGGAGCCATCCCCAGCTCTTGTGTTTCCTGGACCCATTCTGGGGTTGCAGCATCCTCAGAAGCTTGTAAGAAGTTGTTTGGCTTTGGTCTAATCCTCTCCAACTCTCTGGATCTGCCTCCTCTGTGGAAATAATGGGATGTTAAAATTTTAAAATTAAAAAAAATATATAAAATGTGAGAAAACAATTCGATATGGCAACCTCAGAAATCAACCTCAGATATGCCAACCTCAGAAGCTCTGGTTGCAGCACACCTCTCTGCGCTGCCCTCTTTCTGACTGCTGGTTTCTGTTACTGTGGTGGAGTGAAATTTGTCTCACTATTATCCTGTACTTATGGGAAATGGGAACCCACAGATGTCTAAGTATCGAAGTGTGGCATTAGGCAAGTGATTTGTTTGTTTTGTGCAGTTGCCCAGGAGGTAAAATGCACTGTGTACTGCAGAGGAGTTCTCACAGTGCTCCTTTAAATTAGAAAACTGTTGATTTTTATTTGGCCAACTTGCTTAAGGTATAAGTGGCCACTGAGTCTCCTTCTTGGCTTTAGTCTGTATTTGTGGATCATTTTGCAAACAAAAGCTGAGGGTTTGCCATCCTGTTAAATGACATTGCAAATCCCTGTTCCAGAGCAGGAACACGTCTCCTTGTCTACATGGGCAGAGTTGGACAGATGCTGGATTCAGCATTGTTTTATATCTTGCAGCATGAAAGTCGTAGCAAGTGCATTAAGGAGAGGCCTTTTTTCAATCAAAACTCTTAAGTAATCTTACTAGTGAAGCTGCTCCTCCTGACCTGAAGAGAACGTCATGCAGAAGCAGGGACTTGCTTGCAGCAGTGAATAGACAAGATTTGGTCTAGCTGTCTTTTTCCTTCCATAAGATCAGCAGAATACTCTTTGCCACACTGTTTTTGAAATCTTCAGTTGTTTTGAATCAGAACTAAAAGAAGCACCAATACTTTTTCTCTTTGTAAGAAGAAAGGCTGATTTAAAGAAAATGAACGGAAAAGAATGCAGGAAGCTGCCGATGTGGAAAATTGTAACCCCATGCCAATACAACCTTTTAATCGAGGTTGTTTTTTTTCTGTAAGTTGTCACTTTGAAAGGTTCTTGCCCATTAACTGCTGATGGTAATGTTTTGCTGCTGAATTTGGAGGAAGTGAAGCTGATGTAATTTTCTGTGTGTGAAAACCTGTAGAAGTTGACTTCCAATAGCAAACATGAAGGTGGCAGAGGTGCTCCACAGGGATGCTTCAGCTATCAGGAATAGGAACAGAGTCGTGAGCATTCCTCTCAGATTTGCATAGAGGGAGATACATTGATTCAAAACAGGAGGATTTTGATGAGCAGAGATTAGCTTTAGCCATAGCTGAGTAAAGAGGAAAAAAGGTAGGTCAAATTCAAAACAACGGAAACTCAACAGCTTAATTATACGGTGCAGATGGTCCTACTTCTTCAGTCAGCTAAGATGAAAAAGTCCTTTGTTAAATGTTATTAGTACACATGAAACTACGCTCTTCAAGCCAGTGCCAACTGCTTCTGAAATCATGACAGAGAATCAAGCTATGCTGAGCTTTCTTTTCTGAAATTCATGCGTTTTAGGTTGCAAGTGAAACCTCGTTGTGTCAAGTGGGAATGTCTGGATTTGAGAAATGAGTTGGTGTATGTTCTTATGAACTTCTGTTGCTGTTCTGCCTTTTCAGTCAAGAAATTCTAAAGTCTTCGGATTAAGTAAGTTAGTGAAAGTAATGCAACAGCTTAGGTAGTGTAACTTTTGTGATGGCAAAAGGATGGCTCAACAGCAATTATACATGATCAGTAATAAGAGTAAACTAAAATTATAGCCTGACACTGCTTAGGAGGGGACTTGGAGGATGTGTGTAATATATTTCCCTCATTCTAAAACTTGTTGGACTAGCAACCTGACTACAGGAAAATCCTTGTAATTTGGCTTTTGCTGGCAGTATCACCAGTGGAATCTAGGGCATAAATGCATTGCTTTGTACATATCTCAGCCCAGATCTAGCATGGGAGCAAGGAAATACGGGAAAGCTTGCACTGCTGTCTCTTCTCCTTTTCCTAAACAATAACAGGAATAGCACAGGTTTGGTCTTGCTGCAAAGCAGACACTGGAAAACATTGCCTTTGTTTTATCTCAAGTACCCTACTTGAATGGAGAGGGGGGCCCACCTTTTTGCCTGCCCAGCACAGCACCCTCTGACAGGTGCAGGGCTGCTCTCAGGCTGCCTCTGAGGAGGCACCAGGGGAAACTCCTTGGTTCAAGGCCTCAGGCTTTCTCATTGCACCTAGGCCCCAGCTGGAACAA
Source organism: Penelope pileata (assembly GCA_013396635.1). NCBI lineage: Eukaryota > Metazoa > Chordata > Aves > Galliformes > Cracidae > Penelope > Penelope pileata. The sequence continues at coordinate 1,649,319 of WBMW01003369.1, forward strand.
ATGCAGTGATCGCTGCCTTCCAGACTCCCTGTGCCTCACATCTGACACAAACATCTCCCTTTCCTTCAGTTTGGCCACCAAGAAACATCTGATGTAGCTTGTGAGCTTTGCTTCGTGGTGAGTCTGGGTCAGGATTTGTTTCTTATGTTAGGTATGGGCTATAAATAAGAAGTTTGGAGAGTCTAGGGTAGCTGAGCTGTATGCTTTAAGCATTTGATTCCAGCTTCTGTGAGCTAAGGAAGCACCTGTGGTGATAAGTTTTGCCCAAAAGTTAGCATTAACAGCCTCAGGTCAGGCCCAAGTGTGTCACTGTCCACTTTTGTGGCCCTTCTGCCCCACTTGCAAGAAACCAATGAATCACTCTAATCTGAAGAGCCAAACATTTGATTTTATGCCAGCGAGCACCTGTTAACAGGGCTTTGCTGAGGTCTTTGACCTGCAAACATAGATAAGCTGCTCTTGTGGGTTAGGAGATTTGAAACTGTTGGGCTGGAATCCAGCACGTTACATCCCAAGCTCTTTACCTTTTCCTTGGCTAATAGGTGCTTGAACTATTTGGCGGGGAGCCAATGAGGTCTGCTGGGCCCACAGTGGGGCAAGGAGTTACATTAAAAGACCTAGTTTCTAATTAATCCAGAGCCTGGTAGCTCTCCTAAGTGGCTTGCTCAGAGGTCACTGCCGAGTGCAGAAAGGGGTAGATGAGGCCTCCAGTTCTTCTGAACACTGAAGCTCAATGTGGCCCATTACCATTTTGAAATTGTCCACTGAAAACTGCTAGAAAATTATCTGTGAGGTTGTATCTGAGGGACAGAGGCCAGAACAGAGTTTAATTGGCTAATGTTTCTCTCATAGGCTGGAGCTCAACATTGCCACGTGCTCTCTGCTGAAATCTCTGATTAAAACAGATCTTTGCCTGTAAATGTTGCTTGGTGTAGCTTGTTTTTAGAGGACACAAGAATGAAGGAAGAATTCATAACCAAAATTTAGTCTTGTGTTTTTAATTCTTTCTGCACATACTGATGGTAATTACTGGAAGTGGGGCAATACTGCACCAGTCTGGGAGTGTTAGCATAGCTTTGATAGAGAATGCACGAGGTGGTCCTTGTTGGAAATGTGCCTTGGATGGCTCAGCCATGTGGTTGCTTTTGATACGTTCTTGCTTCATGGCAAGTATCTTTTAAAGGCTGTCTGTACCCTCTGATGCTGAAGAACATCACACATGAAAATACAATGACCTGGTAAGTCTAATGTTTGTCAGAGCTTTTTGGTGCAGAATTATTGCAATTAATGCCTATTTTTGGCAATGGGGAAGGGCTTTGCTAGCAGAGGCCTGACTAACATTATCCTTGTGTGGTCAACTGATCAACGGATTCACAGCAGTGATTACCAGTGCAGCGCTTGCAGTACAGCTTCCTCTGCTGCTGGTTGCCATTGAAATGATGATCATCTGCAATAAATGGCAGGCCAGGAGAGAACTTGTTAAAGCTTTTTGTTTTAACAATTTGCCCTTACAGGGACTTTCAGGTCCCTCAAATTCTACTTGCTCAAAGAGAATTCAGTAAAGAAAAGACAGCAGGCAGATAACAAGCCTCACATAGGAAGCTTGTTATGTTTATTAATACCATCTTTGTAAATTTGCTGTGTTTGTTAATATATGGCATAAATTGAGCTGAGATAAAAGATCTAAGAAAAGGAACTCAGGTTGCCTGAGTCCCATACATTTAATTTAATATATTTTCACTTAATCAGCCTTTAATATGTATGGCAAAAATGAATATGGCAATTGAACATCACAGTGCTAAATACTGTTCTGAAAGAAAACCACATTGGGTAAACTAAAACAACTGCATTTCTTACTAATCTACACAATGCATTTTGTTTAAAAAGAGAATTTATAGTATTTGAAATATCCTACCACATACTGAAACTTTTAGTGTAAACTGCCACTTTCTGACTATCACATATTGAAATACTTGTGGTGCATAGTGAAATTTATGTTACATAGTGTAAAATATATAGTGAAACCGAACTGATGTATAATGAGACACACATGTGCCTGCAATGACTTATCAGTTCCATTATTTTCTAACTAACATTGTTTTCATGATCAAGTTTTTCTGGGTCAGGGGAAGACAATGGTAAAGACCAGGACTGGTATTACAATGGGGAGCGTAGACCCAAACTCGCACAAAAACCCCATCAAGCTGAGTTATCCTTTTGTCCTTTTTGGAGATAAATCCTAAATGCAAAGTCTGCTAATGGTTACAGCATGTCTCTGTTTCTCTGCCAGAACTTCATTATGAACATCAACATCGCCCAGCCAGAGAAATACCACCAGCCACAAGAGGAGAGGCTGAGTGCCTGATTCTCAGATGGTGCTGCCATGTGAAAGACCCCGGTGAGGTGTGCTGGGCCCTGGAGGAGCACCTGAGCACAGACTGGGTCGTCTGGGACATGGTGACCCATTCTGGTGCCACAAGAAGGAGGCAGCTGGGCACCTCAGGCCTGTCCCCCCTCATCCACCTCTTCTCCCAGCCTTCTGCAAAGGCCAGGGGGATGGTGGCTGCAACCTGCAAAACTTCCTCCTCTGCTGCTTAGGTTTTTGGTTTTATTTTTTTTTTGTCTTAAGCCTGACTGTGCAGTCAAGCATCCCTGCTGGGCAGGGCGGGCAGGCTGCCCTGGGTGTGCCCTGCTGCCGGCAAAGGAGGGCTGTGGCAGCCGGTCCTGCGGCTGCTGGCCTCCCTGCGACCCGGGCTCCTCTGCGGGGATGTCATCTGCAGCTCACCCTCACTCCCCAACCTCAGCCACAGTGTGGGCAGAGGGTGTCACCTCCTGTGCTAGCTGGGCTGGGAGGCAGCTTCCTCCCTGTGCTGGTGGACTGTGGTCTTGCAGGCCCCACCTGGCGCGAGGCTGTGGGACTTCTCCAGCCCTGCCCACTCCTGCCCAAAGCCTCCCACCAGACCTGCAAACAAAGTACTGCCTCCAACTATTGACCAAAAAAGAAAGTGAGGTCCCAACACTGCTCAGCAAATAGAGGGGAAAATAGACAACAAATCTCACATGTCCTAGCTCCGTAAAGGGAGCTTCTTCTATTTTTTGCATTTATATTTTTGCACTGGTTTTGCACTGGTGCCAGTGCAATCAAAGGCTTTAGCATTCAGAAAGCGGTAATAGCAATGAAATTCCCTCTTTGTGATCTCCTTAACTGCCTCGATAGCACGCAAATCAAGGTGCATCTGTCCCCTCCCAGTCACTGGCGTGTTGGCCTTGTGCTAAACCAAAACAATCTAGGCCGTCTCGTAATTGAAGGAGGACCTTCCTACCTCATGGCTGTTGTGCAATCAGTGCTCATCAAGGGTGGCTGAAGGCAGAAGACAAAACACACCCTGCGTTTGAGGGTAACGTATATTAACCTTTCCACTTGGAATGCCTAATTGCTCAAATATTGCCAACATTGTTCAAACTGCCAGATATGTTAGGGAACAGGCAGAACTGGAGGGACAACTCTATATAAGGGGTATGACAAATTTATTGGGTAAATTGTATGGGAGTGCTTAACCCTTCTTTCTGTTCTGTTTTTTTTTGTAAGGACAACTGCCAGGCAGATTTGATCATGACTAATTCATGTGGGGAAATAGCACAGAGAAGTTAAACAGCAACAACCAGTTTAATTTCACTTGTTACCAATAAGGCCTAACTTCAGTTTCAAAAGGAGAGGAAAGGTAAGTTTGCCATTTGCTCTCTATGTTTTAAAAGCTGCAAGAGAGCTTGAAAAGAGACGTGCTCTTCATTATTAACCTCACTGCTGTGTTTAGAGCAAAGGGAGGAGACAAATGCCATTTAATTTGTGTGTGTACCAGGACAAAAGGTCTCCAAAGCATTGAGTTTGTCTTTTGATTTTGTTCTTTCCCATTCCTGATTTTTGAAAATCATCCTAGAGAGGTATGTTGGCTATTGCTGAAGCAGGGCAGACAGTGTATGGGCTCCTACATGTATCAATGCCCAAGCTGACCATGATATCAAAATGATGAAGAAGAAATTATCTTACAGGAGAAAGAGAAATAAGCAGGAAACACAACTTAAGTGTCTGAGCAGCAACTCCAGCAACCATCACATTACGTGTAAATATTTCACCAGTACAGCCACCTGCTACTTCTTTTTTGACCCATCTTATTATCTCCCCTCAATCAAAGGGTGTGACAAGGAGTGGATGAGGTAGTACATATTTAGACAACATTTTAGTAGGTGATTTGTGAACAAGGAAACAAACCACTCATAATACTAGGAAGAAAATTCATATAGTAATCACAGAATAATAGGTTTTTAATCCTTGTCTGTTTCCTTGTATGATACGCACGACTAAGTGTCACCACTCCTTTGAAGCCCTCTGCAACTTCATTGAGATAGACTATTGCCTTTTGAAAGATGCTCTGGCCAGACTAAGACATTTACCAATTCTTTCACCTCTGTGGCTACATCGTTCTTTTGCTAAAGCAGAATAGAGCAAAACCACTGCATCTCTTCAAAGGCAATACAAAGAATTATTGTCCCTTTGAGCTAACTTTGGTAAGCCAAGCACATGGCGGAGATTTCATAAGCTGAGGCTTAAACACAGTTCTCATCATTTAAAATGCTTCTGCATAAAATAATCTTGATTTGTGTGCCCACTACATGGGTTCTAAGTGAAGACTCCAAAATCATGCTGCCAAGCTGGATCTTCCCTGTGCTGGGCTAGGTCAATCTCTGTGGGGGGGCTGAAGTCAAATCGCTCTTGCCTGCATTATCAGCTTAGCAATTTTCTCAACATCTGTGGGAAAGCTGGTGGTGATTGCTTGTAGTAAAGGGGATGCTTTACTGGTGCAGGCTCAGTTATTTTCTTTCCTGGTTGCCTGTACTCACCCAGAGATATGTCAGAGTACTCACAAAAGCATGGGCTCCACACCACTGGGTTTTCAGCTTCAGAGGGAAGTATTGTCAATGCAAGATGCATCAAAATAAGGCAAAGCCTAAAATGGGCAATAGCAACCCAGTAAAATGCTGAAGATGAGCTTTGGCAGGGTGGCAGTAGATGTCTGAGGAGCCTTGGTGCATTGTGGATGGTACAGTTGTCATTTTCTAGTCTTACTGTCAAATTTCTAGTCTTACCGTCAGAGATGAGAAACTCTGGGCCTTTCAACGTGGGAGAGCTGAATCTGTCAAAATAGTTTCATTTTGCATCTACGGACTGTGAAAAGACTTGCCTTCCTTTTTCTTTTCTTTGCTTGTAGTGTTTCATCTCACCCCTGCCTTTGGTTGCGTGGGTCCCCTCACTCTGAAGGCTCCGGGTTTTCCAATGAAAAGGTGACATTTCACTGCCTCCACGAGCCAGGTCGTCGCTGGGGAAACCAAAGGGACCCAGGGGCCTCTTTTCCCCATGGAGGTAGGCTGGGGGCTGGTGGCACCAGGAGGAAACAGAGACCCTACAGATGCTCACCAGGAAGGAAAGGGGACAAGGCTGGGAGCAGGTACATGGGTCTCACTTCCCACCCATGCAACCCAAGAGGGTGCCAGGCTGCTCCTGGCAGCCAAACAGGCTGCTTGATTCACGGAAAAGCTCAAATCTACTGTGTTATACCTACATCTCCCAGCCAGCCACAGAGTGTTTCGTTGTTGTGGGAGCTTACCCAGAGAGTCTGCTAGAATAGCACAGAGGCTGCCAGCTCGGGCTCTCAGAGGTTGAGAAACGCCAGAACTAGGGCTGAGTCAGACCCTCACAGATGTGTGTAGTGATGTGGTCTTCACAGGATGTGTGCTACCTTTCCCCACCACCTTTGCCATCAGAGAACAAAGGAGGCTTTAATTTGTAAAACCCGCATCTTCGTGGTTGTCTCAATGGAGAAGAGTGAGAGGAGTGGGGGGAAGAGAGGGGTCCCCTTAGCCAGGGAGCTGGACGCGGTCTGTGAGAGATGCGTTTGTCACTGGCTGGGCTCAAAGAAGCTGTGCATAACATGGAACAAGTTATCAAACCCAAAGTTTCACAAGCCATTAAATATAGTAGTCCTTCATTTTAGGTGCCCAGTTTGAAAGTGCTGAGTATTGCCAGTGACCCCTGTGCTATAGTCAAATAACTCTTTGTTTGGGAAAAACCCTGAAAAGTCTGGGCACCCAAAAAGAATATTTGACTTCTGACTCCTGTATTTCATTTCTTCTCTGTCATGCACAGGGATGCCCTGCCCCACGTGGGTGTTGCATGACACAGGTGCAGACGGTGAAGCCTTCAGCCATTGTCCAGCTGGGCCCATTACAAGCACCAGGGAGCAGCCAGACCTGGCCTGGTAGCAGAGCTGGAATGTGAGGCTGGTGCCAGGTGGCCAAGAAGGCCAGTGGCAGCCTGGCTTGCATCAGAAGCAGCATGGCCAGCAGGATGAGGGACATCCCTTAGACATGGCACTGGTGAGACTGCCCCTTGAATATTGTGGTCAGTTCTGGGTCCCTCGCTACAATAAGGATGCTGAGTTCCTTGAGTGTGTGCAGAGAAGAGCAATGAAGCTGGTGAAGGGACTAGAAAACAAGAGTTATGAGGAGAGGCTGAGGGACTTGGGGTTGGTTTGTCGGGAGAAGAGGAGACTGAAGGGAGACCTCATTGCTCCCTACCTGAAAGGAAGTTGCAGTGTTGATCTCTTTTCCCCCGTGACAGGTGATTGATAGGATGTGAGGAAACATCCTCAATTTTCACTAGGGGAGATTTAGATTGGTTATTAGGAAGAATTTCTTCACAAAGAGGATGATCAAGCATTGGAAGAGGCTGCCCATAGGGGTGATGGAGTCCCCATCCATGGAGGTAATTAAGAGACATGAACATGGCACTGAGGGACATGGTTTAGTGGTGGGACTTGGTAGGTCAGGTCAATGGTTGGACTGGGTGATCTTGAAGGTCTTTTCCAACCTAGATGATTGGAACCATGCTCACATTGTTTTAATATGTGGAAAAGAGGAGTGTGTGTGAGTGAGTGAGTGAAAGTTGCATTTGTGTTTTGATTAGGGCAAGGTTTCCACCAGATACAGATGGATGTCCGACACAATACCCGTTTATTTCCAGGCAATGTGAAGTGAAGGCCCACTCAATTTCAGCACACTTCTGAGGGCCCAGGCTTTTAATCATGTGTAATATTCCTGACAGCAGATGAGAGCTCATATATTGTGCTTAAATCTGGGATAAGTTGTTGACCAGCTGTGGTCTGTGTGAGGAGATACCAAACACTTCTCTGCGGATAATGGCAATTCCAGCCTGCAACCCACATGTGGGTCCGACGCAGGACCTGGGACCAGCAAAAACCCTCCCTGCACCTCGGGAAGCCTTCCCTCCCCTGCGGCGTGTTTGTACACTTGGCCTCTAACTGTGCAGAAAGTTCAGGGTGAGGTGGCTCATTTTTCAGTGTGCATGTCAGCCGAGGTTTCTCCCCTTCTGTCTGCACCCAAGAGGTAAATTGGTTAAGCAGAGGCACGAATTATTTGCATGCAGCTGAGGTGGTGAATGTGGTATCTTAACAGCAGAAAAGGAAATGGTTCTCTATAGATTATTAGCTACTGAAAAAGCAAAGGCATGTCTTTTGTTGCTGCCATACCACTGGTCTGACTGTTGAGTAGATACAGATCAATATCCCCCCTTCCTCCTCACCCCCCTCGTTCTTCACATTTTCACTTCGGCTGAGGTGAAGAGGTTTCACTTTAATTTATGTCATTCTTGTATTGCCAAATGGCATGCCAGAGCAACCGAACCAGGCGTGATCTGACTCTGTGTTGTATGCTCTCACATGCAATGCCCTCGTGGGAAAATGCTGAGAGAAAATGGAAATTTAAGCTCTGCACCTAGCCACTGTGGTTTTTGGGTTTCTAATAGTGCTTAGTTTGTCAGCTCCTTGGGGCAGAGAGAGTTTTTGTTGTGTTCAGGGCAGTTGTAGCCCATACGTGAGGGCTTCTAAATTCTGCGATCCTGCAGAGAGTAGTGTGAGCAACATGTTCTCTCTATGAACAGCACAAGTACGTGCTGCTGCAGACTGGAGGATCTCAAAACAAGGTACAAATATTAGTCTGACACCACAACTTGTACAGGCCTTGTACCTATTCTATAGATGAGTCGGGTGCTGTATGGGAAGGTCAACTGACTTGTTCCAGACCTTGCTACCAGTTAGTGAAGGGACCACAAGCAGAACCTGGCGATCTTGGCTCTGAGAGCACTGCTCTTGCTGCAAAACATAGCTTTGGCCTTGAAATACTGAAATTTCTAGTTAAAAAAAAGTCTTTGTATCTCCATTAGCAGATAAGCTCAAATTTGGCTCCATTCCCTTGTGTAGGTGTTCACCACTGAGTTAGTGTTCAGATCGATCTAAACAACTGCATTGGGAATGAATTTGAAAAGCAAATGCATTAGGAATGGCATCAACAGGCATTCCTGGGCTCAAATACTCCAGACCAGGGGGAAATGAGCAGCTGTAGCTGAACTCTGTGGCTGGGTCCATCCCTGAGCAATATTTTTTGGAGTAGCCCCTGCATGAATTTCGGATGTTCCCTTCCTTTCATTCATGGCTAACATGTGCAGAGGGAGTCCATAGGCAGGAGGCAGAGAATTGGGATTGAGAATGTTCACTTTTAATGGGGTTCTTCAGGATTTCGCAGTGGTGCCTGCTGCTTCAGGAGAATGGGCTGGTGGTCAGGGCCCTTGTTGTCAGCCTCCTCCATTTGGACAAGCAGTGGAGGTTCTGAAGGCCACCAAGGAACCCTCAGCGCTGCCGGCACCCTCAGCTCCCCGCTTGCCTCCGTGGGGAGCTCACTGAGGACTGTCCCCGTGCTGCGTCGCTCCTGCCCGCAGCAGCCTGGTGTGCTGGGGCAGCCGTGCTGCGGGGGCCGCGCTGCCCCAAACCCTGTGCTCGCTGAGCTCGAGCGTGAAAAGTGACTGTGCAGCCACCGACACAGTCATTCCTGAATGTTGTATCTGCGGGGGGGGATTGAAAACCTCAAGCAGATCTGAGGGAGGGAAGAAATCTGCATATTGCTCTTAGCTGAATGTAGGTCAAACTTCATGTGAGAACCACTCAGGTATTTTACGAACGGGCCTCCCGGCAAACTGTGGTGCCTGGCACCGAAGGAGGGAGGGAGGAAACGAGGTGTGGGGCATCTCAGGGGAACCTCCTGCAGGCTCAGGGGAGATGTTCTGCATGCGATCGTCCTCCTGGATAAAACCACCAAGGATTTGTTGAAGGCAGTGCTTCCTTCCAGCACGTTGGAACCAACAGGGCTGCAGAGGGCAGCAGGCTGCAACCCTGGGGGCAGGAGCTCATGGGGACATGGTGGAGGTGCCCACTGTTGGAAACAGCCTTTTGGGGACTACAAACCCGCACAGCAGCGGGGCTGTAGCTGTGCAGGACCCCAGGCAGGAGGAGCAGGGATGGAGGACGTGGCCACAGTCCAAGCACCTCCAGCACCAGAACACAGTGTCAGGGTCCTGAGGAGGTGCCATGGGGTTTGGGGCAGCAGTAGGAGAAGAACCCCAAGCTCTGGGGTCCCCACTCAGCTCCCGCAGGGCATCTCGGGGCAATGCCAAGGCTGTGGCTATGCATGGAGTTTATGGCCCCATTGAGTGCCATTAGGAAGAATTTCTCTGGCAAGAAGAAGCCCTCGCCCATCACCTCACTCACTCGGCTGTGCTTGAAACACTTTCTGTCATTTTGCAGTGTCAGGAGGCTGGGCGCACGCTGGTGAGTCCCGCGTTGATAAGGCAAGTGCAGACTGTCCCTGTGGCTCCTGAAAGCAGAATCAAACTGAAACCACCACTCAGAGTAGAAAACACATAACACCCACAGCTACAGATATGCACACATGGCTGCAGGACAGGTTAGAAAAGGAGCCTTGTCCTGCACCCTCTGGTCTCACTAAAAAAATATATTAAAAAACAACACACATGGACACACTGGTGACTGTGAGCAACAGAGCACGTTCGCACAGCTTATTAAAAAGGCACATTTTCACTTTTCATGTATCCTCACTCCCTTTTGCACCTGGCTATGGTTTCTGCACCATTTTTAGCTTCTGTTTGTTTCATGACCATACAGGCCTGGTGACAGCCCTCTGAGGAGCCAGCAGGCAGCAGGACTCACTCCCTTCCCTGCTGGCAGAGGCCGTGGATGCCTGCAGAGAGCTGCGAGGATGGCAACAAGAGCAGGCCAGGGTTGCAGCAGCTGTACATTTGCACAGAACCCGCCCCTAAAAAAAAGCTGCCTGACTGCACAAGGTAGGCTAAAGACAGGGGAAAGCAAATGCTGCCTGTGTTTTGCAGAGGGACAGTTCTCATGCAGAAAGTTTTGTCATGAAAACCTGTAAGAGTCTGGGGAGCATAGCCCAGTGAGTCCCGTGTGGGCTTCTGCCTGCTGTACTCCTCTTCCTGCTGAAAGCTCCTCTCTGCTTTGCTCATTTAAACTTGGATTAAACGTGTAAACTCAGATGGGAGACACACCAGGTCCCCCTGTCACGTCATGACAGCTGATCCCTCAGCACAGTGCAGCAGGGAGGAGACCTCCAGCCTTTATTTTGCTGTACGTGTTTCAGTGTGCACCAATCTCTTCACTTCCCCGCGAAGCACAGCCACATTGGGGCTGGAATGCTGTAAGGAATCTCACTTGGTACAGGGATAAGGAAATGATCAAGGACTTGCCTAGTCACAATTAATGGGGAAAAAAAAGAGCGGAGGGCCCTTATTAATCATTGCACAATAAGGAAGTCATACTGGTTTGGCTCCCTTCAGCAGAGCTATTTGGTCACACCTACCTAAGTGGTTCGGCATCCCAACCATGTCTCCATGCACGCAGTGAGGTGAGGGCCTGCGTGGCATGGGGCTGCCTGGCCTCAGCTGCTGGGCAGGGGAACAGCACCCAGGGGCTGGCATCTCCTTGTAGGGGTGTGCCCTCCCCAGCCGCCTTCCCCAGCTCCAGGTGCTGCTTTCTGCCCCAGGCCCTGGCACCAGTGCCTGTGCATCACAGCGCACGTCCTGTGGCCAGTGCTTGTGGCTCCTTGCACTGCTGCTGGGCTGCATTTTGAAGCAGATGGTGGGGGAACCCAAAATGCCAGAGGCAGGTGTGTGGGCAAGAGAGATGACACCCTGGGAGCACAGCTTTGCCCCCAGCTGAACGACCCAGCTGGACAAACCCATGCTGCCTGGAGGTGACAAGCACCTCCTCGTCTTCCCTGAGAGAAGGTGGAGTTGTGCAGCGTGCTTGGAAATACTGAGTGTTCAGATGTAGGTTGCTGTTGTTGCCACCATGGCCTCAATGGACTTGAAGCACGTCCACATGCTGCTTGTGAGAAATGAATGGCAGCAGCTGTGCTGCCTGTAGGATGAAAAACTAGTCTTATTTTTGGGGAAGTACTGAGCTTTTGACAAAAGACATATTTTTCGGCTGTCCCACAAACCAGGCAGGACCAGTCAGTGCTTGGCAGCTAAAGTCTCCAGAATGTCCATCTGTGCTCCACATGCCCCAGCCCCATGTCCCCACCAGCCCTCCCAGCCCTGGCTTCATGGCTGTGCCAGGTGCAGGTGGGGGTCCCTGTGTGGGAAGGGACAGGGCAGCCATTTTGGGGAAACCTGCTGGCAACCACCTCCAGCATGTCAGGGAGCTTTTCTGAGGCCGCCATTGTGGCTTCTGTTGGTCAGATACCTGCCCCGTGACGTGCGCGTTCCCTGGCCCCGCCACAGCCACTCAGCCCCAGCTCACGCAGTAATTAGCCAAGTGCTTCCTGCCTGCCTTTAATTAGGGCCAAAACTATTTCCCTCACTCTAATGTCATGCCTCTGCACAGCAGCACAGGCCTGGGCCCCATCCCGCAAGGAGTGCGGTCCCGGCACGTGTCGGGACAGCTCCAGGTACCCACAGCTGCTGACTGAACACGACAGGCTCATGCCCAGTGAGCGAGTCACGTTGTCTTTTTCAACCTCACAGGCGTAATTGCCCACATTTGGGATTCCAGGATTTCATAAACCCTGGTGGGATCTGCCTCAATGCTGTGTTTGATACAGTCTGAGCTCCCATGGTGGTGAGACAGCTCAGCAATGCGATGCAGCGCAGCATGCACGTCCCTCTCCCCATCGCCTTGTGCTCAGTCCCCACGTTTCTGTGCCGATGGTGGTGAGGTAGGCCTCAAGTCCACCAGCGCCAGCCAGCAGCTTCACGGGGCTGCATCTAAAAGCAACCAAAAGCCCTTGGCGCTCGCACTGGTCGCTCCTCAGACCATGAGCCATCCTGATGTTGTCACCACCATTGCTGACCCCCAGGTGTTTCTGGTGACAACACGCCCCTTTGGTGACTTCTAACTGGCCGTGATCTGCCAGAAACAACGGCACCAGCTGCCGCGCTCGGCCTCGCGAGGCTGTGATCTATAACGTGCATTCTCTTTTTATGTAATGCGTTTTATTAAACATCTTCTAAAGCTTACAAGTGTCCCCAGGACATAACTCTCCAGCGCAAAGTACTGCCTTGCCAAGTAATGAAGCATGATTTATGGCAGTAACGGTTATCCTATGTTTTTTTAAAAAATTATTACAGCAATAGCTCTGTCGAATATAGGAATATAACATGCTGCATTTGGCACGTTTATGACAACCGGGCTCTGGTTTTCTTAACTCCACAGCTCTGCATTGGCAGAATGTCAAATTCTTGAGACAGATGTTTAGATGAATTTTAAGAGGACAGTGAAATACTTTTAAGGCATCGTACAGCGCTGAGTATCTCAATATGAGACGGCACATTATTCCTCTAACGTTCAGGTAGAGGAGGCCAGCACACGGCCTCTCTGGTTTGGATCTCACGGTAAGTGATGGGAGTAGCAAATGTTGAATTTGCTTTCTGAGGCATCCTCGCATGTTGTTGCTTTTTGGCTGAGGTTTTTTGGGGGGGGTGGACGCTTGACCTCCCCCTAGGTTTGGTTCCTATTCGCCTCTCACTCGCGAGCAGTGAAAACAGATCCACATTTGTTTTGAATGCCGTTCCCACCACGCTGATACAGGGCTAAGTGGTCTCACGCTGACATTTTGAGTGTGTCATTGTGGTCCCAGTGGTTACGGTTTCAGGCCAGAAATGACAAGCATTTGGAAAAATGTAAATGAGAACCCTGGTCATATATCTTACGAGGCAGATAGCACTCAAGTATTTCCATTGAAACAGTGAAAAATGTGGGAAAAAAAGCAACTATTTCTTTTAAGGTACTGGCTACAAGTGAAGAGAGTGCCATAATTAAACAAAACCAGGGTGCTTAGCTCTGGCATTGTTGTTTGCCACTTTCAATCATGGAAAATCAGAGCCCACAAAGGCAGGAGTCAGCATTGTTGGAGACATCATCGCCGTCAGCGCGCAGTGTGCTTGCGGCGAGGAGGGGAAGGCGCCCTGCAACGAGGCTGTGCAGGCAGTCAGCGCGGAGACATTGAAGACAAGCGAAGCATCAGTAAAGCAATGAACACTTATATTTAATTTACATTTGACAATTTGCACATAAATAATGATGTAAACCAATACGTAAACATATGATAGTTTGTTGTTCTAGCAAAGTAAAAAGCCTGTTAACTTTGGTCAGAGTCTTTCTTAAGAGAGACAAAAAAAACCCCAAAACACTGTTGATTGTTGCTACATTCACATGTAAAACTTCTAAGGGAAGGGGGAAACAGTAAAGAGAAGTAACAATTCTTAAAGCTGATGCATATAAATTCGTGTAAAATTTGTATCAAATACAAGAAAGCACTACAGGCAAATATAGGAAAAGTGTGTGTCCAGTGACAGAGTAGTGATACTTTGGTTTATCCTACAAGTAAGTACTATATTTATGAACTATTGCTACATTTAAAAGATGTCAGCCTCACAAGTTGCAGGAGTGGAAATGTAATGAACTGTAGTCCTTCAAAAGCTCTGTGTGTGTATGTCAGGATTGTTTGTTTTTAACAGAAGGCATTAAAACAAAGTTTGGTGGGGAAAAAAAAATATCACCAAATCCTGGATTGATGAAGTGGGAGACCTTAGAATTTATAATAGAAACAGACAAAAAGATATACCCGAAGGGGAAGGCTGCAGTAATGCTACTGAGATTTGTGCGAGTTGACCACGCAACTCGTTAATGGCAGGGTATGACGAGACTAGGAGCACATCCCCACTAACTTCCAGCCTACCCTGCACTGTGTTCTGCACGTACACCACTCGTGGGGTAGTATTTGGCTTCAAGTTCTTTTGGTTAAGTTTTCTGGCGGCTTGTTCACTGACCACCCACCTCTTTCCCCCAAGCACACGCTGCCAGGAGAGCAGGGGACGGAAGACCCCAGTCCTGCAGGCACGGTAACTCCCGCTGACCTCGCCAAGACTCCCCATGTGAGCGATGTTTTTCACATCAGGCGTTTGCAAGTTGAGGCCTCACATGGGCAACCGTGCACGTGTACTTGCAAGCGATAAATGCCTTTGTACAACCTTCTGGTTTTGAGGTCACTGGTCATATGCAAAACTGGATAACATTTGATTTTCACACTTAGATGAAAAATAGGTTTTATTACATGGTTTGGCTCACAACTTAAGTGGTATAAATATATATACATATACATATATAGTATAGTGGTATAAATATATCTATAAATATACATGTACTCTTTGCTACACCTCAAATGTCACCATATCATCTTTGGGCTTAGCAAAACAAAAAGATAAAAGGACGTGCATTCTATCTTTCCCTGTGCACATTTTGGTTTCTTCTCTAAAGTAGCAAAGCATTTAGATAAAACAGCATGGTCTGCACCACTGGACACAAGCACTGAGGTAATTGTTGTTCAACAACTTTGCAATGCCCTTTTCTTCTTTAATTAAATTAACCACAAAATGTACAAACACAAATACTGAGAAAAATCTGAGTTGTACAGGAAGGAAGAAAAAAAATGTATGTATGTGCCAGAAAAGGACTTCGTTCCCCACTTCTACCCAGGCAAAGCGGGAGAGAAAAATACATGTAAAACCAAACCCCTTATTTCTCAGGGAATCTGACCATTTTTTGTATCCCTGGAAGGCTCTGGCCAAAAAAAAAAAAAAAAAAAAAAAAAAAAAGCGAAAAAAAAAAAAAAAAAAAAAGAGCGAGAAAAGAAAGAAGTTTGCCAAAAATCTCCCTTTAGGCAGAACATTAAGAATATTGGTGTGTCTGCTTTTATACCGTTGTTGAAAACAAAAGAATGTAAGTGATATTTTATTTTGGAAGAGCCACTTTAAGCTGATGCTTTCCTTTGGTCATAAAGTTACACGACAAGGTGTGGGGCTACGGCTGTTTTCTAAAAACCTAAGGTATCGTCCACAGCAGGTAGGTGGCTGCTGTGCCACATCTGTTCTGGGTAGAGCTGCAGGTAGAAGAATCTCTCTCCTGTCCTCAGAGAGGCCGGGGCAGCAGTTTCTTCTCTGCTTGCTGCTACCCTTTTTTTTTTTTTTCCTTTGCAATCCCAATGGGGTGATTTGCACATAAAAGTACACAGCATTTCTTTCAAACCAACTGATCTGGGATTCTGTATGTCAAACGTCCAACTTTGGCAGTACAAAAAACCACATTTGTTTAAAAGACATTGGTACATAAAACATGGTTACTGAAACCCCCATCTTAGGTTCTTAAAACAGATGTGCAGAAAAAAAATCTACAAAGAATGGCCATAAAACAAAAAATAAAAACATTTAAAGTAAAAATTACAATGAATTTTCCAGTCATTGTAAACATTTTTCTAATTATTGCTTTTAGAATGATAAATTGCATAATAAATTATGAAGTACTATCATTGAAAAAATAATTATGGATAGATGATTGTCTTTTAGTAATTGGCGAGGCAATGCGCAGTCCTTTGCCTCTTTTTATGCCCTGAGAAAACAGTAACTTTGGAGTTCCTTCTTTCAGCTGGAGAGCGTAGGGAAACTACTGTAAGCCGAGATTGCTTTGCAGCATTGAAACTATGTACAAGCAACTGCTACAGGCACCCTGACTTGCCAAGTCATAAATAAAAAAAATCACTTTGCCAAAAAGTCTTAAGGGTCCATTGGTTCAACTGTTTCTTGCTTGACCTTTACAGGTAACAGAGGTAGTGGGTGACCATGAGGCAACTTCATAATTGACATATCTGAAGACTCGTAAAGGTTGCATCCTGAGGAGATAAGTCCATTTCCCAGGTTCCTCTGTAGAGATACTTTGAGATTAGCTCCTTCCATTTCCCTTCTGAGCATGGCCAGTATATCCTTCTCCACGATCGATGTTAAGTCGATATTGTCCTCCACCTCTTCCAACTTGTCGGCATTGTCACTGATGTCAAACTTCTCGATCTCTTCGTTGATTCGGTTCAGGTCCTCCATCGAGAGGCCAGAGGCGGGGGCAACGGGGCAATTGCCCTTCAGATGGACCTGGAGGCTGCAGAGGTGAATGTAGCTCTTGTGGCAGTGGATGCATTTATGGGGACGTTCCCGGGTGTGGAGACGCTTGTGCAGCTTCAGGTGCACAAACTGGGTGAATTTGGCTGGGCACAGCTTGCACTGGTAAGGCTTCTCTCCAGAGTGGAGCCGCAGGTGGGTTTTGAGATTGCTGGTGCTGCTGAACCGCTTGTGACAAACCTGATGGGGGGTGGCAGAGAAACACAGTGAGTGGGAGGGGATTTTATGTTTTAAATCAGACACCCAGGAGGAGACGGCAGGATGAAGCAGCGGCTTTTTATAGCTTCACACTTTCTCACGGGGGGGAAAAAATCCCCACCTTTTTAATCTAAATATTGCTGAACAGCATTTTGAGTATGGCTGATGGCAAAACTGTATCACGCAGATGCTGCCCTAGCGGGCTGAAGGTAACTGTGCTGTCTCACAGACACTGGCACACAAGGGCTGGAAACATTTGTGGCATGGATCTGACTCCTGAACAGCCACCGGCTTGTTGTGTGTGTCACCCACACAGGCTGTGCACACAGGGCAAGGAGGGCACAGGCCCTGCTGTCCTGTCGGCCTCCAAGGGAAGCTGTCTCTGTGGTGTGCTACATACCTGACACTCATGGGGCTTCTCTCCCGTGTGTACCAGATAGTGCTTCTGGAGGTGAGCCAGCTGTGTGAAGCCTTTATTGCAAGTCTGGCATTTAAATGGTCTCTCTCCACTGTGTACTCGGAGGTGCACCTAGGGAGAAACAAAGCAATTAACAACTGGCAGTTTCCAGTACCATGATGAAAGCACTTTCAGGTGTTTCCTAAAGTTAGCAGAAGCCTCCCATTGCCAAAATGCAGTGCTATCTAGTTAATTAGGTGGTGTCGATAGTAAGGCATTGTCTCTGCAACCGTGCTTTCTTGGGGGGGATGCACTATTAAGCCCAGACTGATCGATAGCCCCTGTAGGGAAAAACCAGAGCCTCCCAAGGAGGCTGTGTGTCTCGGTCTCCACTGCCTACCTTCAGATTGGAGAGCTGGCCAAAGGTCTTGGAGCAAACGTTGCATTCGTACTTGATCTTCCCGTTCTGCTTCTTCAGTGGGTAAGGGAGGGTTTTGTAACCGGTCACATTCCTCTTGCTTTTAATGAGATTCATGGCTTCTTCACCGCCGGTGGCAGCCAACACCACTGAGGTAGGTTTAGGTTGCATTATGTGTTCTGAACTGGCTGCTGTACCAGCGGTGGGTGACCCGCTGGTGGGGCTGCATGGCTTGTCCTTCATGCTGGCAGCAGCGCCCGTGATAGAGAAGGCACTGTTAGGTGCTGGTATGAGGCGGTCTCTTGGATGATCAGGCTGCAGCAACAGACGGCCTCCTTCGCTGGGCAAAGAGCTGGGGAGTGTGGCGGGGTTCAACATGTGGTGGGAAATGCTGCCCCCGCTGAGCAGGTTGCTGTAAAGGGGATACATCCGTGGGAAGAGATTGAAATTGTTGATGCCGTTGATATTGTTCAAAGCGCTCAGGTTATTACAGCTCATGTTGAACGGAGGTAACAGAAATTTGGGGTAGTGGGGGTTATAGGACGGTAGAAAGGCAGATGGGAGGTGGCTAGGAGGGGCGTATCCAGGATAAGACCCCAATCCTTCTGAGCCGTACGATCCATTCAAGTACGGGTACGATTCTCTGTGCTCTTGGGAAGTAGGTGCCAGAGGCGAAACCGTGACCCCTGGGCTGCTGTGAGGGCTTGAACTTTTTAAACTTTGGTCTGGGCTGCTCCTCCCGGAAGGGCTTGGCGTAGTAGATGACTGGATGGGCGAGTGAGTAACGTAGCTGGGTCTGTCCATCCCATATGCTAAGGAAGCTTTCAGATAGTCTTCCGGAATGTGAGGTCGGATCGGGTAGACAACTCGAGGGAAGAAACACCTCTCTGGGCTATAGTTCTTACGCAAATCATCCAGGTCTTTTTCTGGAGTAACTGGTGAAATGTTGGTCTGGAAGAAGTCTTTTCCTTTTGGAGGATTGGATTCCATTTTCAGGATTTCTTTCACACTGTGCTCCTTCTTTGGGACACTTTTCTGATAGAGCTCATCTTTATCAGCACTGTGCTGCTTTGGATTAACGTGGGTTTGTGCTGAAATACAAAGACCAGGTAATGATTATTTAGATAAGCCACCTTCATTATCTCTTTTCAAAACACAGTCTAACTCCTACAAGCTTAGCGGGAAGGACGAGCCGCTGCCAGAGACAAAAATTCATTTAATTCACCAAAAATTAACTTTTGTGTCAAGAAATGCCTGCTGGTATGAACTGTTAATAAAAAGCATTGTTAATCTAAGGGATAGCTACCAGTTTTACAGATCCGGACAATGATCCGTTTGCACAGTGACAGTCTCCACTTTGCAAACTGATTTCACCTTTCTCTTCCCTTAAATCTGACCAGCTTCAGTGCTGGATACTTTAAGCTGTACTTCTAATAAATGTGGTAACAAGCATTTGCTCACAATACAGGTTTACCAGAAGGACTTTACAGAACATGAGCTCCCAGAAATGTTCCTTGCTAAAATAACAAGGCATGACAAATCGGCTTTTGCCAAACCGCAGCAGTCACTTCACCAGCCAGCTCAATTACTTACAGTACCAAAAAACCCATGGCTGGCTAGGATGAAAGCCTTCTTCAAAGAGAAGGTATTCTCCATCAGTAAACAGATCATTACTCATTAAATACACTGCTTAGGAACATCTACAACAAAGCAGACTATTTACTGCAGATTTCTGTGGCATTCAGTCTATGCAAAACTCCTCTGCTTACAGCTGTACTTTATAAAAAAAATGCTGAAGCAAAGCAAAAGAAAGCAAGACTGGTTGGCTCTGGCTTAAGTTGAAATGTACTTAAAAAAAAAAAAGAAAAAAGAAATACACATCTAGAAGGAAATAGAAGCTAGCATCTATTTGGCTCAGTACAGCACATGGGCTGTTTATTTGTATTCAAAGAGTCCACCTTCTTATCAGGACATAATATAATACAAACAGCACACTGGAGGACAGGAAAAGAATTCTGCTTTTATCTAATCTCCCAAAGTTAAGAGTTATATAATCGTGAAACGATGACTTGTAAGATATTTTATTATAGGGGAAAAACTACAAGAAGCGTTCATATTTGTGGTTAGCTATGTGCAAGGTTTTCCATCAGGAGATGCAAGGCAATGCTGAAGGTACGTGACTCGAAAGTATCGCAGCCCTTTAGCCAAATTTCTGCTTTTGTGACTGACAGCTCTGACTTTGCTAAGTAGGGTGAGAAACAGTTGTTTCTAATTTTTGGAGGACCAGCTAAACCCAGTGAGGAAGATGGGAACAGGCAATGACCACGCCGCTTTCAACACAGATTCTTTGCTTCGCTATTCACTACCCTCACGGAATCTATCATTTGGCAACATTACCCTATAAGGCAAAGAAACAGCCATTTATTAAACGTGTCCCAGAAAACAGCTGCTTTCAAAAGCACGCTCCTGCTCGCAGCAACCCGCTCTCACAGTAGCATCTTTTTTCAAACAACATTAGACTGGTAGCAAGTAAATTTAATTTAAGAGATGCAGGCAGTTTGACTATTTTCAAGTTGCAACAAAATGCAATTGAACATAGACGTGGTCAATTAAAGTATTTATATAGGGCGTGCTGTATGGCAAGCACGTACACACGTAAGCATGCAGATAGCTTCTCAATTACTTTTCTCGATGTTAAAGTTTAATTCAGAGCTGTTTCAAAAACAAACTAACAACAGGCCGTGTTGTCTGGCATTAGAAATCACCCGCTTTTCTTTCGGTGTTTTGTCTGTACTCGTTTCTGAATGCCCACTCAGACTTCAGGGTATGACATCTAGGTCTGCTGGGTTTAAGAAGCTCCACACTGGCACGGTGTTATCTACATGCCCTTATCAGCCGCCTGTCACCACGCCAGCGTCTCCGAGCAAACATTCCCGGTGACGCTATCAGCAACGGGAAGTATCGGGATTGGGAAGTACTGAAAGCTGGGGGTGGGGAGAGGAGGGACTTGTGAAGCCTCGCAGCAGATTAAATAAATAAATACCACCTTATCAGGCCCGTATCAGTTTCTCCGTGGGGTCTGTCAAGCAGGAAGTTCAAAATGACACTTTTTTAAAGAAAAATAAAAAGTCCTGGGGGAGGGGAAGAGGAAGGAGAAGTGCCAGCACTGCTGGAAAAGTGATAGAGAAACCCAGCCGCCTCAGCTGGAGGAAGGCTGTCTCTCACTGTCACACGGGTAAGGCCGAGGGTGGGGACGTACGTGCCTGATGTGCCCACGAGTGACAGAGAGGAAGCTCACACAGAGAACATAACTTTCTGTGCACAGCCACCCGATGGCCCCACTTGACAGATGGAAGATAATGGCTTTTTCTTTCCCTTCAAAGTTCCCCATAAAGCCTTCCCTCCTACTAATTTCCACGTGCAGACAGAAATCGCAATATTTAAGGATTATTTTTCAAGTCTAACTGTGACAGCTCTCTTTAGCTTGCAAGTTATCTTTTCTCCATAAATCCCCTCTTGACTTTTTCCCCTATTACCTGAGTCCAAGGAAGACTTGGAACACCAGAGAGATCAAAACATAAACAAGCGTGTCAGCACCGTGTAAAATAAGAGAAGGTAATGTCGGAAGCCAAGGAGAGGTTCTGATGTTTTATGCTGAACGTGGATTTAAACCAGGGCTGAAACTGACTGAGAGGTTTACGACCTTTCTCGTTGCTCTTAAAGGAGCCATACTTCAAAGTTGGAGAGATTTATTTCTTATAAATGGATTTTTTTAAAAACTTGTGATTTTACATTTAAGTTCTTACTGATCACAACATCTCTCTCTCTTACCATGCATCTCTCTCCACCCCACTCCCCCCAGAACACATACATATATAATAAATACAGGCACACAATCTTCCAAGATCTGCATAGTTTCTGTGGTCAGAAAGGCACACAGAAAAGAAGTTAATGACAAAACAAGAACAATGCAGTTGCATTTCCAAGTTACTGATCTGAGGGGAAAAAAACCCAACAGCCGTGCCTCCTTAGGAGCCTGATCCACTTCTCACTGAGGTCAACAGATTATTTGCTCAGATTTGAGATCTGCGAGCGCGTGCGAGAGGAAAAGGGACAGAACTCCTGTTACTTTTAAGTATTAATGAAACTGAGCAGAGGGCTGCCTGAAGTCACTCCAATGTGGGTGTTCCACTTGCAGACAGCTGCAGCGCTGTAGGTTTTGCTCATTTCTTGAGCTCCTAGCTGTAGCCTGAGAAAGGCTTCATAAAAACAATGATCTGTTTTTTCTAAAAACTTGAAAAACGGTTGTAGGTAGACAGTCATTTCAATAGTAATTTCAGGAGTGAAATGGTACTGAACACTGCGAGTGGTGAAGCTTAATTATGCCGATTCACATTTTTGATCTAAATTAAGCACCTCTTCTGCTAGTAGAAAGAGAACCTCGAAGTTGTGAAGCTGGCAAAACAAAGAGTGTTTCCACTCAAAATGAGAATGGAGACCAACATTTACAAGTCTATAATTTGATCATCTATTTTCTAAATGCGTCCAAGGCAGTATGACATGCCTTTGAAAACATTTTGCTCAAAGAAGGACTTGAAAGGAGCCTTCAAATAATCCTCAGTATGAAGTCAACTTCAGCCCCAAATTCTGGTTTTGCAAAGACAACTTTTTCTATCATTTGAAAATCATTTTCCTCAGCCCTTTTGAAGATTCCAGTAGGCACTTTTTAAACAAATGCAGATGTTTCCTCTCGACCCAAACAGAAAAGCTTTAAAACCAGAAAGTGAAACTGACCATAAACAAAAGGGAAAGCAAAGGTCATGCGTTAGCTAACGACAAATTTACGAGGGCCAACATGAAGGAAGCAAGGATACCTTGCACTTGAAAACCAAGCATTAAAAAGTTAACCTTCTCAGAATACAAAAGATAAAGTAAGACCTCACTGAAACTGTTCACGAAATAAAAACAAAAATGCCAAATGTTTCCCAAATATGCAAATGATCTTCCCTGAACTCTTTCTGAAGCTTGACCAAAATAAGATGTCACCTGCCTGTGCTTGACTGATGAGACAAACACAACATGAATAGCAGGAAGTTGCATCACATGATTGCAATATGTGGACATTATTATCAAATAGTCATGTCCTGAGTCAATGCAATTGTATTTTGTTTTTAGAAATAAAAAAAAACACTACTACCCTCTCCACCCTCCTTCCCAAAAATAATGCTGTTATGATAAGCAGGAATGAAATGCTAGATTATGAGATCCCTAAGCAAATTTCCTCAGTCTGTTCGCTAATCCAAACACCTAGACTATCACAGGTGAAAAGACGATCTGAAAGGCCAATGCAACGAGGCTAAGCACGCTTCAGAAATTATCAAAAGCTACTATTTCGGCCCATTGGACAGAGAAATCTTGCCATCACACTTAAAACCTGTTACTGTACAACATCACAATGTCTGATGACTCAAATCTTGATAGAAAATAATATTAGCAGCCTCAAAAGAGGCAGAAATGAAAAGGGAACATGTTGAAATAAGGCTCAGTTTCTTTCCCTGGGACAGTGTGGAGCCTTGTTTCTACTGCAGTTGTGCAACCCTTGCAGTCACTTTAGCATCTACTCGAGGTTATGTAGCTTCACTCAGAGCTAATCATGGCCGAGCAGGTAGGTGTGTGCTTCAGCGTCGGAAGGACTGGGTCAAAGGCCCCAATTCAAGAAAACACAGAGGACATGGTTAAACCCGTAACTAAGTGCATTCCTAATTGCTGCCTTGGATCTGGATGCTTTCCTTCTACGGTGCAAATGAACTAACGCTCGAGAAGTTACCTTTAATTTGAAAGTTTGCTGTTACAGAGGCAAGTAGATGTTACATGTGGATGTGTAAATATATTTATACTCTAAAGTGGTAGTTCTCCCATTTTTGAGGCCACTAATTACAGGAAATAAAGCCAGAGAAATTCTCTGATACATTTTTCCCCAGAGGCCCATCCCACTTGGGTGCTTAGAGATGATCGGAGGTGCCGAAGGTCGGGACTGTGATCCCAAAACCCCTGAGGCGCCTAAAGCATCTGCCTGTAGTTTAAGCCGGTGAAACTGAAGTGACACTGGAAGTTCCACATCAGCGCGTGTCCCAGATGGCCTCTCATCTCCTCCAAAGCTTCCTGCATAACCAAGACATGGTGGGGGACAGAACCAGGGCCCCATGCACTGTGGCCTGTTGGTGCCAAATTATGAGTGATTCCCTTAGCTGGAAAGGGCTTTCCTGAGGAGGCGGCCAGTAGAGGGGTCCCCCAAGCATTGATCTCAGCCTTAAAGACTGTGTTCAGGTGTTCTGATGGGGCAAAGAGCCACGCTTGCAGCCAGCACAGTATGTTGACAACTCATGGACAAGCCTTCTGCATTTCAGTTGTAGATGAACACGGTGGAAAGAGGCCTGGGCCAAGCTCACGCTAGAAAGAGAGGCTGGAGAGGCAGTGGGGTGCTTGCTAATTTTAGACTTAACTTGAAGAAGTGGCCTGGGAGGAAGGGGAAGAAGAAAGCTGCACGGTGCTGACATTTGCTTTAAACTCATCTGGTTCCAGTATTAACGTCAGAAAAACATCCCCGCCTGTGCTGCTGCTACAGGCCTTTCAGTGAGTAAGCGTCTTTGAGAGACCTCTGGACTTTTTTTCCATACTTTTTAAGAAAAAGCATCGAAACACTAAGAATCCTCAGTCCTTGTAGTATGTGAAGGGTTTCTGGCCAAACTGTAGGCCTCAGGCCTGAACATGTTTGTCAGAAAGACAAAGGAAAAGGATCTTCTGTTGCTATCAGTGGAAGATGCTTAAAAAGCCAAAGAACTTTGGCTCATTTCTCTGAACTATTTTCTTTATGTGGAGAGGGTTAACATAAAATATCTAAATGGTTTAAAAAGAATTATCTTTAAAAAGAAGAAGTGATCAACCTCAGTGTCTGGAAAGACTGCCCTTTCTAATGTTAAGGCTGAACTACACAACTGTTGCTCAAGATCCAGTCTCTCTCAACTCAGGTGTCAAAGCTACTTTTAATAGAATGGGATATTCTATCTGTTCAAACAAATCTCATTTTGACCTGAGTAAGAGTAACTGGGTAATTTGTTGACACTTAGCAAATACATTCCTTACTATTTCTGCAAGGTAACCTAAGGTGACAGCAGATGCAGGAAACTATGGCTGTATTTGCATTTCCACCCAGCTAGAGTCCAAACATCACCGGCGAGATCTTTGCAAACTCCTCATCCATGGGAACCCTCAGTACTGCTGACTCGTTCCACCTGCAGACCCCACTGGAAAGCTAACAGTTCATCATGTCAGGAAATAAAACTGCATGGCGAGTGGCAAAATGACACATGTGCAAAATGACAGAATCAGTGAGATATTTCTTGAACAGGGAATATAGCAGCACAGGATATCCCCCCCTTCTCTTCATTTGCCTATAAAAGAAAGCAAATTTTCTTCTACAGTGTGTTATGTTTAGTAGGGAAAGAGAAAGACCAAAACCTGGTGAAAGGGGAACATTTCATGGAGGACAGATGTACTTTTGATTCATTTCAATCTGTGATGTCATTTTCATGATGCAAGTTTGCATTATGGTTCTAATGACCCCCAAAGTAACACTGATATTTTATAACCCATTATTTGTTGCCAAACAACAGCAAACAGCTCTTTGTATAAAAAAAACCTGTTTTCAGTTTTTGCTTCAAATTTCAGCGTAGATGGTGGCAGAAAGACAAAAGAATGCTCTGCTCGGTCTCAGAGCAGCTAACAGGAAGCAAGGATGCCTAAGAAATGAATAGGAAGTCAGCAGGAACTGCTCCCTCTCTTCAAGGGGCTCTGAGTATGAGATGCCATGCAGTGATTAATGCTATGAGTAGAGCACTGAGGCTGGAAATGGTAAGAAACCACAGCGGAACCCAAAGATAAACTCCTGGAAATACCTCTTCCCCCCTGCTATTATTTTTGAACAGAAAATGAAAGCTGCAGTATGCAGCCAAGAAATGAGGACAGAATATAGTGAGCTTAAAATATGAGAAACCAGATGAGAAGAAGACACGAGGTTTGCTCCCAGAAGACAAGTAACCTTAGATGCAAGGCTTGAAGAACATTACAGAGTCAACATATATTTTGTCAGAGATCTAGACAGAGTCATGGCAGACAGCCACTTCCTTGTACAGTAAGGGCAGCACTTTCGGAAAATGACTGGACAGCTTTTAGTATATGCTATCAAAGCAGATTTTTGCTCAATACACGAGATCTGGACTTGAAAGTCTGCGTGTGAACCAACATCTATGGCTCTGAAGGGAGAGGATATCTTCAGGTTGTCTGTCCAGAATTTCATCAGATAACACTCAGATTATAAAACAGTAACTGTTGAGATTTTTAGTAATCTGTTTACATTTGAATAGGCACAGGGAACTCATTCCACTGTCCTTCTTTTTTTTTAATTCCCCTTTTCCACTCCAAGCTACCTACTGTGACACAACAGATGATGCAGCTGTGTAATTATACAACTTATTATTAGATCATACAGGCAGAAGAGACATTACTAGCATTCTTTGTTTATACTGTAATCCACTTACTGAGGTTCATCATTGTCAGCTCTCTGGAGGAGGGATAGTGCAGCCTCTCTGCAAAGTCTCGGCAATACCACACAAGCAGCTCTTGGTTGGCAGGGATGGGCTTGATAGTGTAGAAGTAGATGTTCATTCCATTCTGACAGGCTGCCAAGTTCTGTTCCTGAACCGAGTAGCCGGGGTTTACATAACGCATCCAGTTGCTCTTGTCCTCATTAAATCCGTCAATGAAGTGGTGAAGCTCACCACTTGAATAGATCTGGAACAGAGAGGAAGTGCCTGTGAGCACAGCCTGCAGTATGTGCACACAGAGTCCACAGTGGAAAAATGATAAGTTTTCAATGAAGAAACTGAGCAGATATTACTGACGTAAGAGTTCAAGCTGGGTTTCCTCTCATTCCAATTATGATACCCTCGGTTTTAAGAAAAGAAGTGCTTACTCGAAGGCAAGTACATAGTTACCTTTTCCATCTCTGCTCAGCCTGTGTGGCTCTGCTAGCATGGACAAATCAGACACAAAATCTGAAACGCAAAGTACTCTCTCTCTGCCTGAGTCCTTTTCCTGGTGCTGCGATCAACAAGTGGGTGATGCTAATGACTGCAGGTCTGAGTGCATGCTTGCATTAATGCTTTGAGTCACCTGTGTATAAGACTGACTGGCTGTGCTACGTCAGAGTCTTTCTCACCTTTTTCTATGGCCTCTGTACTTGCAGTTTCCTACCACCCCCGCCCAAAGGTTTAAACTATGCAAACATCCTCCACCCCCCCTAGAGTCCTAAAGCAACACTTGCTCATAGTTGGACTGTAGCCCTTTTGTAGGAAGGCTGGGCGAGGCAGAGATGAACTTCACCTGCCATAACTCAGCGGAGACCTGGAAAGAGGCCAGTCGATGAGAAGTCACTTTTCCTATCAAGGGACACGCTGTGGCTTGTCCATGGAAGGGAACGAAAATGCGCAGCTTAACACTGCTCGGTAGCTTGGGGGAAAAAAAGTCCCAGCCACTGAGAGAAGCTACTGTTTCATAAAGCAGGAAGAATAGGAGAAGTGTTAAAAAGAAAAAGGGGAAAAAAAACTCCGGGAGACACGTTTGTTACAGACACATCCCTTGCTCTCGGGGTGAACTGACTCCATGCTGGATGAAACGGAGTTCCCCAGTTTCGCAGAATAAATGACTGGGCACATGAAAGGGAGCAGCCTGCTGCAGTGACAAGCCTCCCTGGGCAGGAAATGCCTCCAGAAGGGGAGACACAGCCCTCCTCAAGGAGGAAAATGCCGGGCGGCCTGCTCCTGCCTTTGTGCCCGCACCATCTGATGGGCATGCAGGGCCTCCCCGGCAGCCGCTGAGGGGCGAGGCAGCCTGGCCCTTTAACGCGGGCCGTAAACACCAGAATCACTTTCTTTAAGAGTAACTTCCTGTAAACTGAGAAGGGGGAAATACATGTGGCCTCATCAAAGCGGCCTGTGAGAGATTTTGCGGTGTGTTTGTTATGAGAAAATGGAAGGGAGATGGGCGAATTTCTGCTGTCTCAAGAGGAGCCTTCAGGTTTCTCCGCTCGCCCCAGCTCACAAACTTCCAGGAACGGACGCGGGGCTGCGGCGCTCCACGCCCGCTCCAGCTGCTCCCCGAGGCCGGGGACGGCATGGCACTGGGCCTACGCCCCCGCCGCCCTGGCCCCGTCACTATGCTGGGCTCCCACCTCTTCTGGGGAAGAAGAGAGCACATGTGCTGAGTCACAGTGCGGTTCCCAGAAATGACGTTGGCCCCGCTCCCCTCCAGCATCCCCCCATGTGCTGCAGATGTTCCCGCTCCCCTCAGCGAGGCCGGCAAGCCTTCAGCGACATGTGGGAAGTTATCTCCCACAATTTCCTTTGCATATGCAGGCCTGCTTCAGACCCATAGGAAATAATTCATCTTTGGTGCAGCAGCAGGTCTTGAATGAATCAAGAGATTATAACAGGGAATTTAATGATGCTTAGATGGCTCCTAGGATATTAATTCTGAGGATCCCCTTGCATTCAGGCTTAAAATCACATCATGAAAATGATGTCCTCCTTCTCACTGAGGTGTATGAATGAAACAAGATGGTTAGCAGCCCTGATCCCAGAGCCTGCTGTATTACAAACCACTGGCAGGGCTAGGGCCAGCACGCTGATCTCTTCCTATGTTGGACACAAGCTCCCGAAAACTTCAGCTACAAGAAAAATGTTGTAGCCTTATGAGTGTGAAAGCAGCTGCCTGCTTCGTAAAAACACTCATGCAAATAACTGCCTGTGCAGTGCTGTATTACATTGCATGAGGACGATCAGAGAAAACCAAAATGATGCAATTAAGTAGGAAGAGCTGGTGCTTGCCCTGGGTTTCACCTGGATATGAGGCTGGGATGTTGCTATGGCAGGCAGGCACCCAGGCACAGAGACTTGGAGGTGCTCCCAAATCCACCAATTTAGACACTAACTGGCTAAAGGAAGCAAAACAAATCCATGGAAGAAATAGGGCTGAAGGAATGTTCCCTAATAATTAACAATGGGTCTTCAAAGGAAAATGAGAATTATGTTAATTGATAAACCGGAGGCATATTCCCCAGCATGGAGTTTCCAAGCCAAAATAAGTTGCCTGGTGCTCCCTTCCAACTTTTCATGGAGAGTAGAAATCAGGCATCACCTCTAATGTTTGTTTGCCCTTAATGGATTTTCTCTTCACTAAGATCCACGGCTGCTCTTTCTGAAGCAGACTAGAAAAGCCTATGGCTTGAATGATCCGTGGTGAAGATCACCACTGCTGTGTTGCAGCAGTACTATTCAACGTCAGGAAAAAATGTCCTAAAGTGTCCCACGGTTCCAGAGAAAAAGATTACGCAGTACTTTCACAGCTTCTTCATAACTGGAAAAATCAAGTATACATGACATTTGCATAAACAAGAAGGAATTCCTGGTGTGAAGAAATTCAAAATGACCTGCCCCTACAGCAAGCAGTAGAACTATTTCTTTACTCCATCAAGCATCGATCTGTTTCAGAGGACAGAGCCAGGAAGGGCTGGGTATCTCCCTTGCTCTCTCCACCCACACAGCCCCTATATTCAAGACAGCCAGGCTCTTACTCAGCTCAGCTCTCACCACGTTCACCCTGCTCCTGCGTGGCAGCAGCACACAGAAGGTGCCCCCTGCATTCACACAGGTCTGAAGCAGGAAGTGACCCAGCTTCTCAGCTGTACTCATTTAGTGATCTGCTTACTGCAACAACATGGTGCTGTTTTTTCCTGCTTACCCGCCAAAAGTATTTTCTGTTCGCATTCTT
Organism: Penelope pileata; assembly: GCA_013396635.1. Classification (NCBI taxonomy): domain Eukaryota; kingdom Metazoa; phylum Chordata; class Aves; order Galliformes; family Cracidae; genus Penelope; species Penelope pileata. The sequence goes on from WBMW01003369.1 coordinate 1,678,665, forward strand.
GGGAACCGTATCGCTGGTATAGATCTCTCCTACCAGGGGTCCAAAGCGCGTTCCTTTTGGGATGTACTCTTTGCTTATAACTCCAGTGACCTACAAGAAGAACAGCACAGGATCAGTCCATTGCCAGCAGAAATCAAAAGTTCTCCTTCCTCTCCCCTGCCCTCCAAACTTACAAGGTTATACAACTAATGCAAGAAATTTTTGGTGACAGGTCAGCCAAACAGAAATACTTAACAATGATGCTGGATATGATACAACCAGCTTTGTTAGATACTAACATCTTACCGAGACATATGGAAGCCAAAAATGAATACTGCCTGAAAAATGCGTTTTGTGGAAATACAAGAAGAAACAGTAAGCAAAACGTACAGAGATAGTCTAATACCTCTGTAAGTTACTTTTTCCATCAAAGACAACCCCCAAAAGTATAGTTCCAGCAAACAAAAATATTCAAGAACTATCAATCACTTCGCTGCTACACAGCCAGCTATTCTAGTAAGTTAGGAATTGGAATGACTGTCTCTCCAGGTCAAAATGAAACCTCACCTCCGCTCCCCTCACTCCATACCCTTCCTGATAGCTAAAAAGAGAACAAAAAAAAAGAAGACCTACAAGTCTCTCATCAGCGGCATACAAAACAGAATACGAAATGGCTTTGGGACATGTACTCACAGATCACCCTCTTTTATAAAAAGGAGGCAGCAGTTCCGGTAACATATGTCAAGTGGGTTTGGTCAAAAAGGCGTAAAGGTTTTGATGAAAACGCTCCACTGTGCGAGGTCTAAGAAATGTACTCTAGTTGCTCAGCTTCCTTCTTGACAGTAATTATACCAAAAAAAGTCACTGACCACAAATCAGGAAGCAATTCATCATTATTCAGAAGAACGTGCCTTGGAGTAACCCTTTGCAAAACACTGCTGAGTTACTGGTTTTGTCTCTCTCTGTTCCTCACCAATCTTCTTAAATTCAATATATCCAAAGAATGTTAAAAAACAGCAATTCTCTAAACCCAAGATCCTGTAAGATTGATCCTGCTGCTCAGACAGTAGAGAAAAAGAGCGGTAAAAAGTCCCTCAATTTGGTATTACAGGCAAACATTCACGGCAAAATATGTTAAAAACATCTCCTTCACACGTCTTGCCACTTAATAATTGTCTTTTTGCTCATCAGGATTTCAGAACAAGACAGCAATAGCAGAGGTTGTTGATAAACACCGAGAATGGGGATTACTGTTGTCTGTACTCAGCAAGGAATCAACATTCTTACCAAAGCAGATTAGCAGTGACCAAGCCCTGCAGATAGCGCACTTCAGCGAGCATTTCATTTTCTTTGTAGCAGCCTTTCACAGCAAAGGACAGTAAAAACCCTGAACTGTAGACAGCACTTCACAAATTAGCTGAGCCTTGTGATTTCCTCATGCTACATTTTCTTCTGCTGTATCACTTTCAGTGTGAGAAGGAGACAGACAGTGAAATACTTGTCTGTGTACTGGTTAAGATTAAAAATCCCAGTAACCAACTAATGCCTGGCATAATTTCATGTTAGATGTCAAAATAAAGGGAACAAATAACAGCCCCAGCATCAAGGAGATAATCCACCCGGAAACAGATTGCTGGGTGTATGTGGTGTGGTTGTTGTTCACGCCTGCCTGTGTTTTAACGTGTTTCAGAACACCACAAAACAAATTCAATGTCAACAGTGGAGGTAGTTAAATGCTCCATTGATCTGTGCATCTGGACTGAAGAGGCAGAAATGGGACTTCCAGAAATCTTCCTACACCTACCACAAGCTGAAACAAGCTCAGTGGCTCGGTTTTATTTTTGTCTTGCTTGTACATTTCTCATAGAGAGCTGAAAAAGGCAGATGTTCTTCTCATCTTCCCCATATATCTTCATTTACATCCATCTGCCCTCTCAAGAAAAGTTCACAACTGAGCTACAGCACACCCTACCAGTTTGACTGCGAGGTAGCTCGAGTTTTTTTTTTTCACAGTTTTAAAATATCTTGCCCTTAATTAAAATGACTTTAATGAAATTCTCAGAATCTCTAGAAATCACTCCTTGAACCAGTCAACTTGAAACACTCACTGCGCACTGGCATCTCTGACACAGCAGATGCTTTTAGATATCCACTTCCATACAGCGTTTACTTCTTCCCCAGACCACGAGGACAGCTTCTCACCCCTTTCCTATCAGAAGGCGATTTTGGAAGATGTTCTGGATGTGTTTGCTCTGCTAAACCAGCCTAAAGCTGCCCAGCTGATCTTTAACTGAGGGTGGCTTTCTGATTCCGGTGTCCTCAGGAGCTCAGTGCTGGTGCTGGAGGAGGGCTGCCCTCCAGGAGAGGGGCACCACCGTGCCAAGCCAGCACCAGGCTCCAGGCCACCACCAGACCCCTGCACAGCCAAAAGGGCTCCTGCCCCAGCGTGGCTTCAGAGGTGGCTTAACAGGAGCCACAGAATACGGAGCTGCCCGGGCTGCAGCAAAACAGCGAAGGAGCTGCAAGTCCAGACTGGGGGAAGCTGGCTGCAGGCTGCCGAGAGGCCATCGCAGAGAGGCATTTCAGACTTGTGTCCACCAGGTGTCCTTCAGCACATTTCTCCCTCTGGCGAGACCTTCCAAAGCAGTCTCGTGGCAGCGAACCCCTGAGGAGCGTGGCCTGAGCTCTCCCCGCACAAATAAAAGCCTTCGGCCCTCACACAGCCCCTGCAAGCGTGCTAAGCTAACCTATGCAGTAAGTGAGCAAATCACTACTGGCAGAATATTATCTTCTTTACTGACACTTACCCCTCTCCCTTCAAGCTGCAGCCACTTCACAAGTTTTAGCACTCTTGCAAGTGGGCTGCTGACACATCTTTCAGTAAAACATCATTTCTACTGTGAAGATGAAACCAAATCCCAACACTGTGACGTTTAATGCTGGGTCCCAGCACTGCGGGCAACCAAGGCGCTGGCCAAAACTGAGAGGAGCTCACCCTCCTTCCCCACGGTCGCAGTGGGACCGGATGTGCAAAGAGGGCTCTGCCAGCCACAAGAAACAGTGCCTGCACCCCAGGGGCTGTGGGAGCCGGGGACAGCGTGGCTGGGAGCACCCAGCCCAGGGCAGCCACGGCCCTGGAACTGACCAGGGTCCTAATGCAGTGCCGGGGTTGAGCTGCCATTAGCCCGCTGGCAGGATGCTGGGCATCTCAGGGCTCTGGTGCTTCGGCCGGCATGACGGGAGCCTGTCCAGTGGATGCTTTATGGGCAGTGCCGACCTTGCTGCTGCCTCGGCACATCCGTCATTGCCAGAGGGCTGGGGCACAGCGTGACAGGCCCGCAGCTCCTGGGCAGGAGAGAGCAGGGCTGGGTCGGGATTCAGTATTACAAAGGGCTTTAGAGGACCAGTGCTCCTACATCTGTGTTTGGAGTGAGGGCACTGAAATCAACAACTCCTATGGATTCCTAAGGAGGAGGATATTTTGCAACAGGACGAATAAATAGCTTTGGGGGGGGAGGGGGCCAAAATCAAAAAAAACACACAAAAAATGTAAAAAAAAACATAAAGAAAGAAAGAAAAAGAACATATTGGCTCCAGTGCACAGCGAAATAACAGTATTTTCCAAATGCAAATCAGGACAGGCCATCATGTGCCTTAGAATAATATTGATTTTTCTTAACTACTAGATCTGTAGTTGCATAAACCCACTTAAATTTGACCCTTATTCAGTTAGCAGTTTTCTGTAAGAGATGCCATGAGAGGAAATGTTTTCAGACTCCATCCCCTCTGATCACATACGAAAGAAATAAAATAAAAGCACAAGAGCAAGCGTGTGAGGCCAGAGAGGCACGCTTGGTAGCAGCTCCGAATCACTGCCTCAGAACAGCGTCCACCCCTACAGAGTGGTCTCATCAGAGAAAGGCAACAAGTGATGGGCTCGCTGAGATCTGTTCTCACTGTCACACTCAGAGGATGGGGTGCCAGGATGGGGCACCAGCAGTATTCAAGACAGCAGAATAACTGGTGTTTGATGTCCAGAAGGGCTGTTTGGGCTTTAAGGGAAGCCAAAAGGGAAACATAAGCGAAAAAAATGTTTTGAAACGAAAAAGATTATTTACATATGGCCTTCTTGAGTGTGATTTTGGCACCACGTTTTGTCAGTTTTTGACAACTGCTAAAACTGGAGGGAAGATAAATAATTCACGCATAGGAATAAATAAATGACTTCACGTAAATCTAGCAGCCCAAAATGTTACGAGCAGTAGTAATTCATTTTTTAAAATGCTGACACATACTGTGAACTCATAACGAAAAATGTGTCCTTCAGAAAAATCCCCGTTTGAGATCCAAGAATAAACAAGAGCACGATGTGTCATGGACTCTCTTGCAAATTCAATAAACCTTTACAGTCGCACTACTCGCTACACAAAGCGTGCAAGGAAAAGCAACACAGAAAGCAGCCCTCCCCAAACAGCAGCGGCTGTACTTCCGCCCGCCGAGGCAGGCACGCAGTGCTTTTCCCACTCCAAACAGAGATACAACGCTAATCATGACAGCCTTATAACCTCATGATCTAATCATGACAGTATTTAGCGTTTCACAAGCGATGTATTAGACATGTTTTTGTCAATAAATTGACTCAGCGTTTAAAACTCTCAACCAGATGAAGCCACAGTTCTCCCAAAAGTTAACAATGAAGACAGCTCACGTCTGAAATCCACTGGCAAACACGCACGCAAGCATCCCCCAATGTCTTACCTCATCCTTTTGCAAGTGAAAAAAACCCACCCTATCGGGCTGTCAGGACTCCGGCGGTTTTCCATGAGGTCAAAGCCAGAACCAGGCTCCCTCTCTGACCCCACAAATGCCAGTGCGTAAGAGCAACACACACCCAGTTCTGACCCCACTGAACAGAATCAAACTTGTAAGGTAGGTACAGAAAAATAAAGCTTCACGTCAGAGGCTGTGAGAAGGCGAGTGGGCTGTGCCACGTGCAGCTACCTCACCCGGCAGACAAGCAGCAAAGCAGTGACCTGTCCATACATCTACAGCACCAGAGCCATCACAGCAAATAAGAAAGTCCCTTTCTTCCAGAGCTACATTAGAAACAGCCAAGGCTCCTGAGTTCCTATGGCTCCTGCCAGTAGGTGCTATTCAGCGCGAATAAATGAGCATGGGGAAGTCTGGAGAACAAAAGGAGGATGTCCTATATTCAGACTCCCACTAGCAAGGAGTTGTGCGGGTCATCCTTGACAAAGAAGAATTAGGAACTCTTCAGTGACTTTCCTCTCCCCCCACCTCCTATCCAGAGATCACCGCAGTCCTCCCACCTTGATTCACTGAGCTGAGCTATAGCACAAGAAAATCGCACGCCAGTGTTTCCAAACACAGCACCGGGAACTCTGAAAGCTCCTCGGACACCCACAGCCGCAGCAGCAGCACCAAGCTCAGGCTGAGCAGTCAGTCCCCGGCCGGCTGCCCGGGCCCTGTGCCATGAGCTCAGCCTTTAGCCCAGAGAGAGCTCTGTGTTGCACAGTGGAGCTGCGGCTTTATCTCCCCCCAAAGTCAGACCTATCTCACGATGCAGCAAATCAAAACAAGGTTTTGTGCTTTTTTTTTTTGGGAACGCGTCCTTTCTCTGCCAAGTTCTGTGGGGCAGGGCAGGGCAGATGGGAAGAGTGATTTTACACGGGAATTTAGCTTTAACCTCTTAGCAAACCCACCAGGCATTGTATAAGGCACTGCCAAACTAAATTCCACGGTGCCAATACCCTCCAGCTGGGGGTCCGGCCCTATTTCTGTACGCAGGATTAAACAAGTACCTGCTTTGGAAGGAAACATTTGATAGCCACAGATGAGTGTACCTCTTCTCCTCAGCTCTGTGGTCAGTGTGTTTAGCCAAAGCAGAAGCACAGGTAATAGCTGCCACACCACAGGTCTCAGCACAAGGAGAAATGAAGGGTTGTCCCTTGGGTTATTACCCTGCTGAACATCACACCTAGCTATAATAGCTACTCTATAGGAAGGAGTAAACACAAAACCAAATTGCTCATCCGGGCTCATTTCTTTCCAGCCCTTCTGAAACAACAACAAAGAATGTACCCACTCCAGGGACAAGGATGGGACAGACTCGCACAGCCAGCTACCAGTGAAGATGCTGTCCCAGATAAACACAGGTTAATCTGCGCTGCGTCCGTCCTGCTGTCCCACTCGCTACAGCCCCGCCATCACAGCCCTAATCGATATGCCAGTGTTTTGAAGAATTTAGGAAGTCGGGACCACGGCAAGCTGATGAAAAGAATAAAGCAATTTCATAACCAAAGGGAAAACAAAAAGAAATAATTAAACACATTTCCAGGAATTTGTTTTTTTCCTCCCTCTACTTTTTTTAAAGCTATTTATTGGACAACCGAGGCACTTTAATCTCTCTGCCAGAGGCAATGAATGGTCCTGGCAAACAGCAGCCTAGGAATTGGCACAGAGATCTACCCCTCGGTTTAAATATGCTTATTCAGATGCCGTTCAAATTGTGTGAAAATTTAACTGTTTGCGAATTGGTCCAGAGCTGGGTTCAGGGACAGGCTGGCTGCGATCCCTGGTGCAAATACGACACAGCAGATGCCCAGTTCGCCACTTCTTAAAAGCATTATGAGAGTCCCATCCTAAAAGCCAGCGGGCGGCACTCTGTGTTGGCGTTGCGTGTGTGTTAAAGAATGGGAGCCAGGGTGAGCGCGCGCTTTCCGACGTGCCACGATTTGGCTTGTCTGACTCCGTCCTTCCCCGAGCACCGCCACTTACCTCTTTGCAGTTCGATGCGTATTTGAAAGTCAAGTTCCTTGGCAAGGAAGCCTCTGCCTGAGTGAGGGTGCCTCCATCGGCACTGGGGTCCCATGGGTGATCGTTGACGATGTACGTGCACTTCTCTTCAAAATCGGCTTCTGTCCACAGGGTCATGTCAGCATCCTCCATGTCCATTTTCATTGTCCACTCTCTCCCTTTCACCAGATTCTTGAAACTCACAGCGTCCGAGCTACACTGTGTAGCAGCCTGGAAAATAAGAAAACAGCCTTTAATCCTCATTGTCCTTCAGTGTTGTGGTTTCCGTTGAGACAGCGTGACTAATACGGCAGTCTGTGACACTTTAAAAGCGTATGCGGGATAGCTGGTACAGTTGAGTAATAGCCAAAAAGCAGTGTAAACGAAGCTGCTCCGGCTGAAGCAGCGCCTTGACATGCCAGCCTCGGTAATAACCAGGAGGGAACAAAAACAAAGAGGGAAAAAAAAAAAAAAATCCCTGGGCTGACAACTGCTTTACCTTTCCCAGAGCCTTTCCTTAATGCCTCAGAGAAAAAAAAAATATTCCATTGCCGAAGAAAACGCGGGGTCACGGCCGCACGACCACTGGGCTGCCTGTGGAAAGGCTGCCTCAGAAAGTGTCACACAAACAAGGAGAGGAAGAGGAAAGGAGCTGCTGTCTGCGTCTGAATGAAGCTAAAAATGGAAAGCGCATGTTGGAGGAGCGGAACCCAGCCTTGCCTTTTCCAAATGGGGAAGCCTGAACTTTCCCACCGGCTTTCAACACACAAACAACTTTCAAAACAACCTGGCCCCCCTCCTCCCGACGTCCCCTTATCCTCTGGCACGGAGCTGAGCGAGCCGACATCCTGCCAGCATCACCGTGGCCGCAGCCCCGCACAAAGCACCGCCACACATTCCCGGGGACCAAAAAAAGAAAAGAAAAGGAGCGGGGGAGGAGCTGGGAAAAAAGAAAAGAAAAAGAAAAAAGTCCTCGTATCTCTTTTGCTTTTGATGGCACCCCGAGAATCAGTCGCTCAGAACACTTAACAGGACCCCTGCAAGGGAGATTCCCTGCAGTCCCCTCGTTCTGCTCAGCACCAGCGCTGCACCACGGGCAGCAGCAGGGCGCTCCCCGCTCCCCGAGGCGAACCAAGGACCGAGCACGGAGTGCTCGGAACGGCGGTCAGCCCCGCGCGGCACCTCGATAGCATTTTGNACATTTCTTCTTCCTTCCAGCTGCCGGGTCCCCGGGAGACTGACTCACACCTAGCGCCTCCGCGCTCGCCCGCTCCTCCTCCTCCTCCTCCCGCCGCAGACAGGTGCTGCGCGCTCGCTGCTTTTGCCTCTCGGAAACACTGGAGGGCTGAGTGCGACAGCAAAGCTCCAGCCCGCTCCCTCTCCTCCCCGCTCCGCATTCCCAATGAGGCGCCCGCCGATGCGCCGCGGCCGGGCGGGAGGTGNGAACCCAGCCTTGCCTTTTCCAAATGGGGAAGCCTGAACTTTCCCACCGGCTTTCAACACACAAACAACTTTCAAAACAACCTGGCCCCCCTCCTCCCGACGTCCCCTTATCCTCTGGCACGGAGCTGAGCGAGCCGACATCCTGCCAGCATCACCGTGGCCGCAGCCCCGCACAAAGCACCGCCACACATTCCCGGGGACCAAAAAAAGAAAAGAAAAGGAGCGGGGGAGGAGCTGGGAAAAAAGAAAAGAAAAAGAAAAAAGTCCTCGTATCTCTTTTGCTTTTGATGGCACCCCGAGAATCAGTCGCTCAGAACACTTAACAGGACCCCTGCAAGGGAGATTCCCTGCAGTCCCCTCGTTCTGCTCAGCACCAGCGCTGCACCACGGGCAGCAGCAGGGCGCTCCCCGCTCCCCGAGGCGAACCAAGGACCGAGCACGGAGTGCTCGGAACGGCGGTCAGCCCCGCGCGGCACCTCGATAGCATTTTGCTCCCTCGTTGAAAACGCAGCCCCGGCACATTCGCATCCCTCCTCCGGCAAAACGAAAGGGCGGGTGGGCAGAGCTCCCGAGCCAGGGCCGCCCAGNCAGACAGGTGCTGCGCGCTCGCTGCTTTTGCCTCTCGGAAACACTGGAGGGCTGAGTGCGACAGCAAAGCTCCAGCCCGCTCCCTCTCCTCCCCGCTCCGCATTCCCAATGAGGCGCCCGCCGATGCGCCGCGGCCGGGCGGGAGGTGGGGCGATACCTGCGGCCCCGGCCCTCACGCGACACGGCGGAGGGTTTTTT
>WBMW01003369.1:1687730-1761815 GCA_013396635.1 Penelope pileata
TTCGCGGTTGGCTCCGTTCTTCTCTTCTCCGGAGAGCGGCAGCGCGCGGCCGGGCACCGCCTGCCCCGGGCGTGGGGACGGCCCCGCGCCGCGACCCTCCCGGGCACCTCCGGGCGGGGGTCCCGCCACCCCCTTCCTCCTGATACTCGGGGAGGTCGGTTTGGGTCTGTTTTGAACGCTCTCTGAAGCTCAGAGTGCCAAAGGTCCCGGTTTCAAGCCGCCCTTCCTACTCCTTACTACTTTAAGCATATAGGATGCTATGAAAATTACAATTAAAAATGACGTCCCGGTCACTGAATTGGGATTTAGGGCTCTGACTTAAAGCCCCCACTCCCAAATCTTAGTGACGACAGCGGCTTGGTGAGCCCAGCCCAGGAGTCTCGTTAGTTTCGTTCTGTTCCTTTCTGGGGTCTCTGTCTAACCAACGTTTGTCAAAGGAATAAGGAGAAACATCTTGGTTCCTCCCTTTAAATAAAACCTCCCTCTCCACCTCTAACAACGGGGGAAGCTCAGGGGACAAACACAAAGCAGGCAGCGTTTTAAAGCCTCCCTGACACCGCTTTCGCAGCGTGGCAACAAAAAAAGAAAAGCTGAGCACTGGTCCTTGCGCAGGGTGACATGAAAGCGGCCGTGGTGGTGGCCGGAGGGCTGCGATAGCCAGCAGGGACCTGAGCCCGACGTCTTCCCCCAACCCAGGCCGGCGTGCGGGCTGAAGGAAGGACATCCTGTGATGATGGCATACAATGTCCTGTTTGTTTATTATTAAGAGCATTCCTGCTTCTCATTACAAACCAGCCAGATGCTTTACTTCCTCCAGTGGTCCTGTCCGCAGTGAGGAATCCTCCAGCTCAGAGGAGCAATGATGCACAGCTCCATCCATAGCCACCCCCAGCCCATGCAGGGGGGCAGCCCCTGCTCTCCTTCTCATCTCATCTCATCTAATCTCTCAAACACATTTCTCACTGCTGTCCCAGCACTGCCTGTTTCACATTCCTCTCTAAGCAAACACACGCACTGAGGTGTATTGGATGGAGGTGATGGGGATGTTCTGCATTTCTTTACAGGAAGAAGCACGCTCTGTTCCCGCCAGTCCCCCTGACAGGTGCACACCCAGCCCTTTCCCTCAGCCTACTCCTCCCCGATCAGGCACGGCGAGGAGGATTACTTGCCATTCTCGGCCCACGATGCTGAGAATAGTTCATCTGGGTAAAGACCTTGCCGTGCGCTGGCACGGGAGGGCTCCCGGCAGAAGTAGGGCAGCTGCCTGCGAGCGGGGTCCCGGCTGCGCTCCCACCCTGCGGGACTCCACAGGAGGTGGCCCCAGCACTGGGCTGGGGGACGCAGGTGGCATCGGCCACAGCGGGTACCACCGAGGCACGGCCAAAACGAGGTCTAGGAAGGCTCTGGAGGAGGAAGAACCACTCATTAAAGGAGAGAAATCCGGCCTACTTGATTGGGTTAATTAACTGATGCTGAGTCACACTGCATAGAACAGAAAAACAATGTAGTCATACTGAAGGTGATTATTTTACCAAAAAATAGTCTCACTTTGAGAGGCAGCTGTTTCAGAGCTTTTCACTTCCCTGTTAGCTTGGCAAAAAAAAAAAAAAAAAATAGAGGAGGGCACAAGAAAAATAGGGCTGATGCGTTTCCTTCAGGGGCTGAAGGAAAGCTGGAGAAAAGCAAATCCCTCTGTCAGGGAACGGCGAACGCTTTTAGGAGGGAAGAGAAGAGGCAGAGAAGGGATCAGGTGAGACAGTCGCTGGGATCGCAGGAGGGTGCCAGCGTCATGGAGCGCTGCCATAGAAGGCGAAGGCAGCCTGCAGAGCACACAGGCTGCAAACAGCCGTGGCACGGTCTGAGTTTGGCCCAAAATCAGCACCCAGTGCAGCAGTGGAGCCAGGAGAAGGCTGAACACAGCAGCATGGTGGTACCGGGGAAGGGACTGCACTGGCAGGCAGTGGCTGATCCGGGATAAAAGCAAGTTTATCAGGAAGAAGAGACAGAACAAATTGGTAAGGACGCGCGCTGAAGTCAGGATCCTAAAGGAAACTCTGCTATGAAAGAAATACGTAGATTGACCTTCTGACCTTCCTCCCTAATGGAGAAACATGAAAAGATGCCCTTCCCCAACTGGCAGTTTTCTGCTCTCTCTCTTTTTTTTTTTTTTTTTTAAATAATAAAAGTCTTTCATACCAGTAGCTGTTATTGTCTGGAACGTGCAATCTCAAAATGTTGTTCATTTCAAAAAAGAGCATTTTTAGTCATATTTTCATTTTTTCCTTCTTGCTCATAGAAAACCTCAATTACCTTATTAATCAGCATTTCTTAGGCAGCTCTCCCTGCAGCAGCTTTCAGCCTGGCAACAAATCATGAATGGCCCTGGCGGCTCTGATCTCAGAAATCCCCATCCATTTCCTTTGATGCTATCACCACCTCAGCTCAACAACAAGCGGCGGCCTCGGCTCAGCTGCTGCCGTTCTCCCCGCGCGAGCGGGAAGCGCAGGGGGAAGGAGGAGGGCAGGGAGCGGCGCGAGGAGATGAAACTTCTTTAGAAAGTCGGAGGGGAGATGAAATGCACACGAGAGATTAAAGCGCAGTCTCATTTTCACATCCTCCCCTTCCCCTTACCCAAAGAAGGTCAGTGGCGGATTGACCACATCAAGAGCCAGACCCACCCCCTTCCCCACTTCCTGTATGTAGGCATCCTGGTGCTGGTAAACATTTGGGGACCAGTTGTGGTCACTGCTCGGAGAAGGTAGGCGATGTGGCTGCACATCTTTTAAAAGCCAACCGAGAACAGCACTCCAAGAGGAGCTTCTTTCAAGTTCTGCCGAGGCACGCTCACGTTCTGGGGCTGCGTCTCTGCGAGCGTGGCCAGTGTCAGAGCGAGGGCAGAGGGAGGCACCCAGCACCCAGGTGGCTGCGCGGCAGGGCGAGTGAGAGCCTCCTTCCCACACACCGGCCTGACCTTTGCAAAACACAGCCTATAGGCTTCAGATATGATCTCTGAGGCTTTGAGCGCCCTGGACTACTACTGCATGGGTCTGCCTGTAAGGAGAGAAATTAAAACTGCACTTGAATCTACATGAAGGCTTTTGCAAGGGCATTCGGGGTAGTGTATGTTGTAGCCAGGAGGCTTTCACATTACTGCGTGCAGCTCTTGGGGACTGCCTTTAATTACAGAGCACCCTGGCCACTGCCTCCTAGCACTTCCAAATGCCTTGACGTTTATTTTTGTCTCTGCTGTACATGAGGAGACCTTTTGGTTGTACCCTCAGCTCGACCACCTAGTGCAGGTCTCAGTGGTTCCTTAGGTTTCGGTGTTCCTTCATCCTCTAAGGAAATTTTCCTTAAAAAGGGAATAAATGGAGTTGAACTAAAATGCCATATCTCTTTCAGTTTCCGGCTAGGCATTATTAAAATACTGCCCAGATGACTCTGAATAAGCCAAAACAGCCCTCCTTGAAAGGAAAAAACAGTCCTGCAGCACACAGAAGCAAGAACTAAGCTTCAGCCCTTTCCTTGAGTTGGAGGAGAAGGGGCCGAGGCTGTCTGGGCATGCTGTCAGGAGGGGGGAAGTCACCGTGAGAAGCTCGGCTTCTCTTTGCTGTGAGCACAGCAGAGACAGAACAGTGTGAAGCCACTCGCTCTTGTTTCCCAGGAGGCGAGCTGGGGCAAAGGTATTGAGAAAGCAGCAGCTTCGTCACTGCACTTTTTTTTTTTTTTTGTTCTGAGTAGGAGAAGGCAATAGACTTTGAGGTCTGGGAGAGGAGAACTGCCTACGTGGAAGGAGACATCTCCCTGTCCCTTATAAGAAGGGCAGCAGGACCACAGAAGGTCCCCTCTCGGTTACCAGCAGCCTTCCCATCACACTGAGCAATGGTGGTCCTGGGAGGGGTAGGGATGATAGCCAGGACCCCATGCAGCAGCCTTTGCATGTTTCTACCAACTCAAATGTTTCCTGGACAAGCAGACCTGAGCACAAAGATCTACCTTCTGCTTCGCATATACGGATTTCTGGATGCTGTGCCTGTAGCAACTGAGTCTGTGGATGAATGAATTAAAGCAGACCAGCCCATCCCAATCGCTTTCCAACCTTCTTGGCGACAGGAGGACAAGCCTGAAAAGGGGGGTCTGTCTGCGGAAATCTTCCTTTAAAATAAGCTGATTTCCAGACTGCTACAGGGGAGGGATGGGATGGCATACAAACACACATAGATATCTGTATTGGAAGTGTCACTCCGGTGAATATTTCAAACACCTCAGCCCTGCACCGACCTCACAGCAACGTGAAATAGCAAAGCCAGCTCAGAATGAACTGCATGAATTCAACTTGCGTGATTCTTCCCAACCTGACAGTCACAATACTTTTTGGGGTATCCTCTTCTCAACCTGCTGGACAAATAACAGCGATGTGAGGCACAGTGAAGCCTCAGACCCTGTCCCTGCCCCGTTCTGGTTTCATCTGAAAGCTCTGCAGGCTGCTGATGGTGAGGGGCTGGTGCACGCAGCAGGAGGAGGCTGCAAACCAGGGGTGGAACCTCACCATCTCTCTCAGACAAAGGACTGGCCACCGAGCGCATTGCAAAACAGATTAACAAAAACAACAGCTCCAGCACCATGACGGAGTGCCTGTGTTGGAAATGAAAATATTTACCCACAGATTATCACAGACCCAGCAATGCTGCTACCATGCAGCTGAGATGGGAGGATTCCGCATCGGGAGAGCACGGTCAGGGCTGGTGGGGAATTGGGCTGGGACGGGCTGAGTGACCGCACTTTAAGCTGCTGAGAGTACAGTTGTCACTTCTCCACCTTCCCTACCCCACAGTGGTGAAATAACAGTCTTTTCATACCTGTGTGTTGCGTGGGGGAGGGAAGAATTCCTCTGCTATTAAACACAACTTCTCATTAAACAGTTGACACCTTATCCTTCTTTAAATGTTGTAATGTTTACTTTGCAAAACCCAGGAAACCTTTTAAAATAAAGATAGCCCAGAGATCCTTAAGCCCCGTGTCCTTGCTTATCTGCTCTTTATCAAGCAGCTATTGTTCCTGGAGGAGCTGCCTGGAAGGTGGAGCGAAGGGGGTTAATGTTCAATAGGTGTCTCCCGGCCCCACTGCAGGAATAGGGCTGCTGACAGAGGAGCAGAGCCAAGGGCTACAGAATGGCACCAGCTAGGAAAACCTAGAGCTGCAGCTCCTTCGCCTCTTCTTTTTTTTTTGTGCTCTCCCCAAACAACTAGTTTAAAAGAAAGACATTGTCCTTAGGAGAGATAATCCCACAATAGAGAGTCCATTAGAGGTATTAAAGCATTGGCAGCGCCTGATCTACAAGAAGGGCTCTGTCCTGACAATAGACAATTAAAGCTGATAAATCTGCACTACTTGTTGCCGTTCTAATTCCTCGTAATTGTATGCTACTTGTCCCTGCCTCCTGCGTCCAGGGATGAAGCATGCTTCTTTAATCTCCAGAGTACCTGACCTAGTTCCTATGTGGTCTTTTCAGGACCTGTTTTCTTCCCATCTGGACTTCTCTCCTCCTCCTCTCCTTCCCTGCCTCCCGCCCCGAGGCATTAAGAAGAGGTTACGGAAGAGGGCACAGAAAACATCAGCACACAGCACCCGGATCGATAATTCTGGAGCCCCAGACAATGCACTAATCTGCAATAACAGCTAATCATGCTCAATTTGGCACACCAGTGATTAAACTGTACTTTTCATTAGGCTCAACAAGTAGAGCAGACGCACACCGACGATCCAAATCGCCCTGTCAGTAAGAGCTGCCAAACTCCAGCGCTGCTGTATGTGGAGCTGCCGCATCACCAGTTTTGCCAGACTTACACTTTTCCTTTGACACTTTACGGGCTGCAGCCTTTAGCTGTGCTTTCTATAAAAAGCAAGCCCCTGCCTCACTTCCCTGCAAGGAGCTCTCTCCACAGCTGCAAGGCTCAGTGGGTCGCACTGGGAGGTGTTGTGCAGGACACTGAAAAATGATCAGCACCACTTTGTGTTCCCTCCTGGTGCTGACAGTATTCTGGGTTTTATATTGTGTCTCAACGGTATTTGATGTTTTTCTCAAGTTCCCTCTCTTTTTTTTTTTTTGAGAAAGCTCGGAATCCTACCGGCGACAGAGCAGAATGATAAAAATGTGCGCCGCTGGTCTTAAAAGATAGAAAACCAATATAAATTTCCTTGGATTTACTCATTTTTCATACTGAACTGTTGAGCCAATTTTCCAAGAGGTTTTGAGACTGAAGAATGGCTTGTTCTTTCTTTTTCAACCCCTGAACAAGACACTCCCTTGCCCACTGTAGAAATCTATGTGGTTATTAACCCTTTGCTCTGACAGCAACCCTCTAGTCACCCTCCCAGAACTGGATTCTCCCCCCAGTTTCTTCTGGTTAGAACTGGACCCAGTGGACCCGTTTCGCAAACTGCCCTGGAAGCCTCACCCAAGAGTTTACCACAATCTGTCTCCGAAGCACAGCACCAAATTCCAGGACTCCCAGAGACCGACCCCACACACTCAGGGGTCTCCTTCTGTTTAACTTTAGCTTATCATCCTTGTATTAACTTGAATAAGTGTTAAAACTGCACTCTAAGTTGCTCTTAAAGAAAAAGAAAAAAAAAGAGCGTGGAAGATGTCAAACGAATGCAGGAAATGTCCATTCTCCTATTAATATTGATGAATCCCTAATGCATTTGAAACCCACTTGAGGTAAGTCAGTAGAGTTCTTCTCCTGACAGCTATTCCTCATCAAACTACCCCTGCTAAAGATGTTGATGCTTTCCCTTTTGCTTCATAATCTTTAAACGAAGTTTAGATCACACCGGAGGCTACCACAAAATAATGTATTTTACCCTAAGTGAACACAAAGCCCTGGAGACAGGGGTTTAAAGCAGTGCACACGTCCGCTCGATCTATCATTTCAAGATAGGAAGCTGCTGCAACAAACAAAACACCTCCTTGAAAGTGGGACAGCAGCAGATTGCGGTGCAGAAAGCTCCAGGATCTTTTGTTTTCCCGGAGAGCAACAACAGGGCTTTGCGGAGAAAGACAACAGCCTCCCCTTGCTGAAATCCAAATCAGTTCCTCTAGGAAAGCCTGCCAACTGCTAGTTAGACGGTAACAAAATATTGCAGATAATTCACTTTTCACGATAAAGCAAAACCAAGCAGGCATGCAGCACCCAGCAGGGGCTCAACTGATAAAACGGTGTCAAACTCAAACCATTTGTCAATTGGAAGGGGAGAGAGCGAGCTGAAAGATGGACTCAGGAAGTAGATTTATCTAGCGCGACACATTAACTAGTATAAATACTACGGAAAAAGTAAACACATTTAGCCAGCAGTATCTCCAGCCAGCAGAGAAAGGCTCCCAGGGCTCAGCCCCGGCCGGCCACCTCACCACTCAGCTGTCAGCTACGACAGCAGTAGCATTTTTCTTCTTGTGCAGAGCTGCAGTGCCATTTAATTCACAGGGCTAAAAGGTTTCATTAAAAGCATACAGTATAATTAAACAAAACAAAAGCGTGACTCCTCTGCTCTCCGAGTCTCCTCCCTCCGCCCAGCAGCCAAAACAATAAAACCACCTTGGCAGCAAACAAGTCAGGTAACATACCCCAGAGAAGATCACAGATTTGTTATATCATCTTTGGCTTTACACTTCGCTTGCTCAAAGCTGCCTTATCAGACACCGCTGGCCAGCAGGCTCCCGAGGATGCCGACAGGCTGGCAGCCCCAGTGCATTGCCGGCAGCGCAATGTGGGGCACGCCAACAAACCCCAGTCCCGCTGGGCAGAAGGGCTCTGCAGGCGCACGCTTCCCATTGAAAAGTCAAAACAACGCAGTTTTGGGGTGGCACTTCTCTGCCGCAGCCACAGGGAAGAACGCAAACGCTGCAGAGGGATTTAGGATACTAACCCATAGCTGTATGCCAGCCTTGTGCCAGCAGCCCCACCACATCAGAGAATGGCATGTCACATCAGCAAATCGATCTGACAACCAACTAAACACAAAACTCACGACATTATCAAAGTCAGTCATTTACATCATTAATAAAGATAATAAAAAAAAGAAAAAATGGAGAAAAGAAAGGAGTTCATTCACAAAGAAAACCACAGCCTGCTTCTTTGTTCAGCTGTACCTTCACGTGTCCCCACAGACCGGGCTCCCCACCTCCAGTTGGTGCATCTCGGGATGTTAGTCCAAGGCAAAGGCTGCCATTCACCCGGCGGCGCGCACGCCCGCGCGCCCGTGCCCCTGTGCACGCAGAGCACGCACCCGCGCCCTCGCTCCCGACGCACACTGCCTGGAACCGCTCCGAGGATTTGAGAATTTCCTCCCTCCCCTCGCATCCACTCCACCCCGTTCCGTAATTAGGTTTAACAAGAGCAATTAACAAAACAAACTCCTCTCCGCCTGGTGGCCTGATAAATCTGATTGTCATAACGTATTAAGATGTGTAAGCCAGTTTAAAATAAAGGTAAATTACGACATTGCACAAGAGCCGTTTTGCACCTATTTTTGCCACTTTTATCATAGAGATAATGAAGATTCAGCCACACCTTCCATTTAAAAAGCAAAAATCCAAACTCTGAACAGCAGAGCTCCAAGTTGGACCAATGACACTGTTCTGGGTTTTTGCTACTTTATTGGAGGGCAGCCCCCTCCTCCTGCACAGCGGTACCCATACTCCATATGAACGCGTTTCTCCTTTTGGAATTACCTAATAACCCTAAAATCTAAGATGTAAAATGAAATTTAAAGGCATCTTCTGGCCTTACATGTCTGTGAATCAATGGGTTGTAATTGCTGTAATTTTCCCCTGCCTGTTGTCTTATGGCATGACACAGGAGCACAAAGCCTCAACATCTTTTTGATGCATTTTTCCACCTACTTTCAGTACGCTTTCCTCCAGCAATCAAATCAAAGAAATTTAGTGCCAGAATCAGCACGAAATCAACAATAAAGGACGGACTGAAAAGGCGGTCAATGGAGAAACTTTGATGTCATTTGGTTTTGGTGAGCTACGGGTCCAACCCACACAGAAGACTTACACAAAGCCTGTATTCAATTGGAAAACATGCCTGTTTGCACTGAGCCGTACTTCTAGGTCATATCTAGTTCTTGTTCTGTTTATACACTCCGGGAGTGTGTAATTAAAACTGTCAACATAAAATTAGCAAACATAGCAAAATCATAAGCTCAGAGAAAATTCATGAGCAGAAGACCAGAAAACAAAACCAGTTTGGTATGTGACATGGGCTCAGCTTTGTATGAACTGAAAAACGATTCTGCTCCCTCAGATATGTGTAACGTGATTCACAGTACCATCTGCCAACTAACCGCAAACAATTAAAAGCAAAGAAAAAAAGAAAGGCCGGTGTTGCTAGTACATTGCTGGAATCCTGCAGCCTCTGATAAGCTGGATGTGTTTTCCTAAGTCAATGATTTCATCTCTGCTGGGTGTCAACATTTGCACAAGAATAATTTTGGGGGTCAGAAAGACATCAGCAACTGAGATTTCAAAAGGTTTCATAAGAGCGCAGATTGCTCAAACACAGGGAAAGGAGGGTTTCAGCTGGCAGTTCACTCTTCTGCTTCTTCATTCCTCCTTCCCTGAAGCTGAGTCAAGGTTCTATAAAAACCCAGCACGGGCCATCCGCCTCGCAGGATGACAGCTTCCCATCAAGACGCCATGCTCTGCAGCGAGACAAATGCTCCAAAACTACAGAAAATGGAGACTTTTCTGGTGTAAGCCAAGCACTCTTTCCAATGTTAGGAGATACCAGGTGGAGAGTTACAGGCAAACTTAGTTCTGCCCTGCCAGCATAGGAAGCACTATTTTTTTTTTCCAACAGATCTCTTCCTGATTCAGTGTTTAGAAAGAAGAGTGCTGACTTAAAAAGTCATTTTCCAGACATTTTCTCTCCTCATTCTCCTTGCAAGGCCCAGTGCCTCCCTTTTACTACAGACCATTCAAATGGAAGGCAAACTAGCCAATTTTGTTTTGTATTTTTCCAGTTCGCTCTTCACAACAGCACTCCCTGAATGCCTCACAAATATCAAATAATGACTAATCTGGTTTTCACAATACCTCCCCCACATGCTGATGAAGGTATTATTGCTATTGCCACTCAGCAGAAGGGGCATGGAGACAAAATAACACTGACATCAAAAGTATACATCAATTTGGGGATGCTGAGCAGTCGATTCACTCAGCTCTGTGCATTTCTTTCTCAATTCAGAGCACTTCTCCTACTGCCATCCGTGATGGCTCTTTATTTTTCAGGGCTTTGAATGAGGCACCCAGAAGATGTCAAAACTGATGACCACCTGCAACATCCTTTGTGGAAGTTAACTGCCCTGAATCTTCCTCAGAGTCATGGGCAGAAACAGCATTGAGCTCCTCAGAGTAGATGTCCTCTGCTCTCAGGAAGATCAACGCTTTTTCCTGCAGCTTCCATTTAACCTCCTTACACTACTGCAAAGGAAACAGGAGCAAGAGTTGTCTTAAAGACAACATTTTATTACACCATCCCAATTTGCCTCCCCTAGCAAGCTTGACTGATGCTCGAATGTGGCAAGTAATTGGTAAAAAAGTAATGAAATGAGTAATTAAAGACTGTATCATAATGTGTAACAGGATCAAATTGAGGTTAGGCAAACAACCTAAACTCTGAAGAATTTCAGTTTGCCATTTTAGTAATATTTTTCAACAGTTTTTGTCCAGTTTCCTGATTTTTGAAGTTCAGTTTCCTGATTTTTTAAAACCGTAAACAGCAAAACTGGAGATCCCATGACCTGGCATCACACCATCACCCACACAGATCATCAGCAGAGCTGGGATGCTCTGGACATGCCATGGACAGACCTCTGCCAGGGCAGCTAGCAGACTCAGTTCCGAGCAATGATGTGGGTTTTTTGACATTGTTGGCATTAGCACTGGGACAGGACACTTTGTTGGTGGGCTTCCCCAGGTCACTTGCTGGAAGCAGAGGAACAACTGCTTTTGGGCATCTCGGTCGCACTCCAGACTTGGTGTGGAGTTTGTTCCTCCCTTTCTCTCTTCCTGTCTCACCCTATCTTCCAGACCTCAGCGCAGACTTTTGATCAGTCTCTTCTCCCGGCAAGTCCTCACCTCATCTTCCTTTCCCCTCCTGTAGTTTCCCTTTCCAGTCACTCCCACTTCTCTCTCCCAGACTCCTTGTGTTGGGTCTTCTCACCAGGTTTCAGCTCCTCCTGGTTCCTCAGCTACGCTGCTTTCTCCCCCTGCTCTGTGAGAACAGGTAGCGCACCCCCTGCCCACCTGCCCTCTCTGCTGGCCGAGTGGTGCAGCCGGCACTGCCTGAGCTGCAGCATGGTGCAGGTTGGTCCCCAGGCCCCAGCTGCTGCTCCTCAGCAGGCACGCAGCGCTGAGCTCCATTCACACTTGGAGCAGGCATGGTGTCCAGCCAACTGGAAGTCCTGTGACTATGTTAGTATGGCACTGAGCCCGAGCTAATAAGCCCTGGTGAGAAGCCGGATATATTAGCTTGGGCTTAGCACCATGCTAATGCAGTCAGGCAGCTTTTGGATCAGAGCTGGCTTACATCCCACCCGCTTTTAACACCGAGCTTGCTCGTCTTCGTCCACAATAACCCATAAAGATAAATCCCTCAGTCCTTTACCAACCTTACTCTCAGTTTCCCTCCTCTCTGACACTGCTGATCTCTCAGCACAACCTCTCCTCCTTCATAATCCCCTCCAGATTCAGCTCCTTTTTATGATTCTCAGGCCTCAGGATGGTTTGCAGTAAGCAAGCATCAAACATGCATTCTCCAGCTCTCGGGTCAGGCACTCAGTCCCAGACCCAACAGTATTCACACTCTGAAGAAATCTCTGATGCCCTCCAGCAGCCCCAGGGTGCTGGCCCTCTGGTCATCTGGGTTGGCTTTGACCTCAAAAGCAATTCCCTGGGTGTGGGAGTTAGGGCTGGAGGTAGGAATGGCCAAGTTCTTGAAAAATGGCAGAATAGGATCCAGGGAAAAATA
Source organism: Penelope pileata (assembly GCA_013396635.1). Classification (NCBI taxonomy): domain Eukaryota; kingdom Metazoa; phylum Chordata; class Aves; order Galliformes; family Cracidae; genus Penelope; species Penelope pileata. Next base: position 1,699,772 of record WBMW01003369.1, read on the forward strand.
CAGTATGAGTCAAGTGCCCTGTAAGAAATAACTGAGGCACATGTTTAGAATTTGGTAGATGTATGAACACCTAAATGTAGTAGGGTCCCCTAATGCAAATAGTCAGTCTGTTTTTACAACAGGTGATGCTACCAGCCCTGCTTATACTAGAGATTAATCCCGAGGTTAATTTTAGGGATATGTTATTGAAAATTCTCACTTGTATGAGAAACAGAACACAAACATAACACAAAAATCATATATAAAGCATGTGCAAAGATTTAAATCCTGTTTCCTTGGCTGCTATTACTCTTTCAGTGTCCCAGACCTAATGCACTAGAATTGTATCAGTTATAAAAGATGGCAAGGTTTCATCAGGAGAGACAGGATGCTTCAGCTCCAACAAGTTTACATAGAGTGCTTCTTTTCATGTACTAAATCCTGAAGGGCAACAGGGCAACAGAAATGCTGATGCTACTATTTTTCATGACTGGTAAGATTAGAAAAATAAGTGAGTGACTATCTAATTGCAGTAGTCTGCTCTAATAAAACCAGATCCGAACTAATGACTAATCTCATCACCAAATAATAATGAAAAAAAAGTCTGATTTAATGAAATTAGTTAATGAAAGATTAATTTGCACCAGCCTGCCCTGGCACACTCTTCATCTAGAATTACCAGCACTACAGGCACACAAATCAGGCAACAGGGAGTAAGGGAAGCTTGCAATCAGACCTAATGCCTTCCCTTCCTCTCAGCCCCCAGTACAGGACAGCCACTTCCTTTCTACAAACGCTCTGCTCAGATCTGTACACAAGACAGGCCACATCTTCCGGGGAGGCTCAAAGTCTTTGCAGACACACAGTTGCCTTCAAAGCCTCACTGGAAATCTGTGTGGGAAGACTCTGAAATATTAAAACCATCCTAGACTCTTTTCTTCTAAGCCAACAACAAACCTTTCTAAACTTATCTATCACTTCTCTGCTCAATCTATTCTGGGTTGCAGAATAAACTCTCTGACTACTGAAAAAGATGCACAAATACACAAACTGCACCACAGATGCAAAGGAAAGCAACAGAAAGAAGGCTGTATGTGCTTTCCAACAAGACAGTCATGTCCCAGAACATTAAAATTACATGTAACCTTTTCCTCTATTAGCAAAAGCAGGCAAACATAAGGAGTGAGAAAATTCCCTGCTTCAAAATGTAGCTTTGCTGTTCTCCCAATCCGAACTGATTTACCTTTTGCTTACACCCCGACGCTGTCTTGCCTGATTTTCTTTCCCCAAAGGTAACCACTTACCCTCTACCAGATTCACAGGTTGAGTTGTGATCTTCAGTCTTCAGAAACCCCCAGCTGAAGGCTTCCTACAGCACCAATAACCCCAGCAGGGCAGTGAGTGCAGTGCAGCAATGCCCAGCCCCTGCTTGCTGGCTACAGACAAGAGATTTTCATGTTTCTCAGTTTCCCCATTTCTTACCCGAGACCTGCCCTTTTGGTGGGATGACGTTCAGAAGACACATCCTGTGCACCCTCTCCTTGCTGCCAGATGTCCTCTGCAGCCAGTTCACGGCTTTGGTGTTGTATACTACACGCAAGCGTAAGAATTTTACCAGAAATTCAGAGACTGCTACTGCTGAAAAAAAGCACGTACTGTTCTTAAAGAAGTTAGAGAGGCCAAAAGATCTGATTGCAGCTAAATCCTCTGAATTTCTCTCATTTAGTGTTTCCTTCTGACAGTCAAAGCCATGAGAATTGGATCCCTTTGAAATATGGTCAGGCTGACAAGGTGTGGGGCAGTACCATTTAGATGTAATTTCCCCCAAATACTTGGCACATTTGAAGTGTGCTAGGACACCAAAAGAGTGTAAATGAGCACAACTCCTTGCAGAGCAAGGAGTGAGCTAGCAGCCCTTCAGAGACTCACGGTCAGTTTCTGAGGACAGATGCTGTAAACATGGAGATAACAAGGAGGCAGGGTAAATTGGTTTAAAGACAAACAGGTACAAGAAATTCAGAGTATGTGGTGGTTACTGAAACAGACAAGACACGTGGAATTTTTTTTTTTCAGACTAATTTACATAAAAACAGATTTGACTTTTGGATGTACAGTAAATGTGATTTTGTCAATCACCATGCCGGAGAAATCTACACAAAATACATTTGAACGCTTATAAACACATAAAAGTGTCTAAGAGACACAATATGTTAAAAAAAAAAAAGCCAACAATAACGGCTAGCCGATGCTTCCAATTATATTCTTTCTTCAATTAGTCTTGAAGAAACTAACACCTCTATTAATCATTTCAATTAACTACATGCACCACATGACATCCGCACCAGCAGCCCATATGTTGTGTTCCAATCACCCAAATATTAAAGCCTTTTTAATTGATTGATCTAAAGAACATTCAACAGGCTCAAGGTGGCAGCTAGCCAGGAAATCCCAAAAGAAGATGACAAAAAGGTGGGGGTGCTAAACCAGCTTCCCAATTTGTTTTTCCTCTTCCTCCCGGGTTCACTAAGTTAATCCAATCACAGCCCATAAAGCCCCTTTTTAATAAAATAAATAAATAGATAAGAGAACACACATGTTGGCTTTCCCCCAGAGAAGCCCCCTCCACCAAAGCCCGAGAGCCATCCTGTTAAGAAAGTGCCGCATGCAAGGGTGCATTTTTTATCCGGCAGAAATATTTAGCTTGGCTGCCCGCCAGGGAATGCTGAAAGAATAGCCTGAATTAGGGGATTTACCTTCCACGTGTTTGGCACGCGTCATTAGAGGCTCTGAAGAGCTTGTCTCTTTCGCTCTCTCACTCTCTGTTTTTTCTCCCCTCCCCAAAGCTTTGATGCAGAGAATAAAGTATGAGCTGCAAGAGCAGGCGACGCGTTGCATATCCAAGTGTTGGCATGGTGGCTTTTGTGCTGTCGAAGAAAACTGATGCCCGGTTTCATAAGGTAGATTTTTTTCTTACCCCAGTCAGGTATGGGGTGATATGAAAAAGTTTTTGAAGTTTTCTGTCGGCAGATTTAAAACTTGGAGAAAGTGACTTAAAAGTAAATTCCTCAAGTGAAACTCCAACCACAGAGTATTTTGGGAACTCATTTGAAAAGTTAGTTTTGTAACAATAACCCATGAATTGCGCTGTCATTTGACTTTTATATGCTGTCATGTGGACTTATGTTATTTTAAAAAACACTTCTTTACATACGTGCTTTGGTCCTGCAAATACCTCTTTAAGATCTCTAATCAGAACACATTAGTCAAGACGGTTGGGCCATACCTCGAGTAACCCACGTAACTTCCCAGGGCTTCTTGTTTGTGAAGGGAAAGATGATATAAGAAGTCAGCTTCTGGCCCCCTTTATCTATTGTGAGGTGGCAGGGGGGAGTTTCCAGCTGAATAATAGCATGGAGGTCCTTGAACCAACCATAAATAGAAATGTTTCCGTCTGGCACGCGGCGCAACCCTGCTTACAGGGCAGTCTCGCAGAGCCCCGTTCCCAGTGGCAATCCCGGTGTTTCACCAAACTGGTGAGCACTGGGGATTGCCCGGCTGGAGCTGAGCTGTCTGCACTGTCTGCTGACAGCATTAGTTAAATATGGGCCCTGTTCACACCCCGGTTTTATCATTATTGATTCAGGTAAATCAGTTTAGAAGCCATTTGCTGGCACGCTTACTCAAAGCAAGGTTCAGGCACTGAACGGATGTTGACTGTATCTTCACCCTGTCCTCACTTGTGAATAAATCTGGGTCCAACTCTGTTTCAGCTAGATTCATGTCACCAGGTGACAGCATGTGATTTTTCATCTCTCTCTCTCTCTCTCTCTCTCTCTCACTGAAGCTGGTACCCTGCGCCTCGTGTATCAGCAAATCCTGAGGGCTACAGAAAAGTGACTTAAGGAATGGATAACAGTCTCAACTGAAAATACAAGGAAATAACTCCCATGTCAGAAGGGTGCTGAGACCCGTCTCCTTGCTGAATGTAAAACATCTCAGCTGTAGAGACCTCTTCACAGTTTATCACTTTTAAATAAGCAATTCATCATTCATAGCCAGGTTAAAAACCACACAAATGATCAGCTCTCAGTTTTACTCAGTGGAAAGTGAGAATTGGAGTTTTCCACCCAAAACCATAAAGGCTGACAAGCTCTGACATGTTTTTGTGACCTCAGCTTTGGACACCAAGTTTCTAATTCAATTTAAAGAAAGCCAGGAACCCACTTCCCCCCTCTCTTTACATAAAAGAGTTTAACATCCGTGCTAATAATACAGCTACCTGTTCTTTCATCAAAGGCTTCAGCAACTGCAGAGGCTTTCTTTTCATCACAAGGAAAAATTGTAAAAATAAAGCCACCCAGTTTTGCTGCTAACAGTGCAGGTTTGGCTGTGTGCAACGTACGGATGCTGGCGGGTTGCTGAAGCACTGCTTTATGCTTGCAGTAGGGCATCTTTGCTGCTAACTGAATCTCTCTGAGCAATGAGTCCTACAAGAACCTGACTACTGCAGTAGCAGTGGGAACTAACAGATGATTCACCACGGGTTGTTTGCAATTTATCAGAAAAAATGGAAGAGGTGTTCTGGATGGCCAGTCCCAAGCTGGATACCTTCTCCATGGGAAGACTGCCATTTTAATAGGAAATAATGGGGAATGAGGTGTCCTGGGGCAGCGAGGGGCTGGCTGACTTCCCCCAGCCGTGTGTGCCCACAGGAATATCCTGGTGTGCAGACCTGGGGCTGGAAAGTGCCTGCTTGCCCTGTCGCCAAAGCAGCTGCAGTGAGGCCAAGCCTGTTGCGGTGCTGTGATGAGCGTTCAGAAACTTGGGCCAGGGAAGAGTGAGCCTTGGCCGGACAGTATGAGTTCAGTGGAAAATTAGTGGACGTATCCATCATCGCTGCAACAGACTTGTTATGTTTAAAGAGTCTGCTAGGCTTATCATATTTACAGATTAAAAATATGACCTTTAAAAGTGAAATAAAAGGAAATCTCTCCCTGCCTCCTCTCCCCCATCTCCTTCCACTGTGATTGTAATTAAAACCACAAACCAAAACATGTATCCAGCCTTCTTTCTGTAACAGTTCAGGACCACGCTCTCAAACGCTGCACAGATAAAACCAACCTTCATGTGCTAGCGATGCACAATGCAGTAAATTCTCCTTCCCAAACCTGCCGTCTTCATTAAAATCTTATTTGCTTGGTAATCTCCTTTGATCGCTAAAGTTATAAGAAGCCCCCTCCTCTCCTTCTGATACTATCAGTGTAGCTTTTGACCAGAGAGCGTGATGAATTAAATGTATGACAGATATGACAGGTGAGGAGTGCTTGGAGAGGGCTTAAACAGCAGGGATAAGACAAAGCCCCCATTTAAGAACAAAACCCCTACCCGATGGCTAGCCCGTTAATGACCAACCACTCTATTTGTCCTGTTGGATGAGGAGCAAGCTGATACTACAGACAAAGCTTTGTTAGCCACAGGGCTGTTCTTCAATCAGGCCACACAACCAACTAATTGAAATGCCCATTTTTCCCCCCTCAGGATTTGATATACAAGCTAAGGGTTTTGTAGGTATACTCTCTTGTGTTGGGTTTTTTTTTTTTTTACCCTCCCTATAATGTATTAATTCAGCCACCACAAGTTTACAGCTGGACTAAGTGGAATTACAGCATATAAACCTGAAAATCTATCTGCAGGGATCCAGCTAAGCCCTGGAGAGAGACAAGTCCAGCAATACAAATCCAAGGAATTTTGGAAGTCAATCCATTAGGATTACTAGGCCTTTGATTTTGGAAGTCATAGGCTCAAAATATGGAAGCAATGAACTCTCAATCTTCCTTTATTTTAGCCTATTTTCAGAGGACATTGACCCCATTTTTTTTCTATTAAAACACATCAGTAAACATAGATAGAATTATGTAATTTTTCCACCACATTTACAATAGAGGAAGACGTACAAATACCTGTTTTCCCGAGCTCATTGTTACCATGCTCTTTAAGATTTCTTATGTATTTTCCATGTACTTAGAGGTGTCACAAGCAAACTGGCCATCCTTCTTGTCAGCTAAAGACCACCCTCCTCCTGTTTAGAGTTCAGGTTAATTTTCAGTATGCTGCGCTGTACCTAAATGAGGAGTTTCAGGCTCTGGTTACTTAAACTACAGGCTGCCTCCCAGAGGTGAAGAAATCTCTGAGCCCCCTGCAGACAAGGATTATATTCTCAATGAGCAGTCTCTTATGTTAGCCTCCCAGTCTGTGGTTAGCAGAAGGCCAGCAGTTTTCTAGGGTAGGTGCCAAAGTGATAGTCATTGTTAAACCCAACTGTTAAAAAAAAAAAAGAGAGATTATAGGGACACAGCAATGAATCTGACTTTATCTTTGCTTTGGGTATAATGGAAAACACCAGCTGAAGCAAGAAGAGTTTTTGCTTTCAGAACAAATTCAATTTTTAACTCTGTTCCTTCCTGCCGTGCCATCGCAGCGTGCTGCAGCCAAGTCACAGGTGCAAGTATCAGGAAACCTGGGCTCTGCTCTCAGCCCTGCCCCAGGCCTCCTACGTGGCTTCTAGCATGTCGCGTACCCCCTCTGTGCCTCAGTTTCCTTATATAAAAATGCAAATATTCCTACCTATTTCAGAAAGAGTGTGGTCTAGTGGCTTAAACCACAGAATTAAGACATCCTGATTCTCAATCTGAACATGTCATCAATTTCAGCTGTGGCTTTGAGGCGACTGCCCTCACCTATCCAAGTTGTCAGCTGTCCCTGGAAAATCTCAAGTGGCTGAAGCTTCTTGGTGGGACACTGCTCTTTGAGGGATTGGTTGCTTCTGGTGGGGATGAGCACATGGCCTGCCCTGCAGTGAGGAAGCAGATCCAAGGCACAAGGAAACATGGTGCTGAGCGATGGCCATCCAGGCTTTAGGGGTCTGCTGTCCTAGCAGGCTCCGGCCTGCTCGGACGATTGTCCCCATGCCATCCAGCAACGCTGGCCTGGCCCTAGCCTGGTAGTTATGGTTCTAATCCAGCATGCGGAGGCGTAGGGTTCAAGTCCCAGACTTGCAACAAGCAGAACAAAGGACTGAAAGGACGCTTGTCCCTTCCCCAGGGAGCACTCTGACTTTTGGCTATTTTGCAGCAGAGCGGTTGGTCTCTCACGCTCTTTCCTCCTTCACTTCTCATTGAAAAACTCCCCAAAGTTTTGAGGCCGTTCCATTCAGGGTACGTAGCGTTTTGAAAACTTTCACAAGGCAGAGAAAGCGTTTCCTGCCTGGCTCCGTCTCATGGCTCTCTGGTCTCCTGCCCCCTTGCAAAGGTTAATTGAATAATGCTCAAATATTTATGATGCGTAAAGTCCCGGACTAGCAATGAGTATTAATGTTATGAAGTGTAAAAAGGTCACTCAAAGAGAATAATCTCGCAGAAATCTAGAGGAAAATATTGTTAACCTACACAGAAATACGGGTTTCTTCACTATTAATGTCAATAAAGGCAAGTGTGGTTGTTACCAGTATAAAGACCAATGTTTAGGAAAAGACTACAGGACTCTGATTAAGAAATTGGAGAAAAAAGCATTAATCTGGGCCATTTTGGTTTTGAACGTGCAGACCTGAACGGAAGCTGCACTTTCAGACAGCTTTCCAATACCCCTATTAGATATAATGTTATAGTCCTATTACACATGTTGCCTACTAGACATGCTCTGACTTTTATAGATGTCAACTCCATTTCTTAATTCAAGCCATTTGTCTCCTGTGATCTCTGCGCCTCTGGGTTAGAGTTCCAGCCAAAGAGGTGAGCCAGCTCCTATCTGCAACGCGGCCGTAAAATCCTCCGGCGCTGCATCCCCAAGAGCCGCTGCTGCCCCGTGAGCAGGCCTGGACTTCGTCTGTCTGCAGCTCAGCACCCAGAAAGGACATTTTACAGAAGGGCTCAGTGGACATCCAGGAAAACTGCTTTCAGGACCTTATCTGAAGGACAATACTTAACTTTCACCACCTGGGCCTGGCCCCTGAAAGGAAACAGTCGCACTCAATTATTGTCTTTTTCTAGACAATTACTATTTAATCAAACCTCCAGCTGATATTAACTGGTGGAAAAAAGGGCTATTTTTAGTCAGGACAGTGATTCCCCCTCACTCCTTTCATCTATGAGTAATGTATTTCCTTTTGCTCTCAGTACCACAAACCAGTCCACACCAGATGCTCAGTATTAGGTAAAATTAAAAATGTGGGCATCATACCCTTTGAAAGATGCTTTGAACTCAAATTAATATACCTAAACCCACTATTTAAATTAAAGATATCCTGTCTCTCTGTTGTGTAGTTTTCCCTTTTATCAGAAGGGGAATTTTAGTCCATTTAAAGGTTTTTTTGGTTCAGCTCCACAGACCACGCTTTGACTTAACAACAGATTGTAATTTCCTTTTAGCCACAAGAATAAAGGAAATGTATAGAAGCAACACCATAATCTTGTCAAGCACCCTCTTTCGTTTCCCTGAACAAGCCTGTTCAAGAAAATGTGAAGTGTAAGATTTTTAAGATGTTATCTGGAAGAGGTTTAGATCACGGAATACTTTTATTGAAAACAGACACATGTATTTTTACGTATCTACTGACGTACCCACATACATAAAATACATGCCTACTAAATTCTTTTATGGACAAGACCAGAGCAGTCTGCAACCTGCAGAGGTTTTGCAGAGTTCACTTCCTCTGCCTCAGCACATTACCTTTTCCAAGCTTTTGTTCACAATCCGTGTGGATATTCAAAAAAAAAAACCCACAAATTCTCACATGCAGGGAAGCACAGTCCGAGCACACTGCAAGAAGGGCTGTCTGCATTCATGCTTCGTGCTAAACAGGGCTCTGTGAAGGCTCTCAGAAGCAAAAATGTGAGAGCAATGTAAAATAGACTGATTTCTCATATCTGTGGATGAATAGATTAGAAACAGACTCCTGCACCGTTTGTGCAATTTGTTTTCATCTTTTTTTTCAGATCTCAGTGATTTAAATGCAACTGCTGCACTCTTGTTTTGCAGCAGGAGAGCCACAGAACTAGATGCAGTTTGCTGAATACTCAGACTTTGCATTTGATAAGCAAACACTGCCCACCTTCATATTCTGCCTATTCAACTCCTGATGCCATCCTTGATTAATTAATTACTATTAGCAGCGCTACAGTACACATGAGGGTGTAAGAGCTGCTTCTTCCTTTTGGTATAAACCATGGGACAGTGAGAGCCATGTAAAAGGAGGTGACCTTGTTTCAGAGTGACCTGACACACAAGGAAGATGCTCTGTGGCACCAAGCATGTGTGGATGCTGCTGTCCTGCACAGCACTGGCTCTTGCTCAGCCCATGACAGCACTGCCCAGGCAATGGGCAATGGGGACCAGAGTGGCCCTGGACACAGCACAGTGAGCCAGGAGAAACACCAGCCTGGAAGAACCAATGCTCAGGGTCCACTTCATTTAGCAAGGGGAGAGGTATTAGTTCACAGCGCTAATTACGTGACGAGAATGTATTTTCGGACAAAGGAAACAGGCAAACGAACCATCTGCAAATCCTCCTGGTACTGTGTAGATGGTGATAGTAAGGCAGTTTATCCCCAAGAGCTTTCTCCTCACTGGAGGTGTTGAGTTAACTCGCCATGACCTCCGACTGACCCATGCACAGCATGTGTAAGAGCTGCACAGCGGTCACAGCCAGGAAGCTCAGCTCCCAAACACTGCCCTTTCCAAACACTGCTCCAAAAAGCAGCGGCCGAGGTGACCCAGGAGTCAGCCGCCCATCCTCGCCCAGCATGGACGACGTCTCCCTTCACCCTTTTGGGGTTTCATCCATCTTCATTTGCTTTTGCTTGCTGCCATTTCCTCTGGCTTTTCAAATGTGGGACACTGGTAGCTATTATTCATTCTCTGGTTTCTGACCAGTCAGACAGCAAAGAGCTGCAGCTTTCTGTCAGTGCCACATTAATGCTTATTTGGCTGTTATTTCAGTCACTGATTTTTTCTCCTCAGGTATCAGAGTGCAATAGCTCTTGGGCAAAAGCAGGTTTTGCTGCATTGTTGCAGCTTAGATTTAGAAGAGAAGCATCTCAATGCAAGTATTTAGCATCACTCTGTATAGCTGCAAAATAATTTACTAATAAAAGCTCTGAATAGGAATGAAAATATAACTGAGGTATGAAGAAAGTAACTGCTCAGACCATTTGAAATTAGACAAATATGAACATACATCTCCAGTGTGCACACTTGATTTTTTTTCTATAAAAAAGGCAAAGAGGTGAAGCAACAGAACTTATCCCTTCCACCACTAACCATGGCATGAACACTGCATGTACTCCTATTTTCAGCTATAACAAATCATTTAGCTCAGGGAAGTTTCAATAATTATAGTGACCAACTAGGCAAACTGCGTAACTTGTACTCAGTTGACATTGATTTGAGTAATCTTGTTGCCTAGTTCATAGAAGACTGATAATGTGTTTTGGCTCCAAAGTGGAGAGGAGGAAAGCAAGCCCTACTTGTCCTAGCCAATTCTGGGTGATGGAGAAGGGACGGGGAACAAAAGGAGGTGCGGGGGGACAGACTGAAGAGCAAGCAGGACTCCTGGCAGCAGACCTGGGCACAGGATCAAGCTCTCCATTGTACAATGGGACTGCAGAAGTGCCACATGCAATTCCTTGTCCCCAGACGTGGGAAGGCAAGCTGCCCAGCTTCATTATGGGCCAGTGATGGACCAACCTGCCCCTCCGGGGACCACACAAACGTGCAGCTGGTGAAAAGCATCAACCAGCTCAATAGGAAAGGCAGAAAGAGCCCAAGATTTTGCGTAAGAGGAAGGGATAAAATGACTTCCCCAAGGTTTCACTGCAAGCTGAGAACAGAGACAGGAGCTGAACCCACACATCCTGAATCACAGCCTTATGTCTCAATCACAAGACTCTCCTTCCTCTTGTATGTTTTGTACTATCTAGGGTAATCAAGAAAAGGACTGCTATGCCCTACTAAATCAGGAATTGAATGCTAAACCTATAAATCACCTAGAAAATTCAGATGCCTCAACAGAAAGGCAATGATTTCCCAAGAAATGACAGGCCTTGCTACTGCTTCGGAAGGAGGCACTCATTTCCTATGCTGGTCATCCACGCTGAATCAAGATCAATTTAAATGGCAGTAAGTTATACAACGCAGAACATTTCTTAGAAAAAAACAAGAAAGGGCACGTCTACACCATGCAGCACACTGCCTCAGAGCCAACTCCAAGCATGCTGGCCATGCAAAAGCACAGTGTCACAAGGGGCATGGCTACATTAAGGCAGCGATAGGCACATCAGCAGCTAAGTTAACAAGCCTTACTGCTTAGGAAGGCATACGTAGCTAAGTCCAGGGACACATTTATACTGTTTCTAAGACTACCTCAAACACTGTTCATACTCCTGAGGGCCCTTGAACCTTGTTCCATTATGCAACGCAAGCATGATCTTTCTTGCTTTCTGGCTTCACCAAGGTTGGGAAAGGATATGGTTGTGCTCTATAAATAAGTCATGGAGTAAACAGCAAGGAAAGAAGAGAGCTATTGCTAAGGGCTTTCACACAAGAATAAAACTGACCTGAGCAAGATCTGGTAAGAAGTTCTTCAGTCTGAGAAGTGCTCTTCTGTAACAACAGCAGGGGAAAAAAAAAAATCCCAGTGTTGGTTAAGATAGACTATGCTAATTAGTAAAGTGACTTCTTTGAAGAAGTTGCCCTTCCCAGCATATGCCTGGGCTGAGTGACCAGGGAGACTGCCTCCAGACTCATCGTTTCTAGAAAATGTTTTTAAGATATTTCTAGGAAATATTACGGTTGTCTAGCTGTTCAGATACTTCCAGAAAGATGAACTAGTGAAGTATGCACACATACTTTTCAAAGCAGATGATAAATAATAAAACAAAACAGAGTTTTCCACCTTTGGAGAAAATTTTAGCTGTCTGTGCACTATAGATGCACGTGCATGTGCACGAACATGGCTTTCAATATCAAGACCATCTTCAAGTAATTTCTCACTCTCATAATGCATTTATTTTATGTAAAACAGATGCATGTCTTTGGGGTAGGCTTAGTCTTTTAGTCTTACATTGTGAATGTCCCTTTTAATTAAAACAGGAAATACAAATTTCCTTGTCTATTTCCAAGCCTGAAGCCCACTAGCACAAGCAGCTGCCAGCAGATTCAGCTGGAACCCTTTCAGCATCCCACAGCGTGTCTGCTGGTTGGGTTCACCATCGTTGAACCAGTACAAATCAGTGCAGCTCCAGTGAGCTGTGCCCATTTTCACCACCTGTAAAGAACCTGAACTTGGAGCGATGCATCTGGCTCAAGTTCCTCAAACAAGTCCTGAAGCTCCACAGCAAATTACTACATTGGTGCTATTTAATATCTGCACTGCTGGTGAACAGGGAAACATCACTTTTGGATTAACTGCTATGCGCTCTGCCTAGTGGGACAAAGAACAACTAAATACGAAAAGGAGCAAACGTGGAGATTATAAATGGGAATAAGTGGAATGGAGATTATAAATGGAGATTATAAAACTGCACCACAAGTCACCAGAGGTGAACTGGGAAAAAAATTCCACTGAATTAAAAATTCACACCTACCTTTCTAATTGAAATATATTTTCTAAAACTGTCTTCCCTTTTCTTCCCCTCCCCAAATGATGGCGGAAGCAAGCATTTCCTTTACCGATGATGGAACTGATAGCAAGTATTATGCCAGCATTCATTGAACTTCCTCCCATCCATTTGTGTTGAGTTTATGTTGTCAGACTTAAATGCCATTAATAAAAGCGGGCTGTTCAGTTCTGACAAACGAAAGCCTTGCAAGTTTACAGACACAATTGCTCCAGGCTCCCCCTATGGTGGATGAGACAGGGTGTCTTTTGAACGGACTCAAAAGAAACACATTTTCACACCTGTCAGGCCTAGATTAATATCCCTGCTAATTGCACTTTAGGAACGGCCAATTAGTTCCAGTTACAGAAGCTTTCATGGGCAACAGGGAGAAGCAGCCTGTTCTCACCATCAGGGCTCCCTGTTCCCCAGACAGATTCGTGTCCAGCACTGTGTGCGTCTCAGAGATACGATGAGAGCCCTGCTGTATGGCCTGGCAGTAACATCATTACCTTGCCCTGAACCCGCTTCAACAATGATGGAGACTGCAGAGGTGATCATGACTGTAAAACAAGTGAGCACTACAGAGACTAATGCTCATTTTCAAGCTAGAAGCAGTCGCCTTAACTCCCCCCAATTTTTTTTTTCTAGGATAAAAATCTCCTTTTTGCTCTAAACAGATAGTACTTCATTTGTAATATCACACCTGCAAGGAAAAAAAAAAAAAGCCAAATAATGTTGCTGAAATCACAAAAGAGGGTCAAGCAAAGCTCTGGCCTTGTGGCATCAGCCGACACGCCAGCAGCCCAAGCACCAGCAATACCAGTGGAGGGCTTAAAAACAAAAGTCAGGGACCAAGGGTTAGTCCAGCAATTCGAACATAACAGGAAGGCTAGTTAATAAACACCAGCTAACCCCTTCAATTACAGCAATAAATTGTTCAATTGGTTAAATGTCCACAGGTTCTGCCCCAAACACCGCTGTGAACTGTTTAATTAGCAAACTCTTGCATCACTGGACAAACAGATATGGGCAAGCCTGGGGGGATGCTCAGCCCCTTGAGGAACGATGCCCTGGGCTTGTCTTCTGCAGGGCCTGGCCGCACCACTCAGTCCATCACTCTTCAAACAGCTCTCATGCGCTGCTGGGCATTATTCATTCATTACAGCCTGTTTTTCAAAGCAGAATTAAAACTGTATGGGCTAAATATGACTTAATCACCATTTTTTCCACATCAGCTTTCTGTATTTTGATAAGACGTCCCACAAATTGCAGCTTCTCACCTGCCGCAAGATTAGATAGCTGAGCAAACAATGCGGGTTATACGACACGAGAGATACTGAGTACCTGGAAACTGCATGCTGTACAGAACAGACCTGCAGATTAAAGTCAGCAGGCCTATTTCTTGAAAATATTTAACACTCTAAATTTGGCATTATCTCACAAAGAGTTAAAGAACATCCAAAGCCTTGTAAAATGATTTATCACCGAGATCATCATTGGCTCCTAAGGGTACTTAAAGTATATCCAAGAGGCATATGCCTTCATAACATTAAAGTTTTTGATACAAAGAGAGTTTTTGCAAAGCCCACCCCCCTCCCCTTTTTTTTTTTTAAACTAAAATGATGTTATTATTTCTGGTCAGTAAAGCAGTGAGTTTAAGTTGATCAATGAGAATCAATTCAGAGTTTAAGACCCATTTAAGCTGCCTTCATTGGACCTTTGGTCACTTTGACAAAACAGCGATTGCACACACTCCGCTACTAAGTAAAAACCACATACTGATACAGGGAAAAAGTATTTTAAAAAAAATCATATTAATCATATGCATTTAACTAAACCTCACCTCTGAAAAACAACCACTCAAGGAAAGTAAGTACTGTGGTTATGTTTACAAACTGAGGAGAAATTGCATTTCCCTGCTGAAATTTTCTCTAATGAACTACCGCAGAGGTAAACTTCTCACAGTTGTGAGTAAAACACATACTGTGCCTGTGGAAAGCTGTAAGTGACCACCCTGTCTCTGGCAAAAGTGTTTCTTTGGAAAAGAGCTTTAGGCAGAAATGTACATTTAGAGCCAATTTTTCTAATGACATTGAGAAAGTCTACAGTTTTGTGCTTCTTCCTGAGAGGCAGCTCCTGGCTTCTCAAAGGATATCCAAAAGACAGACTAGCAATTCAATTTGTTTGAGGATGGGGGGTGGGGAGGTGGGATTTGAGCTATGTCCCTATCCTCCACTTGCAAAACCATACAAATTGTATTTCCGAACTGAAGTCGGGATGCTTCTGGCTGAGCTTGCTGACTCCTGGGAGCCTCAGCACTCAACTCACGTTTGATGATTCTTCCCCAAGTTCTCCCCCCCTGCTACCACAAGGGTCCAGACCCGCTCTGGGACACAGATCCCTGTGGGCTAAGCACTGTCCTACTGCCCCGTGTTTGGAACATAAACGGTCTTATGAGCTAAGCAAAGCAAACTCTTGAATTTGGATTCACAGAAGACTTCTGTTGACTTCAGTAGCTGCTACAACAATCTTGTAAAGAGCATTCTGAACACAAATTGTAGTCTTTGTGGAGCCAGACCCAAGAAAGGAAAAAATGAAAAGGGGAAAAATGCAAAGAGACCCTTTACTGCTAACAAATTACATCCCTTACCTCCTCTTTGCACGACACAATTAATGTTACAGAAGATACTGTTAAATCTGTACCATTAAAGTTGCGCACTCACTTAAATAACTTCCTGAATCTAGGTTTTTAGTATCTGTGCCCCAGGAGCAGACAATTTAGAACTTTTTTTTTCCCTCTCAGTTTTGTAGTACTAACTGAATTAACATCTCTGGAAAAGCCTCAGGACAGGCTTTCAATTGACACCGATTAGCATAGCCTCACTGAATGCTATAGACTGGAGCAATTCACACCATTAAGAATCCAGGGGGGCAGGCCCGGGAGAAAATGGAAATTACGAGAAGAATAGAGAACACAATACAGCCCCGATGTCCTCGCACATAGGCTTTTATTCTGGAGATAGTTTACAAGCAGTTCGTAACCTTTGGACTCCAGACAGTCTTTAGAACCAACACGAGGAGGTTAAAGATTCGGTCTGAACTTTCCATCCAACCACAGCACTGTAAATATTTGGAAGGTGGACTGGAACTCATAACGTTCCCATAAAATGGATGTTAGTGAAACAAAACAAGGAAACCCTGAATCTTGCATTCATCAAGTGATTTTAGATTTTATTACTTTAATCCAAAGAAGTATTAGGGATATACATATTTATAACTTTGCTATGCTTAAAAGGGAATTTCCCAGCAAAACAGCTAATGCATTTTTGTTTAACAAACATAGAGTCCAAAATCATTCTCATTCCAGATTCCTAATTTCAGATTCACTTCAAAAATTTTTCTTTATAGTCATAGCCTTTCTGTATCCTAAACTGAATTAACAGAGTAATTCACAGAAATTGTTCAACTGTGTTTTTTTTTTTTTCCCTAAAGAAAAGTCACTGGGGAATTCACAAAACAAAACGTTTCAGACTTGTCAATATTTCACTGACCTGTTTAAAATATACACTCACTTTTACTTCATCCTCCATTATAAAACAATTCAGTTATCCTATTAAACCACACTCATAAATAAGCCTGTCAAGAAAAAAAATATTTTAGCAGATAACTTCAGGCTACAAATTAAGGTTTTGCTCTTTGACAGCCATTTTAAAAGACTCAGTAAGAGAAGATTTACAACAACAGATTTTATTTTGTGAATGAAAGATTTTTAAAATAATCATTATGTACTCTGGAGGTTTTCATGGTATGTTAACAACGAAGTGACACTAATAATTGACAGAGCCAAATGAATCAAAGGCAAAGGAAGTATTAATGGTAATAAGAAATACAAAAATAAGAGTTATTTCAGTATTTTCCCATTGTTTTGTTTCTTGTCACATGTTTAACGCTCCAAGTCACACAGAACTTCATTAATTTAAATGTACTTACAGAATCGCATTAGGATAACCTAAATGAATAGGGAGTTGCATGTCCAACAGTGTTTTAACAAAGTTTAACCTGGTAAATAAAAATACCTTAAATGAATCAAATTCTAACCTTTCGTCCTGAACTATTGTAAGCAGTAAATTCTACACGGTTACAAACACATTCCTTTATTCAAAGCTAACAATCTCACTTGTCTGAAAAGCTAGGTCACTTAATTCATCAAGGGAGAAAAAGTTAGTGTGAAAAAATAATCGAAAATAGACCATTTCTGAAGTACTTAATATGTCTCTAGCTAGCCATGGTCAAAAAGCTGAAATACAGTCTTACTCTGACCATAACTGTGAAAGACCCGAGTATATTGGTTTTGCTCTAGATGTGCATTCAGAGCCTCCCATACTGAGTTTTGGATTTCTGCCTTTAGGAGTCGATAATTTGCATATGCAAAACCAGATCCAGCTTTTCTTACTTCAGATGTATTTGTGTTTGTTGCATGAAAAAAGTGAGACAATTACAACTGATCTAGAATCAGGAACTCCCATACATTTGAAGAACAATTCAAACCAGAGATATTAATGCACCACACTTTTAAACTAAGGCAATTAAACAAGCTGACAATGCAATGCTATCACTGCAAAAAATATGCTTGGGTAAGAGGTCTCTCCCATATACAAAATGTACACTTTTGCCTTGATATACCACCAGAAGTTCAGAAGACAAAACTGTTATCCCATTATGTCTTACAGCAAGCAATCTCATCTCCACAGAGTTTTCACAGCCCCCGGTACATAAGCAAGATCCACAGAGTTTTGACTCACCTGATCTAATAGGTTTTTGGCTTGTACAGAAAGCTCAAAGTTTCAGCACTATCTTGCCCCTTCATTCACCACACAAAGTATCTCCACACAGTAACCTCCTATGTAAAGCATGCTCCTGCCTATTTCTCTCCCCCGTCTTGAAGCATGAGAGCAAAGTTACGCCAGCTATCCTTAGAAGCTTTATACTGCATCAAGCACCTGTTCAGACAAGAGTCAGTTAAAAAAGCAAGCTAACAGCTGAGCTGAGGTCAGCCACCCTACGAACTTCAGGACATATTCAGAGACCCCACTACCCTCAGCTCTCCCATCTTTATTTGAAAATAGCAGCTCTAGTAACGTGATGCTTTCCTTCCCTGTTTGAGCAGACAGTGAAAGCCCTCCTGCTGTCCTCTGCTCTTAAGAAGAAAGCGTTAGACTCCCAGCCTGCACTATGCCTCTGCAGAAATCAAACAGCTCATCCCACACTTGCAGTGTTTGTTTAAGGAGCACAGGTTCAACAGCGACAGTTAACCATTAGCTAGCGCCCATGCAGATCATATTACATGTGCTATGAGTACTTGTTAAGTGCTCCTAAATCAAGTTCAGGATTGGCACTTGGGTTGACCAGTCTTCTCCAAACATCACTGTACGACAACACTGACAGTCAGAACCCCACACTGAGCCAGGCTTGGGCATAAGTTCCAGGTTAGCAGAAATGATGGCTGTCAAGTACTTCGCTTGCATACCTCCAGTGTTTACTGCTGGTACCAAAAACTGCTCAGAAGGAATTCAGAGGCACCAAAAACTCATACTAGAGGTCTGCATGTGTAACAAAGATCCCTAAGGGCTGTCCATAACAAAAGAAGTTTCGCTCCAGTGTATTCATCTATAAGTGACTTGGCTCTACAGGCTGAAAAGAAACAGCAGCCATCTCCCTGAAAAACAATGGAAGTTAACACACCTCTTCCAATCTTTTTTTTTTGTCTCACAAGTTAAAAATGCTGGTCAAGAAGCTTAGTGCTGACAATATTTTGCATTAACCTGAATTTTGACCAAAACTTTAGCTGTAACAATATCCCATCATGTTATATAAATTATTTTGTCAACCCCAAAGCACAAGTTTTATTATCATGGGCTTTTAATATTCAAGTATCTAGAAGCCACAAGCAAGAGCACTGTGCCAGGTGTTGCGGAAACACATGGAAAGAAACTTCACCACTTACAAGAGACTGCAGTCAGAAAAAGAAGGGATACACAAGGGGAAGAGGGAAGGTGGCACTACCTTCGCTTTGTGGGGTCTATACAGGGACTTGGAAAGATTCAGACCCTATTGCAACTTTAGACTTAGTAGAGCAGCTATTCATGTTACAGGGCTTTTTACGCATGCCAGGGCTCACCAATGCCAGAACTGAAGCAGAAGGGATGGTCAATCCTCATTAATTTAGTCTAAAACAGACCTAGAAACTGAACGTGCCTCTCTCCTACACCTTGCACACTACGTGACCCCATCAGCTCTAGCCTACTTGTATACCTACCTATATACCCTTCCTCTTGTGATGGTTCCTGGTTTATTTTAATGCAAGATCCCAATCTAGTGCCTAGCTTTCCAATCTTTGCAGCATAAATAAGATTAATTTTTAATTTTAAGACCCTGATTCAGCAAAACATTCAACTACATGCTTAATTCTATCCCTATGTGGTAAAGTATTTAAGTATTTGCTTAATTCTCATTTACTCCACTGAGACTTGAGCATGTGCTTAAAGATAAGCCTCTTCTTAAGTACTTTGCTGAACTAGGGCCTAAACTGTGACCTAGGAGCCAGGAGGGAAAAATAGATCAATAATGTGTTAGTTCCTCCTGAATATTAGGCTAACCTCTGAAAAGATTAAGAAAATATCAAAATCAAACAGTACAGTTAGTACAGCTGTTTCATGGAAAGAGACAAATTTTATATAATCCCGCTGAGAACTGCCTCTTCAAAAAGTCCTCCGTCTTGACCACTTATGTCCATAAACATACATTACAGCAATGTGCTGAGCCAACCACTCACTCTTCGTTGCATGATTGGAATCTTAAAGTTTTTCAAGCTAGGCACCTGATGATTAAGTATAAAATAAAATTTAGAACAGAATCTAATTTAATGAGTACACTGGAAGAGAATTCAGTTTTGTATTATCTTAAGACAAAGCTAATGGAGAACTTGGGGAGATGCCAGGGAAGGGACACTGTGGCTAAATGCAAGAAGAAAGGAAATACAGAGCTCAGAAGAAATTGCTAGAAACTGCTAGAACGTCATCCACAGACCTCATGCAGACACAGTATTAGATATTTCCCTTGTAAAAAGGTCTCATCCTTTGGCCAGCATGAAGATAACAACATGATCAGGATCAAAGAAGCCTACAGAGGTTGTGAAAAATGTGTCTACATGGTAGCTTAGGCTTAGCAAAGAAGGCAAAACATCATATTGTTTCAGAAAAGACAAACATATTTGCTAATAGCTTATTTTCTTATGCTTTTGCCTGCCTGGCATCATTCAGTAAAGCCTGGATCATTCAGTAAAGCATGCCTCTTCAATGATAAGGTCATAAACTGACCAAACACACGCTTTTTACTGCAGGTTCACTGTTCGAACTAAAGCCACCTCGCCCATTTTAAGGATATCGATACTAACTCAACTGACAAGGCCATAAAAGATTGGATGGCTACAGAAAAAATATCTGCAAATGAAATTTACATTCTAGTTCAGCCCAAACTTCGTCTCTATGAACTCACTGGCAAAAGTTTGGTCAAGACTGAGTACTAAGATGGGACACATTCTGCTAAACGCTAGAAAGATGTTTTTGGTATGTGTCTTCCTACACGACTGGAACTGGATGCTCCAGATGCTTTCCACCCTTTGGAGAAACTGGTCCTTTAGCATTCTGCCAGGAGAAGGATTCTCCTCATAAAGAAAGACCAAACACTTATGGGTTATTAGCAGGTCTTTTATTGGCAAGTCTTTCATGTCAGCTGCTGCAGCACTTTCTTCAGAAACTGCTGTTATTGTGTAGCTGGGGTCACTGTTTTCATCTACCTTTTGATTTCTAGCAAACAGGAATGCTATTTAATCTTTGCAGTTCCTAACTCGCAAGGACTTACCCATATGCTTAATGCACTGTGAATGGTTCCACTGAAGCCTGAATTACAGTACACAAAGCTAAAACACATGCCTAACTAAGCGCCTGCAGGATTGGGGCCCAAAAACCTGAGCATTATCCTTTTGATGGATCCATCCCACTATAATGATGGATAAAAGTGTTTATAAAAAAGCTTTGAAGATGAGAAATGCTCCATAAGTACATGTGTGGGGTACGGGAAGTGGGAAGGGAAAAGGGATAGCGACACAGACTGCATTGGCTGCCCTGATGTTTGCCATAGAAACCACATCATTCTTAGCAGCTGTAGGATTAAGAAGGCTACATGGTTTAGGAGGTTCCTCATATTTTCGATGTGCAGAGCCACATATCAGAGGGTGTAATTTCTCAGTTTTCACCTCAGTTTAGTCTTAGCCCCACGTGGTCACACTGTTCTTTGGAAAGTTCAGCTATGATAACACACACATTAGCAGCCAATCTTACCTGAAATTCTGAGAAATACAGCGGGCTCTGCAAGGGGCGAAAGCAACCTGCCCACTCACCTGTGGAAGATCTCATCCTGTCGCCCAAACACATGGCATGAATAGCTCGATGCTAAGGGACAGGAGAAGAATTTCCAGCTCAATAAAACCCGAGATGTCTTCAAAGCAAGATGTTCTAAAAACACCCCCAAATATGTATTAACAGACATTTTGTTCAATTTCTACCTGCCTTGACATTTTGTCAATTTGTACAAAACCAAAAAGTGTTTTAAGACCATCGCCCAGGTTTCTGCCTGGAATTGCCACAATAAAAAAAGA
Organism: Penelope pileata; assembly: GCA_013396635.1. NCBI lineage: Eukaryota > Metazoa > Chordata > Aves > Galliformes > Cracidae > Penelope > Penelope pileata. The sequence continues at coordinate 1,721,120 of WBMW01003369.1, forward strand.
AGTTTGCCATTCATCTTGCTTACTTTCACCTAGTTCAGATCTCTGTAAAACCCTTCCAGTCTACAAGATGACAAAGGATGTATGCATTCCTGCATACGTGGACTGATCCCACTCGTCCTTTACTCATCCTGATGGCTGTATAAGGTGTTTCACCACAACTGCAGGTGACAGAAACTGCCTTTCCTCCTGAGATGCCCCAAGTGGAGTTTGACCCCCAGAGCATTCAAAATGCCCCAGTGCTGGGCAGTCCTCTTGCTCACCAAGGACACTTGTGCTGCTTTCACAACCTAAAAAGCAGCTCTCCAAGCTGCTGGTGACAGTGGCTGCATTAGGAGCGTATGTGATGCAGCCTGTGCCTCTCTCCTGCCAGGTGGCAGTGGCCATGGCCAGTGATTAAGGTAGAAGATGGCCAATATTTTGAAAGGGTAGGAAAGGCCACCCAGTGCACTCACAGTGAGATATCTGCCATCACCTACTCAACTTGCAGGGCTGTGAGAGCGTAAAATACTTCCTGACAAAAAGGAACTGAGCTGAGGAGGCACCATGGTTACTCCACTGACAATGGAAGGCAGCTCAGGCTGCTGCAGGGACTGCACATCTCTGATGGCAGAAAGCAAGCCCACCTCAGTACCCGTCCAAAACAGGAACTGGCCTCCCTCCTGCCAGGCTGAATGTCAGGCTAATCAGTTTGATCTGACAGATTTTAATTCAATTAATTAAGGCCTTTCTGAATGGGCTTGATTAGCGTTCCACAGAGGAATCCCCAGTGACAAGAAGCCCTGTCAGGAGACGCACTGTTTTTCTCCTCTCACAATGAGAAGTTTCTTATGTTGTCATTGGATTTTTTTACATCATTAATAAAGGCACTTTATAAACACATATGATGTTTTTGAAGCTTAACATCCAATTATATTAACAATAGCCTTCTGCAAACAAACAAAAGATTTTCAAATCCTCCTTCAAGCAAGTTCATTATTCTGCAATTATTGCCAACTCCAGCATTTCAAATATGTCTGCATATTGATTTAAACAGAAATATGCAAAATTGAGATGCAAAATAATCCTGATCACTTCCCATCACCTTTCTCAGGTGGGCTTCTTGTCCAGCTGTTGGAAACTCACCACCTGCAGGAACAGTTCATGGCCAGCACTGTGAGAGGCCCGGCTCCTGCTCCCCACATACATTTGTGTAAGGACAATGACTGTGTTTTTCTGCAGTATCTGCCTGCAACTGTGTTGGCCACCACAGTTTAACCCAGCCCTATTCAGTACTTTATGGCATAAGCATTTCACGTATGATTCAAAAGTAGCATGTCCTCCCTACCTGTGGCCACAGCCACTCTTCAGACACCCAGTCATTCTGAAAGGCTTCAATATGGGCAAAAACCCCGGTGTCTGCACAGAAGCAACAGCACAACAGAGCTAAAAGGCATTGCCTTGCTTACCATACAACACTTGTGATCTGCAGAAGTGCTGATGCTGGAAATCCCCCGGTGCTGATAAATGGCAAGCATTGGCCACAATCATACACTGTCCACGAGGGACGCACCGCACTGTCACTGTAAGTACTGCTGTGTTTGGTTTTAGTGGTGGGCTCCTGGGCATGGCCTGGCAACGGAGATGTAGAGCAGCCCCAGAGAGCAGGGCCTTCTCCTCTGGTGATGTAGGCGAATGAAGGATGGGCTGCTCAGGCATCGCACTGACACCTGATTGGGCTCAGCAGGCAGTGAGCTAACCTGGTGATGTGGGGCCTTCTGCCAACACCGTTGGTGCTGTATGCTCATCACCGGGGTCCCCAAGGAAGGAAGAGGTCCCATGGCCCAAGACAGACTCTACCAGGGCACATGAGGGACCAGGCACAGCAGCTAATATTGACCACTGCTGCATCAGACCTGGTCAAATAGATGTGTGCCTCATTTAAGCCAATTAAAAAGTGACGCAAAATCCAGAGTTTACAAATATAAGACTTTACTGTATTGTATTTACAGTAAGGATTTCCTTAACTAGATGATAGGCACAAAAATGCAGGTAATTCCTAAGGCTGGATCAAATTAAATTTACTTTGAGAAGTCAACTCACCTCTAAATCTTTTTTTTTTCCTTGCATACCAGGAAGGAATTGGACATCTCTACTCACTTTTCCTATCTCCCCTTTCTCCTGACCTTGCAAGATTAATTTAACAGTAAATGAATCTTCCTAGAAGCTGCAAAGGATTTTGAATACAACCTTAGAGGAAGTAGGGATCCTGTTGACTGAAAGGATGGTAAGAGCTGTAAAACAACCACTTAATCTACCAACTGAAGGTGGTAGACTTCATCTACCAACATCTCCTTTCCCTCTGAGGCCAGAGTGGTCACTCAAGAGGCTTGACCAAAGTGCCATATCACGGTGAGCCCTACAAATTTTGCTCTGGAAAACAGCAAACAAGGGGAGGAGACTCTGGAGTGGGAAGATACTGTATTTTGAATGGAAACTAAAATGAAGGAGGAAAAGAAAAGCAAAAAGGGTGGAGCACAAAGTGAAAAAAACAAGATTAAGACACTGTCTGAGGGGGAGAGTGAGTGAGATAAAAACAAGAGGTAGGGCTGATGTCCTCCAAAGAAACAAAAGATCCTGAAAGAGAAGATAGTGCTAATGAGCACTTATCTTATTAGAGACCAAATAAGAAAGAGGAAGGATGGAAAGAGAGAAGCCACTATTCCATTTCCCTCTCTTTGTGTTATTTTTTTCCAGTTTATTTTCAACATATCTATTATGCTATTCATGTCACAAGAAAATCCTGTTTTGTTAAGTCAGCACCCATTTACTATAGAGCTTCAATAAACAAACACTATTTCAACTTACCTGCTGGCCAATATTAATCCAACAGACCCAAATGTATTTTCTGGTGTGATTTTGATTAGAATCTCAGTTTTCTGAATTTCAGATTCATTATTATGATCTTTACTGGGGCTCTAAAGGGGCTCTTGAGCCAACAACTAAAATGTTTTCATTGTACTGAGATCAGATTTTTTAAATGTACAAATTCTACTCTCAAAAACATACTTCCTTGTGGCATCTGTTGAAGTTTTATTCTCAAACCTATACTCAGAACAGAAATATAAGTTGGCTAAAGTGTAGTTCTGTCTGGTAACATCAAGAAAGACATCTATTCTGAGAATTCCAGTATATTTTATAAGTACTCCAAGGGGAAAAGGCAGGTACGCAATGAGGGAAATGCCTTTGCAGGGAACAAAAAAAGTGCTTTTTTAAAAAATTAGAAGAAAATAGGTTGCAACCAAAAAAAAAAAAAAAAAAAGATGATGCATCCAAGAAGAAAGAAGAATTCAATGCAACTGACCTTCATGTTCCCTCTACTCTTTCATTAACTGTCCACTGAGGTGATCTCTGGCCAAATACGGGCAATTCAGAGCCTGTCATAGAATTACAAGACGAATTAGGGACCACTGCCACAAATTTACAGCTACCAAGGCCTTTGCTGATTAAATTTTCCCAGACTTGAAAGTAATTTCATTGGAAACACTCTTAATGGAGCCTCACATCAGCAACAGGACAAATGACGAAGGGGAATAACACTTTTCCCTTCCAATTATCACATGCTTTTTTCTCCAGTGTGATTAGTAAGCAAATAGACACAATTTAAGTCAATGCGAGTTAAAAGTGCAAACGCGGATTGTTTGCATACCAAAAAACCCCCCAGAAAAATTTCAATTTTCAATTTCCTTAAGGAAAAGCATCCCCTTTATTTCTTTCAGCTTCTGACTGGCAAGAGCCTACTAAATAACTTCAATTATCATGTTGAACGATTACTGACTCACAGTGAAATCAATTGCAAAGCTAATGTAGTTGAAACTGTATACAGATAAGCACACTACAGGTGAGTAACTCCACATGCATGAGTAGTGTCACTATGCTCAGTGGCATAACTCATGTGCATAACTATTTGCAACACCGGGGCCTCCGATTGTAAACTCACTGGAGCAGAAACCAGATCTTATCTGCCTGTAAAGCACCTGGCAGTGCACCTATCTTTGCCACTATATAAATTAATTACCACTAGCATCTGAATTTTGTCAGCTCCAGCATTCTCCCCTAACCTCAAACACTGAATTTCTTCCCAGAGCGATGTTTTGTGCAGCGGCTGATAATAATGTGTACATGGATATTTAACTATTCTGGGATTTAATCAAATATTTCAATACAAAAAGAACGTGTAAAGCATTTGAAAAGCTTCTGAAGCCTGAACTCTGGGTGGGGAAAGGGAAAACTTTAAAGGTAAAAAACATAACGAATTCAATTCCTGAAACACTTTGACCTTTAAACAGAACCTTCCTCCCCTTCTTAGGTTTAAGATAAGTTCAGCAAACAAAATTTCACCCTGGGCTTGACACATAATCTGCTAAACTGCTGAAGAAATAAACAAGCACTTTTTCCTTAGAAAAAAAACCTCAAAATAATTTTAGGGAGGAGAGAGACCCCACAACTCATGACAAATATTGATGGCATACACATATGAACTTATATATGACATATTCTTAGATTTTTACAGGAAATACAAACTTAGAAAGAAACAGTTGTGAAATAGCAGCTTGAAGATAAGGAACTCTAAAAAGAGGACTTTTGGTCATCTGAAGAAAAGAATAGTCATCTTCCCTAATCATCTCAGACTGATTACCTCAGCTTGCTAATCTCACATTTCAATAGATTTTTACTGCTGAACCTAAAGAAACCCCGGGCCTAAATGAGAGGGACAGAGGGGACCGGGAGTGCTGATCAGTTTATTCAACACTTCTGGCACACCTCAGGTAATGTTTTTAGAAAGTTCTTTTTTTTTTTTTTTCTTGATTCAGAATACTAGTAGATTTTATTTTCAATGGCAACAAAGAATCACAAGCAAGTGAAGGAAAAAGAAGGAAATCTGGTGGTATACAGTTCTTTTTTTCTTATGACAGGAAAACAATTTGAGCAGAGTATTTCCAAAACAAATCATATTTATCATGACAGCAGCTGGCTTTGATGCGTGTATCAGTGTTCAGCTCCACTCTCCTTTCCTGCTTTCCCTTCTGCTATCTAGCCTTTGCTGCCAACCTGCTCAGATAGCTCCTTCAACAGGCACAAAATACCCAAGTGAACAGCAAAAACTGTGTGTTCGACAGACCCAAATTACACTGGAGAAAAATACATGAAACCAATCAGAAATAAGAAAAAGGAGAAGACTCTTCATTCATCCATTTAGGTAAGACAGAAGTCCTATCTTAATAACCACACACCAGCAATACATTAATTTTACCTCTCAAAAAGACTACACAAGAAGACTGTCTCATTAAAATGCAAAAAAAAAAGCACATAATTTCTGATTCATGCCAGAGGCCCTTTTGTATTTGTATGCACAAAAGAGCTCTCTGTTTACTACATTATGACACCCATGCTTAAAAGCAATTTTTCTTTTCTCATTCCATAAAAGCCGTTTGTTCCCCAGAAACAAATCAGTTTCTAGTAACACACTTTTCTTCAAATTCTTAGCTGAGTGATAAATAGCTGATGAATTTTATGTTGACCATTTCTGTAGGCAGCACGATCCCAAGCTCTACAGTGCAGAGCAGTGCTAAAAATTTACAAGCTTTAAGTCGAAGAGAGCAGCATGTTTTTCAAGTCTATGTCAAAAAAAAAAGGGAATGTCAACTAAATCTGTCACAAAAAGGGTTACAGAAGCAACAACGAATGATGGAAACACAATCACAACGAAATCTTATCTACTCTGAATCCTCACCTCTTTCACTGCCTGCGCCATGTAATGGAAAACGCAATACACATCTCACCCAAAAGAGGTGGGTTTCCCTTCACACAACATACATCACTTTGCATTTAATAATTATGTACATTTTAAAAAAAATGCAATGTAACTCAGGAACGTGGCAAAAAGTACAAGTGATACTCAATTACAGAAACACTTTCTTAAGGCCTCCATTGCCTCAGGGGCTGTGCCCACCTCAAAAAGTACCTCTTGGTAGCAGCTACTTACTCCCAGCTCTTTCTTCAAATTGAAAAACAAACTAAAATCCTCACCTTCGATACAGGTCAGAATATAAAGTGCAGCCTGCTGGCCAGGGCCTCTGGCAGGTGTGAGCAAGGGCCGACCGCTTTCACACTGAGACCCGGGCGAGCAGCGCCGTGTCTTTATGAAGTGGGAAAGTAGAGCAGAAGCTAAGAGTACATCTTTTAAGCAGGATATTTAGGAGCCTCCACAATCCCTTTACCAGACACACACATGCAGCCTGACTTTTTTTTTCCCCCACTCTAAAAATACTAACCCGTCCAGTGAACTAGTTGGAAGGGCCTTCGGAAGGGGTGGAGTAAGAGAAATCAGTGCAGCAAGTCACCTTTCAGCCACCTATGACATCAGCCTGCTGCCCTGATTCCTTCATTAATACCTTTGAGCTGAAAACAATGGGCCTGCCATTAAGCACCACACAGTTCAAGATAAGAAAGCCCTAAGCAGATAATAATCGGTGCATTTAGCTGGATTTCAAACATTCAGCTGCTTAATCATTTCTTCCTCACTGCATGCTACCCAAACACACAGGGAATGCTTCGGATGCCTTGGGCTAAGGAAGAAGGAGCTGGGGTGTGGGGAGAGGCGGGCAAGCAGGAGCCTCGGGATAGGGATTGGGGGGGAGAGGGGGATTTCACGGGCAATCCTCTCCCTGGGAAATGAAAACATTTCTTAATTGCCATTAGGGAAATAGGTTAAATACAGGCTTGGTAAGCTGCTAAGGGCTGGCTAACAGATTAGAGCGGATGGCTGTTGAGGTATACTCATTTCCATTACATGGCAGAGCAGGGAATTTTTATTTTCTTAATAGTCTTCCGAGAGTGTTCCTGTCAGGCACTGGGTGTGAGACTGCTAGTTAGATTTTAACTAGTCACCTTCCAGCTGATGAAACAAGGCTGCATGCACTGGCCTTAACATTACTGCTTTACTGCTTATGCAAGGGAACAGAAACTGTGGGACATGCTGACGGGGTGTGTGGAGAGGAAGGCGCTGCGATACCTGCCTGCTTTGCTAACATGAAATAACCATGAGTAATGGCAGGATCAGAGGAAATAAAGGCATGATGTAGCATACCTGCCATGCCGGGAAAGGAGGAGAAAAAAAAGCGTCTTGGGATCCTGATGCACAGAGCAGACACAGGGCTGAGCCCTGCCAGGTCTGAGCAGCTCCTCACTCTCCAGAGCTTGGGGCCACGTGGGTGGAGTGCGGGCACCGAATGAAACCTGAGTGCCACCGTCTGCCCCCTGGCTCTCCAGTGCCTGCTGCCAGCTCCTTCCCCGTGCTCCCCCATAGCACAACCATCTGGGGTGCCACTCCCTTTTCCCCTGCAGGCTCGTGGGCAGCCCTCTCCAGCCTCCCAGAGAGAAGGTTAAAAGCTTCCAGCAAAGGCAGCAGGAGCCAGCAGAGGCCAAGTTTCCCTTGAAATGGGCACAGCCTCACTACTCATCCTCAGGGCTGAGGAGCAGCTACCAGCAGCATGCACTGCTAAGCTGAGACACCGTCCTGTCATCCTCCGTCATGCAAAACTCCCCGGGGCATGACTGGGAGTTTTATCTGAGTAAGGGCTGAGTTTGTAAGGCAGGCTTTGTTCTGTGGATCCCTGAAGCCAGCACGGAGCTATGCAAATGGCAGTGGATTGGCAGGTGAAGCAACAGGGGGTTGTGCGAATGAGTTTCAGGGGATGTAGGGGGGCCGAGCAGTTGCTGCTGCCCCTCATTCTACCTGCAGACACCTTTACCTTCCCCCCACAGCTGTATAGCTGTGTGTGATATGGATCAGGGAACTGCTTCAGCTCTGTGAAATCTCCACCGCCTTTTGATACATCCAGTGTGTATCCATCCACATCTCTGAACATCTTAATACATTTCAAAGACCTACACTAAGTGTTAGTTTCTCTAAATTTCTCTACTGTGGATTGCTGAAAGAGTCTGATAGATGTTGTAAGTGTTGGCTGTTTTTCTCCATGGACAATAAGAAGAACTCTGAGAGAGCTGACTCAAACCCAGGCTCATGAAGCCAGGTGAATGATAGGCCACCCCAGTGCGCTGACCAGAATCACACTGGAGATGAGGGGAGAACATGCAGTTTGGGTGTTCTCTCTTCCAAGCCAGCATGCTTACCAGCTCAGCGGAAAGGCACGCTTACCTGCATGTACATACAGATAGGGGACCACTGTGGAACAGCAACCACATTGGTAACAAATACTCTGCTAGCGCAGATTCAGCTGGTGTGGACAGGAAAACCACTCATTTGCATGGCACTGGCCAGTGTTCTCCACTTGGCTATCAGCCTCATGTGCTTTATTTGCACAGAGTGTATTTCCAAGCAATGCACTGCATCTTGACCAGAAATCAACAAGAAATGGAAAGTTCAACACTTCCCTTGGTTCCTGCTTCTCTCATTCAGAAATGTTTTGCTCGTTTCCTGTACACAGAAAGTATCTCTGAATTGACACAAACCCCTGGGCTATGGATGAGTATCCATCCTGGATGAACCAAGAATTGACAGAATACATACACAGCGGCAACTACAGAACCTAGGTTATAATATGCTTGTTTTAAAGAGCCTGGGACAGATCCTTTGCATCTGCCAATCGTTACAAGTCGGAAGGTTTTATATATGTTTTTCTTGTGACCACATTTTTAGCCACAGTCAATCCAAACCAGCCACAGCACTGCCAGAAAGACACTGAGGAATCAAAGTATGCTTCTGCATGTTGGCTGTGCGGACACTCCTTGCAGTTGAGCACAGTCTTGCTGGCTGGATTTAAAATCACTGATGTAGGTCCATGGAAATCAGTGGTGATGCACCAAGTTAGGCGAGCTGAAAATGTACTTTTTATATGAATTTCTGTAAAAACATCGAAATCTCTTTTTAAAAAATAATTATTATTACAGTGTGTATTTGTGCTGCGTCTCCCTTTTCGACAGGGAGTTTGCAAGAGGGAAATAACAGATGTTATTATATAAAACTGCTCCCTTAGCCTTTTTGACAAGGTTTTCTTTTTCCAGCATAGGTGCCGTCCAAGAATGTGCACCCTTCAAACTATTTACATCTGGACATGCAAGTGTAAGCCTTATATGCACATGAAAGCCTTTTCCAACACGACTATGCTACAATTCAACTCTTTTTAGTAAAAAGTATGCTTCTATTCCTATTCAAGACCACCTGGGTATCTCTGCATGCCAAGACACCAAAATTCTGGTTTCCAAGTAAGAAAAAAGATGCTCTCTTAAACGTCTTGATGCGTTTTTTTCCATCATTAAGGAAAGGAAAGGTACTGCTCTGAAGTACCAGTGCAGAGGCAAAGCAGTGGACACCCAGTGCTTTACATCAAGTACTTGCCTTGACAACATAAGTAGCATACAGATAAATTGGCTCTTTCTGCAAGTTACGACAAGTCCAATCACTCTGAACTCTACCTTTGGTTTAAGGCACTTGAATTCTCATTCCTGTCCATAAACTCTCTAGCATGCACATTCCTGTAATAGAACACATTCCTTTTCCCTGCTTATTGCAAAAACATTTATACTGTATTTAAATACAGCAATAATGTATCAGTATTAATGAATATTCTTGACATCAAATGGTTATCTTTTGACAGCATAAAACTCCCAAGCTCAGTGGAAGCAGCAGCTTTATGAGGACTATTGCCACAAACAGGAGTCCTGAATCCCATATATGAAACATAAATCATTCCAGATTTTTTTTTCTAAGTTATTCTTTACAATTTTTTTCTGTACATCTTGTGTATTTAAAGAGAACATCTCTATTGCAATATAACATTCTACAAGAAGGAAAATTAACCTCATCAGCCATTCTGGAATCCCCAGCATTATGAATTACATCTCAAACCACACTTGGCAAACCAAAATCACTTTGAGGAATCCCAGAGAAGTAATTGGACAGAAGTCTATTTATAATTATGGAAATATGTTGCGCTGGAAAATAAGTTACTTTTGAATTAACTGTTACGGACAGGCCATTTTTCATCAAGATGTTACTTGCATCCAGTAGCTCTACACCAAGGTAAAATGAGGAACAAATGCACCATATTCTACAATGGGTCAAATCATCATCTCAACTGCATTAGAGCAGCTCTGCTGAAGCCCACTGTGGACACATTAGTAAGAAACTGAAACTACATGAAGCGACAGAGAAAAAGAAAGTGGAATTCTAAAGTTTTATTTTATAAAGTAATAACAAAGTGAACAACCTGACGTGTGGTGGCATGGGTCCACATTACTTATTCCCTTTAAATCGAGATCAGATGGCTTCCTAAAAACAAACTCTAGCACATTCAGAAGAGGTGAGATTTGTACAGGAATTACTGGATGAGTTTCTGTGTTGTTTTGCAGAAGATAAAAACTACCTGATCATAACAAATTGAGGTTCTAAATTCTATAAACCTGGGAATGGGACCCACCTTTCCTTATGATGTGGCAAAAGAACACCCTCAACTATTTATCTGAAAAGGAAAATTAATTTTAAAGACTATTAACTGAGCTTTTCATAATCCAAGAACAACTGTTTCACTGTTACCTTCCTCTCCCCCCTTTTATTCAGAACACAAATATACAAGCCTATTTCAAGATGACACCAAATTAACGTGGGACTGACTTTGTGCATGAAAGGAAAAGAAGTCTGAGTTCCTATAAACCTTTCAAGCTTTCATTCCACCTCCCTTCCCAGTTTGCACGGAGGAGTCTATTTTACAACTTTATCCATGTAATGGTCCTGCAGACCGCTTCTTCATGCCAAAATTTCTCTTTGATGTTTGCTCTCCCATTAGTGTTTCAGTGTAGGTATTCAAACTGATCACACAAGCACAGCAGAACTCCAGAACTGTCCACGTTCCGTCGAATACAGTTGTTTCATGTTGCCTGTGATTTACAGTCTTAATTAATGCTCAAAAGAAGAAGAGCACATCTTTGGTGGAGCGTCCCCCCCTCCACACACACACACCCCTCCTTCTCCCTGCCCCCCCCTTTTTTTTGTACAAAACAGCACTCTCAGGGTTTTGTTGGACATTGTGCAGGATGGCTTTGCCGTGCAGAATGGAACACACTTAATACTTTTCCTTTATAACCTTTGCAATAAATCAGCTACCACTCCACTTGCACGAGAACGGCCATTAGTGTCCTGTCCCCTCCCCCAGCACTTCCCGAATTTTAAACAAAGTAGGAATAAACTGAAGCTGAGCAGAGCCAGTGAGCCCAGTAAATCAGTTTAATGAGAACTGAATCAGTCATATGAAGTCCACTACCGAACAAATAAGGTGGACAGAAGAGGCCAGGCTTTCAATGGAGGTACTGGGGATGGGCAAGTAGGAAAGGAGTGCTCACATATTTGATCCAGCAGTGAAGTGTGTCTGTTGTGAACACTGTTCTTTAAGATCACATTTGCTGCAGCTCGCTGCTGCAATTCATTGTTTAGATTTGGCTGTTTCCTCTCCTGCTTGCGGTTTTGTTCCTCCATGTTTTCCCACAGAAGTGGAGTTTTCTGTTTACCCATTTTCACCACTTATCTCCTCCGTGATTTACTTTGACTTCATTTATCCTTCTCAGGTCTCCCCTATTTCCCATTTATTGTAAGTGAGCACAACCACACGTATACACATACTACTGTTCCGTTCAAAAGCTGGGCAGCAAATAATCCCGTATTTACAGGAATGCAAAGCGTTAAAGAAATTGTATCAGTCTTTATGTATGTGCACTCTGGACATTCAACATTAAAAAAGATCTTCTTTCCAAAAGTATAAAAACAAACAACCAAACACGCAAACCAACCAGTGTATGTTGATTCGATCTTTTCTAAAAACCTGGGGTAGCACAAGTAGCCATGTATGGATTTCTTGGTCGAAGGGAAGTAAGAGGCCTTTCACCTCCTGCGCATCAGCACCCATCTCAGTGCTAGAGCTTTTTGTCCAATCAGTCTCGTGCACTCAGAGAAAGGAACTGGTAAGATGAACTGGTGAGCAAAAACAGGAATTAATGCCCCCCTATGCACAGTGCCAAGCTACTTGCCCTGCTCCAGGCACAAGAACTGATGGATAAAGGAAGGCGTAGCCCACTCATTCCCATCACCTCCGTGTCTCTTCCTTGAGACTGCCAAGCCTCTGCCTCCAATTCAGTAAGACAACTTCACTGTATTCCTGGTGCCCCATCCCCACCTACAATTCTTTTCTACTTGAAATGGTCATCCTTTTTCAAATTAAGGGCTCAAATAAAGGATCAGCTTTTCTCTTCTGCTTTTTTACCTCCTTCAGAAAGAGCAACTAGTGACCACTGGTAAGATCGTGCTATCACTTATGTTCCGAAGTTCGGACCAAGATATAACTCTGTAGCATTTACTTGTTAATTTGATCCGACTTCCAGAACGATACTGTCTTCACTGTGAGCCTAAAAAGAGAATGGAAGTTAATTCATCTCTCTGAAACACCATACAGACATACTTTTAATTCTGGCAGGTTGGTCAGTTCAAGCCATTAGAGCATCCTGTGCTACTTCTCTGCCAGTGGATCATTTTTTCAGATGCCCTATTGCCTGTTTTTCTGGATGACCCGAAAAACGTAGCTTCTATTCAATTTCAAGACCTGTTTTCTAAAAACCTGTTACTATTGTCAACCTCTACCATTTTCATTGCTTCTAGGAAAAGACAACTAATTAAAGCTGCTATGAAAGCCAGAGCCACCTTTGCACCTCATAGCAGGAGCTGCATCCTGGCCTAGGAGTTGGAGAAGCTCTGTTGCTGCAGGCAGAGGGGGGAAATATTCTGTACAGTTCAGGGTGGCAGGAGCTCCTTAACAGTTTATGAGCACAATATTTAAGGATATTAAGATGCTATCTGTCGGATTAGGTGAGGAACAGAATGCATATATTACAGTCAGTTTGGAGACCTTGCTTATCTTCTATCAGCTTGTTCTTTATGCAAGACCAGTGCTGTGAGCTCTTGAGAAACATACTGTGAGACTCACAGTACAGGCTTTTTTTAAAGCCTTGTATTAAAAAATCATACAATTTTGTGGGAATCTCAGTCTTCGTGAGAGAAAGAAATTAAGAGTCTAGTCTTCTTGGTGACAGAGAAAAGCCTGAAATTGAAATCTAATAGCATCAAACCCAGAAGGCTAATAGAAAAACCCAGGATATTACTTTCATGTTCTGTGATTTTTAAGCCAGCTTCAGACCTTACAGCCTGACTTACCATTCTTAGAAGCTGGGGCTTGACTATGTTAAAGGGATAGTCTGTATTCTCTGCACTGACTTTAACTTTCTTCTTGGCTATTCTTAACGTAAAAAATTTTGTCTTGATATCCTAACTCGTAATAAACTGCTTTCTCCAACCTCTAGACCAACGCTTTGCTCTTTCTTGCATTTAGCGGCCACACTCTTCTAGTGAAGCTTGTGGTTTCCTGACAAAGCAAGTGCAGTGTGTTTACTGTTCTCAAATTATTTAAAAAAAAAAAAGGATGCAAGGCGGATAATACTGACAAATAAATAAATAAATAATAATAAACAAACCAGTTTCAAGCTTCCATTACTTAAAAGAACATGGATGAATTCAACATCTGAGATTTCTCTTAGCCCCTCCTGTTCTGCATCTTCTTCTGTTTCATGGTTATTTACACTACCTGGGATAAGCTATGGATTCAGATAATCCAACAACTGATAAGTGAAAAGAAAAAAAGAAAATTCAAAACATTAGAAATTCTTGGCACAGCTAATTTACTCTTTTTGTTCCAAATGGTTACAAATATTTCTAATCTTTGTAAAGAAAAAGAGAAAGAGAGAGAGAGAGAGAGAGAGAGACAGAGAGAGAGAGAGGTACTGCATTCAAAGGAGAATAATAAGACAATCCATAAATCATAGCTTCAAAGAGTTTGGAAAAGATTTCATTTGAATACAGCTGAAGGTTGTTCTTTTCTTTCTCCTCTCACCAAACTTTGCACGCATCTGTAAGACAGTAATCTAAAAATGATTTACTGTATCAGACTATCATTCTGATCATAGCCACCAACGGGCCAGATCCAAAACCCTCTGAAATCAGAGTCTCCCTGTTGATTTCATGGCCTTGGATCAAGACCAATGTTTGTGCATTTTTTTCAAGAAGCAATTTTTCCAAATAAGCCAGGGTTTATTTGGAATTATTCCAGAGGCTACGTGACACTTTCAAGAGTTTATATTCATCCAAGTGACTTTTAGGAGCCAGTTCTGTTTTCTTACACGGAAAACGCTGAGGGGTGGAGGGAGAAGGGAAAGAGAAGCACTTTGTAAGTCCATCTAGACTTTTCTAGATCCTTCGCTGGAAGCTGTCCCTTGGTTGTGGTGGCACAGGAGCACACCAATCCATCCTTTCTTTCCAGTCCTTCCTGAGGAGTAACCACGACCTACCAACATAGTTGTGCTTGGGGAGAGTTATGGGGAGGGAAGTAGCTGATCTGCCCTCCCCGAATGATTTTAAGGCTGGAGATTTGGCTCAAGCTACATTAGCCTCAGGCCTCCAGAGCAGTGCTACCCTCTGGGGCAGGTGGGAGTTTGCTTGCTTTGAGACATCTCCCACGTGGGGTGAACCCAGCATCCTGCTGTGCTTTTTGCCTGCAGATCCATGTAGGGAACAGCCAGCATTAGGAGCAGTGTTGCAGTGTGACAATCCTACCAGTGTAGCTCCTTGGGCACCCTACTTCTTCAGAGCTGAAAGCCATCCACATTTTCAGACAGCTTCTAGTGCCCAGCTTTCCAAATTGCCAAGCATGTGGGCCCCAAATCAAGGGCTGTATGGGTTGGTGTAGGCCACAGTGGTCCTGGGGCAGCTGTAGCTTGCATGGTAGAACCAGCCCTCAGGCATCACACAAGTGAGGAAGAGGAGGAGGGGGGAGGAAGGGTAATGCAACATCCACATGGTCTTTCACTTTCCTTGTGTGCCGGGACATCAGAAGCTCAGACCATCTACTGTGGGGAATGCACAGAAAAATATCTTGTAACTGTATTTTCATCAGTATCTCCGTATTTGCTAGAAATAAGGACCATCACATCTTCAGAATAAATATAAGGGGCTAAAATGATTATATTTGCCTCCCCACAACAAAATCAAAGCACTCCAGTAACGCATGAACAAGCAAAAATGAAACACCCTTTCTCACAGTCACGCGGTATAATTAGAGGTAGGGCTGAAGAACAGAAGTCTCACTCACTAACTCTGAACGCAATCTTTTTAGCACTTAGAAACCCTTGTGATATGCTTAAAATAAATACCTGGCTACAAAAATACTGCTAACATTAAAATTATGTTAAAAATTCCTTGGCAGACCTCTGAGAGCTACCCCACCGGCAGGCAGTACCAGAGCACTTACAGATATATAATTAGCACAGCTTGAACTGCTCTGTACAAATGTTAAGCAGCCTTAAAATTTACAGTTTTGCAGCAGTACTTTTGCACAGATGCGGTAATCCTGTGATTTGTTGCAGCGGCCTGATAGAACAGTAGTGAAGACAAGACAACATCTTTATTTATTAAATTGCTCCCTTCTGTGCTCCTTTAGCGAGTGCAGAAATGCAAGCAGGTCCTTCGAGACTAGAAGAGCAATCAGGTGATATTTAGGGCCAATATCCTGAGGTAGGTAGGTAGTGAACCCCCACTGAAATCAAACAGTTCTGTTAGTATGTATATAGTGACTCTTTAGCAGCTTTTTATAGGATTTACTTAAGTAAATTTTGATTTTTCTGCCAAAAATCAAGCCAAAAAGCCCCACTGCAAACTAAGCTAGAGCTACCACATTTCTATTAGCTACTCTGAGCAGAAAATACTGTGCCCATTAAAAATGGCTCCATTCAACATGAGCTGATCGTATAGACCTGCTCTTATTCACTCGGCGATTTTGACTGCATCTTGCAAGCACTACTGTGAAAACTCAAAAGCACTTTTTCAAATGAAAGAAAATCAGAGTATCTAGTGTCAGCAAGCCTTGTAAAGTCCATACATGTTTACACTTGGCATCAGATTACACACATTTGACTTCTTGATTTAGTGCACGCACTTGTGTTTTCCCTTCTTTTGTCAGAAATAAAATACAGCTATTCTTAAGAGAAGTCTTTGTTTTTAAAAAGACCTAATTTGTACTGTATGTTAGGAGAGTTCACTTTTTGCCCCACCCACAGAGGAGCCTGATCCAAATACAGGGAAAAAAAAAGCTTAATTCAGAAGAGGTTAATTTGGGTAACAGCAACGTCGATTTGCAAGACATAAAAGAGGCAGAGAGAAAAAGAAAGACAGAGAGAGTAGAAACAGTGGAGTCCTTGGAGAGTTTTTTTGCTGCATCACGAAATTCTGCTGAAATCTTATTCGGAACATCAACTGAGTAAAAAAGAGAAACACAGTTCTTAAATTATTTTGTACTTTCCATGTACAGAGGAACAGTCAGAACTGTATGGGGTTTTACGCCTTCTTGGTAGCCAGCTTATAAACAGCGTAGCTACCAGTCTTTCCATAGGAAAAACAATGTTCTGTGGATAATAAAAACATGACTAACTGCCTGAGCTGCAGGGGCAAAGAAGCACCTACCTAAATAACGTGGTATCTGATGATCTATTAAGTAACAGACAGCTGATAAGTCATAAAAATCATCAAAAAGAAAATTAAGTGAGAGTCAGGAACTTAGGGAACGGTCCCAGCACAACAGAAAAGTTTGTACAAGTCAACCTTTCTATCTTTTCTACCTTTCTGTGATTCTCCAGTAAGAATACTACATTAAAACTAGATGAAACAGAAGTCTTTTTATTCGTACAATGCATGTTAACAGGCCACCAAGTGGAACATCGGTACATAAGTGTTTGTATGATCAAACTCATAAAGATAGCAGTAGCCACAACAAAGTGAGTAACTAGGTGAGACTTGAAATTTTCAGCATGTTCTTATGGATATTTTTATGCAGGAAGAGGAAACTCATCTAAACGTAGAAACCAGGTCAAACACAAACAGTTGTATGATTTCCAAACCAATTCTGACTTTACCCTGTCACTGAACATTATGTAAATATACGGCAAGTAAAATCAAACACCATTTGTGCCTGTTAATCATTTGGGGGGAAACTATAATCCAAACCATTTTTTCCAAGCGTAACAAAGCATGTCTGCCTCAGAACATGGCTTGATGCCCTCCACACACATTCAACCTGAGATTAGTCCAAAATAAACCATTTATGAGCAAGCAAGTAAACATAAAAATAAACTCCATTATGAATCCTGTTCTCTCTCTGAATTGCCTATCTGACAAATGGATATACTTAGTTCTGCTGCCATGGGAAATCTCATTCCATGTTTGGAGAACTGGTGTCTTACTTATATACCCCTGTACTCTAAACACAAGATATTAATCAGAAAACAGAAAACCACCAACCCACCTTTATATACTAAATACATTAAGCTCATCCTTTTTACCAAAGTGCGTTAACCTCATAGCATTTTTCACACATTTTCTGCAGTATCTCATTACAGAAAGAAATCGTGCTTCTTATGTATAGCTTCTTTCATAAATCTATCACGGCTCAATGTCGAATTAACAGTGACAGAGAAATGTGTATTTGCTTACTTTTACGACACTTATGTTGGAGACTGTGCTGTTCAGAGCTACGGTAAGCGCACAGAACAAATACAGGCCCACATAAAACTTTCCCAACTGTGCTGCAAGTGCTAAGCTGTAAATTGCCTTTGGGAATAGGCTGTCAGATTGTTGATAGCATAAAACTTTACATCAATTCATGATCTTGCCTTGAAATCTCATGACTGAAAATAAAATTCAAGGGCTCAATACAAAACCAAGTTAAAACTAAAATTTTCCTAACTGTGATTTTGCCATTTTTGCAGAGTCAGAACCCAGGACCAAATTTTTAAGAGAGGACATAGACACACATTACTTGCAGAAACCCATCGCAAAGAAAACTCTGGAGTTTTCTTTTTGGCTGAGATGTGAAATATCCTCCTGGGAATTGGTATGAGGCAGCAGTTTGGGAACTGTAGGGTCAATTTGCACAGTTATTATTCAGGCTCAGAGGCTACCACAATAAATAGCAGCTTTATGCCTCCTCGGGAATCCTCTTTGTGCTGGTAGAAAACTCTGCTAGGGGAGTCACCCCAACTCCAACTCTGGGGAGTACTGCAGCTTTGTTATTCATCACTTCGTCCTGATCTAAGGGATCTTAAGCCCGTAGTATAGCATAGCATGCAAACAGCCTGTAGAAGCAGGGAAACCACATTTAAGATCATACATATTAGGGTTCATCTTAATGAGTTTCAAAGAATTTTTCCCATCCGTTTTATTAGATTTTGGAAAATAAACTGTGTGACGTACTGATGAAATCCAAAATAGGAAGGTCACTACAGTTCCCTTGTTTACACCAAGAACAAGAATGTTTCTCTTTAGATTAGCAGAGTAGAAAATGACATTCATTGTATATAATTTTTTTTTTAATTGCTGATGAATAAGCAACTTAGCAACTGGGCTGTGTGCTTGAATTTAGAGACGCTGCTTGTCTGCTTTAATAACCATATTAATTATAGTTTTATGCTGAATTTTCTGGAAACCAGAGATGTTGCAACAGCAGAAGGAGCAGATTTCCTAAAGTGGCTTGGCTTGTAGGAAATTTTGACAGGGTACTCACAGACCCTAGCACAAAATTCTTGTTTAAACATTTTTCACACGGAAGTACGCTAACTGCAACCTTCTCCAAATGTGGTCCCAACCGTACATAAAATAGAGCTGCCATGGCACACACCCCATTGGAGGCTCCTGCCTGGGGGACAGCACTATTCTAGCATCATCTGAGAATGCTTGCCATTTAAATCACAGCAACTACAAGTGAGCACCTTGGGAAGAAGAATCCACACTGTCAATGAACTTCAGCCATGGATCAGTCTCTCCACATCCTGCAAAAAATAACCCACGAGAAGGACAACACCAGCACCTCGCTGCCATCTTCTCTACACTCCCACACTTTACCTTGTAATATTAGAGTAGTGCACACACTGAGGGCTTGTGCAGCTTTTTTCTTTCATGTTTTTTTCTCCTTTAACAATTTTGGCTTTTTTTAAAAAACATATGGGAAATGTATTGCCAGCTTTGCTATCGTCAGAATATGGAAAACTGTGTATATATGGGACCCTCCCCAAAAGCTCATATGAGATAGGTGCTGTAAGAAACAGCCCATGTTTAAACACTGCAAGACACTGCAGGAGATGCTGCTTAAAAGTGTGCTATATTCCTTGAGATGGTTCACTTATTGTTTTTGTCTAACAGCTAAAAAGATTTTAAAGTACTACAGTATTTCTAATCTGGCAGGACTGAAAAGGAACAGCAAGGATGTAAGACCTGAAAGTGTAACGAGAGAGCTTTACACAATTGACGCTATGTTTGTGGTTCAGATATTAAATTACGATTTGATTAATCTACTTAGCCAAGTTCAGATGATAAATGTGACTTCGGTGAAACTATTTTGCTGGAAACAAAAACTTCTTTAGACTACTTAAAAGACAGGAGGATGTTAAATACTGTTACAGTGATTTAATGAGTATTTGGTTTCACTGCAACCCTGGAAAAATCAAACAAGATAGTTTCAGTTTGAGCTCGAGTAGATTCTGATCAAAGGTTTTCATTTTAACAATTTTTACAATTTCTATACGGTTGAATTTTGTTGAAATTGTTAATGGAAAGTATCTATTGCACAAAATCTGTGTCACTTTCTTTTTCTAACAAGGTGCTGGCAAGCCTGTTCTGCATAGGTCTCAGAGGGACGTGCAGAGTTCTCACAGGAATTCAGGTTGTTTGAACAGTTTACACTGAGCAGTACCACTCCCTACTTGTCAGCCTCTGTCCTACAGATAAAACACTTCAGTCCTTCTACCTCCCTCCTGCCCTTCTGCTACACATGACCACTGGGCCAGTTTGTTTTGTTCTAGTATTAACTGTTTTTGTGTGCTTGTGCCTTTCCCTATGGCTTTTTGAGAGCAGCTGCCTAAATTCAGCCCAGGAAGACCGAGGCACTTTGTGAAGGTGATTTATGTCACAAAGCCGTGTGACAAGGGCTGTGTAGCTCCTTTTCAGTAGGCTGGAAACCTGGAACCTGGAATCTCCACATTGCCACACAAAGAAAAGGAATGGGGGCAAAAGACACAGAACAATTACTAGAGATGTTTTCTGGAAATCTTTGCAGCAATTGAGAACGACTTAAAAAAAAAAAAACGCAACAACTTTTAGATATAATTAGCAATTGTACAGAATAGCTCCGTCATGGTAGTCAGACAACGAGAAACAGGAAATCTCACTTACTCGACTAAGCGAGAAGGGCTGGAGACCTTTAGTAGCCTAGCTACGATTTCCAGTATTTTGCATTGCTCACTTTATGGAGCCAGAAATAGACAGACTAGAGACCCCGTATAAACATGAAGTAGTATTACAGGAAACATGCACTTTTTTTCATTTTAGAGAGATGCTTGCCACATTTGTTTACGGAATCACTCATTCTGTTTACAGGGACATTAACTGCATGAGTATCATTTTTCCTCTCTGTGATTTTTATACACATTTCACTCATTCTGAAAGTAAGTCAGTGGACCCTATTTTATGCCGTTCAAGCCTAGCTCTTCAACACAGTCATTATGATGCTTCCTACGTGCACTAGTTATTGAAAGAGCTGACCCCAAAATAAAATGATGCAAATCACACCACTGCTCAAACAGAATGCCAGTGTGCTGGCAGAAATGGGAAGGCACAGGGGTGTCTGTGGCACTCTGACTGCAGTGAGAACCTGCGTGGCCAAGGTGAGAATTTTGCTGCTGGGGCAGGAGAAGGCCAAACAAATCCAAGACTGGCAGCTCAGAAAGGGGGAGAACAGGGACTGGGGCGCAGGGCATAATCACAGGGGAGAAATGAGGGGCAAAAGGCAGAGCAAGAGAAAATACATGCTAAAACTTGAAGGAAACCACAGTGAAAGAAACAGGTGTGGACAAGCAGATAAACGATGAAGGGGGGGGGAGAAAAAAACAGCCATCATTCTTATTTTTGAAAATAAAAGAGTAGATGAGAAGGGAGGAGCAAGCCCACCCTTTAGACAGGACACAGGAAAAGGAAAGGTGAGAAGGAAGGTCAACATGAAAAACTGAAAAGAGAGAGGAGAGAACAACTTCAAGAAAAATGAACCACACATTTTTTTTTCCCCTGAAACCAAAGTTCTCCCTTCTATTTTTTNATTTGGTCAAGAGAAAAACAAGGCAGACCAAAAGAAAGCAAAAGGATGATTACAGTCTCACAGTAAGGAGATAAAGGAAGGGAGCAAATTGGATATCAACTGTATTTATCAGAGGATATATAAGATAGGAGCTGAATTCAAGAACACTGCAGTGCTTAAAGTACACTTCTTCAAAGAGAAAAACTATCTGTCCAACAAAATTCCTAAAATATTACTACAAGCCCACAACTTTGTCCAAAAAAACAGTAAATAAAACTTCTGTCTGAAACTTTTCCCACCATTCCAAGACAGTTGGTATTTAATCTAAATAACCTCCTGCTGAGTGTTGATCGCAGCCTGTAGCTCTGCAATCCAGTCTCATCACAGCCCAGTCTAAATACAGCTTTAATAAATACTCAGCTTCAATTCACTCAAATTCCAACTTGTTTAGATTATGATCTCTATTTCTGAGCCCGTAATCGCTGGACTGAAAACTGGAACTTCTTGATGTTTGTGGAATGCTGAATTTTGGCGTCAAGTCTCCAGCTTTAAGTTGGTTGTGAAGTCACTGCTGTTTGGCTTAGCACCAATTTTGGCTGGGAAAAAAATATGACGTGCTTCCAAATCTAGGGTAAGCCGACAGAGATGGCCAGACTAAAAGCACTGCGAATGTCTCCATGGCAGGCCTACAGGGGAAGCTCAGGAAGAAGCTGTTTTTTAACTAAGTATTGATCTGTGTGGTGGGAGATGGGGAAGGGAGGTCAGGAGTGCTGCTGTTCCACTCCCTGATGGACTGTCCATCCAGACCCACCCCAATGGGGTCTTCCCATCTCACTCTAACACCACTTTAGCACCAGCTTGCTTCCAGCCTTCTGCATTCTGCCCTCACCTGCCCCAGATCTACCTGAACTTCCACTCAGTCGCTCCCAGTCACAGCAAATCTCACTGAACAATCACAGACTTATGGGCATACGCAGGGGTCCAAACTTAAGAAAATTAGATTTATTCAAATCCAAACTTCGTTGCAAACTAGAGCCTAAAAAACTGCAGGCACCATTTCTATTTACATGGGCATTTTCAAGCTCCCTGGAGACCTTACTGTCTCCCAAACAAAACATTTTTTCCTCGAGGAAAAAAAAGTGAGAGCACCTGTTTGGAAGCAAAGGAAAAGGCCTCACCCTGGCCTCACTTAAACATATAGAGCTTGCTGCTGCCACAGAGCCAGGAGTGCAGCTGCTTATCAGCCAGATACCTCATCCGAAATAACCCCTGTCCACCTGCCAGATCCCATCAGCCACCCAGAAGGAGGGGTTCTGTGGAGCCCAACCATCGCTTCCTCCCGCTTGAGACACAGTGACCCAACGCTAACATCATTCCCTGCTACAACATTATTACACTGACTGACAGGGTCAGTCCTTGCTAGATGTCACTAAATCAACATCCCTTCGGGGGCTCTTTCTGAAGAGAGAATAAGTTCTCCCAGATGACCTTCAGGGTTCAGAAGTGACTGACACGGAGCCATTGCGCCATCCATCACCCCAGCAGGAGGGGACATTTGCGCAGGGTCAGCGTGGCACAGGACTGCCGTGAACTTCCTGCACCCTGCTTCCCGCATACCAACCCTGGCCGCCTCCCGTGATTCATGTCTCTGGAGAAGGGGACAGGAGGTGAAGGCAACGAAGCCACAGTGCGTGCAGGAGAGGTCAGACCCAGAAGGGAACCCACAGCACACACACGCATACACATAAGAAGCAAAGACAGAGAGAGGGCAAGAGTGTTTTCTATTAGCTGCCTGCTATAAATATTACCTTTCAGGTCAAATATTTTGTTTTGAAAATAGCCAAATCCCAAGGACTGCTTCCACCCATCAATCTAAAAGGAGGGAAAGAAATGTCAATGCTTTCTTCATCCGAAAACTAGCTCAAAACAAACAAGGTCACGGCTGCTTCCCAGCTAGCAGCCATGAGCCACTTCTGCTGGGCCGTCTTTTGTTCCTTGCAGAGGCAGGAGGCAGCCCGCGTCTCTGATGCACAGAGAAAGCAATTCC
This sequence comes from Penelope pileata, assembly GCA_013396635.1. NCBI lineage: Eukaryota > Metazoa > Chordata > Aves > Galliformes > Cracidae > Penelope > Penelope pileata. Next base: position 1,744,433 of record WBMW01003369.1, read on the forward strand.
CAATGCAAGTGGATGATGCGTGGAGGAACAAATCCTAATGTAAACTGTGTCCTGAAGCGCCTGGACAGCAAACTGACATGCCATGTGAACATGTGATACAGCTAATGCTTTACCATACAGAGGTATTACACCATGCAACCAAAAGTGAAAGACCACAGGGTGGAATAATTTGCCAGGAAACATGAATCTCCTTTGAGTGCTAACTGAAACAGTACCTCCTTTACAATTGTCTTGCTAGGAAAAAAAAAAAAAAAGAAGAAGAAGAAATGATACAGTTTCTTTCATCTTATAGGAGGTGTTGCTCCCTGAGGAAAACTTTGGGGAAAAAAAACAAAAAAAAAAACAAAAAAACAACAAAAAAAAATACAACCACAACTGCTTGGCTGACAAGTGACATTCAAGAACTGATGCACAGCTCTGTTCTCCTTACCGCAGCCCTCAGCAGACTGAGGAGGAGTGCAGGGGACATAAATCAAGGGTCTGCCTTTCCAGTCCTCCCAAAGGTCCTGCTTTGGTAGCCGTATCAGTTTGCAGCCTGTCACCCCACACACCCCACTGCAGCAAAGTGGGTTTGGGCTCTACAGGCACCTGCAGCTCACAGTTCTCCCCTCAAAGAAACACTGCAGGAGGACGGTCTGTGGGGAGGTGATTTTTCACCCACAGGCCCTCAGCTCCACTGTGCTGCACCGGCTTTGGTCAGGCCACGTGTAAACATCACAATATCAAAACGCAAAGCAACCTCTAAAGACATCGGCACAAGCTTTACAAAAATCACCTTTTTTCACATTTTGGCAGCTGCAGATGCAATCATGTATGGCCTGCAGTATGTTTGGAAAAACAAAAGGCCGTTAGCAAAGATGGAGCATGTGGCAGGCCATGGAGCAGGCCACCCAGCCTGGCTCCACTCCACCGGCCATCCTCCTGCCATCTTTACAGACAGCCTGAATGCTGAAGGAAGTGAAACCCTCTCATACATGTGCCTGAGTGGCTGCCCTAACACAACCAACAGGTCTGCGGGAGCTGGAGATCACTCCTCAAACCAGAAAATGCTGTTTCAGGACTGAAGTACAGGGACCAATGACCCATGTAACAGCTTAATTACATTAATGTGATTGGAAGGACATTTCTTACCGAGCAGAATACCTAACTGCTTTTTGTTCAAAACATAAAGCTACTTAAAAGACAGTGGCAGCGTGAAAGGAGCATAGCAGAAGGGGAGTGATGGAGATGGGGCAAAAAGGAATAATATGAAGGGGACAGAGAAATAAACCAAAAAGATACATAGTCTTGTTTTTTTTCGTTTGTTGTTTTAATTTGTCCCAGTCTAAGTTCTTTGTTATTTCATCTTTTATCTACCATTTTGATACCATGTCCACTGTCTAAAATAGGCAGTATTTTAAGGTTTACAATATTCATATCTCCACATATATGAAACTACATAATTGTAAATAATTATGACTGAAAGAGGGGCAGTGTCCTGTCTCAAGCTGCTGCACCATGCAAACCAAAATGAACTCCTGGGCAAAGAATGGTGCAAGAGGAAAGCATGGAATAGGGACCCCTCTGCTGCTCCCCACAGACATCCTGGCCCAGGCACAGAAGTGGGCAGCAGTGACAGCGGAGTGACAACTTTAACATTAGGAAGGGCTATGCATTCAGCAAAAGTAGGAATTGCTGCAGGAGCAGAAACTGCCACGTAAGCTGGAAACCAGAGGGAGATGCAGAGGCATTCCTGGCCACCTGAAGCCCATTTTAGGTCCCCCCATCCATCTCCAACCAGCATACATCTGCAACCAACAGCTGCTGCACAACAGTTTATCGCGGTTCTGGCTGCTCTGGTTTATGCACCGGAATGGGATTATCCAGGGTTTTCAGGCGGCTGGGCTGGGATGAAGACTGGCTGGCTGAAGCTCAAGCCAGCCAAAAGAGAGANAGCCTGTGTGAGAGCTCCCAAGCAATGTAGCAGCCTTTTATACACAAATCAAGTTTGCAGCACAGAGGTCTTGTTAGAGACAAAGCTGATACTACACCACAGCCACATCAAAGAGCTCTTTTTCTTCATCTTTGCTTGGTAAAGAGCGCGCGACCTCTTATTTCTGATGTGGATTTCTGACATTTACCATATTCTGGTCACCTCAAGAACGGGCTACTGTAGCGGCTTCACTTCCTCTGCTCCTAAAGATTACTCAGCAGCTGAATCAAAATCCAACACACAGCAGCCTTGAGCATGGCTTTAAGACTATTTATGCATGGAGGTTTGCAGGTTGAATTTAAAGTAGTACCATGGATTTTTAACTACAAATGCTTTCAGTTTGCTGAGAGGTACATCTGCCTGTGCTGCCACAATAGAATTCAATGGCACTGTATGTCTGCACAAGGTTATTGATATGTGAGAAACTGTGTGATCTAAATGCCAGTCTTAGGTTTGTACTCACTTCATCCGAGAGAGCAATATCTGTCCTGCTGTTTTTGTACTCTTCCCTCAATTCATCCTAGTTCTGCTTGGCTATTGACTGTTGCTTTATATTTCTCAGCAGAGATAAATCTTATGTAAAATAGAAGCAGGCAAAAGGAGGACTGCCAGTCTATGCATCTCCAAAGTAATAACACACACATACCTCTCACAAACTTAGGCACTGACTACTGCCATTCAGAACACCAAAATCAGTGGCTATACTGTATGCACCTACTATATACAAAAGCCACATTGTATAATCAGACAACTTTCACAGTTCCCTCTATAGTGAGAAATGATGCAGTAAGGTAACTGCTCACACACAAAATTCATGTCTAGGAATTATGGATACTTAAATATGAGAAGCTGTATCACAGTCCACAAGACACATCTCATTGTAAAGTGAACTCAACATTTCTCCTCAATATAACATAGGAGATATTTCCTATACCACCATGAAATACTTTCCCTCTTTCCTATCATCATGCTTCTAAAATGGAAAGTGCTGAGAAAAACCCCTAGTTTTTCTGAAAAAATTACCAAAAAAACAGTTTACAAACTTCCAAAAAGTTCAGCATGCATGCTTGTGGAAACGATCACCTCTGCAACATTGCCAAAATAAATGGTGCAGCAAGGTGGTGGTGTACGAGGATCAGAAAATGAAATGGACATGGGGTCAAAATGAACAACTTCAGTTAGATGTTTTAAATGGAGAAACACCTGGAAATTATGCTAAAAGCATACATAACTGAAGAAATAACAAGCTTCTTTTTATTCCAGGGAAGAAAAACGCTTTTGTAAAATAGGTATGCAGTTTATTATTAATTTTAATTTAGCGGACATTAAGCATCTGCTCATGCCAAGCTGACCACAGTCAAGAGCGCAGACGTACAAACAATGGTTTATTTTTGTGAGTTGGGAGACATTCTGCTATGCTGCTCCCTTCATTTTTTCAAAACTCTGGAAAGCTAGCCTCAGTAGCTTCAGGCCACGTGGAGATACCAGATCGCATCTCCAAGATACTGAGATCCAAGAAAAGGGCACAGACAAGGAGAGGAGAATAATTGTTTCATAAGCAGTTAAAAAGGCAGGAGGGCTTTTTTCTGCCCAGTGAAAATGTGTTGTTTTGGAACGAATGAATAATGTTAAGCAATGTGAAGCAAAACATGTCTCATCAAGAGTTCCCAAACAAAATGTATTTTTTAAAAAAATGCATGTTTTATTTTGAAAGGAACCCGAAGATGCTGCGCTTTGAGAATGATTAATAAAATTAAAAAGTGTAAAAAAATTTCAACTAAAAACTTTCCAACTCTTAACCAGAACAACAAATTTAATACATAACCAAACAAGTTAATTGTTTTGGTTTCCAGAACAGCACATTCTGGCAAACAAAGCATTAGTCATGAAAAACTCTTTTAACCAACTCTAGCTGCAGAACATTGGACAATTTCCCCAAATTCAGGGGATAAAAGAGCTGCTCTGACTTCCTTCAGCTCAGGGTATGCCGGGCTGGTTGCCAAAGATTGCCAGCATTAGGTAGAGCTCTAACTGCACCTTATTTCCACTCTGATCACTCTAGAGAGATAACCAACAGAGAGGCACGGAAATCCCTCCCCCACAGTGAGGGGAGGAAGGCTGGAGGGAGGAGAAGCATGTTGGGAATTTCCTTCCTAGGAGGTGAATTTCCTGGAAGCCAGGCTGGAGCATTTGCATGAAAACCATACTGAGCAGCTGCAGCAGAACACTGTATCAGTCCAATTTCCATAAACCAGCAACATCGCAGAATTAATCAAATTCAGTTTTGTGATTTACTTTGGCAACAATTTGTGTCATAAAGTTACCTGATTTTCTTCCATGCTTCATGTGTTGTCTTCCCTCAGCAGCTTTACCTTTCCTAACTTAAAATCTTTAGCCAGGTAACCTCATTGAGCACAGCTGCCTCTTGTTCTCTCCATGCTTTAACAAGGACCACTCCTAATAACAATTTTTTTAAAGCTCTCCTTATGTAGAAACTTCCTCCTGGTTGTCTCCAGTTTTATCCACCCGTTTTAATTAATAACAAGACTTCACAGCTACAGGGACTTCAGTACCATTCGGAAAGGTTATATCAAAAGAACATCCAAAGGTTTCAATTTTTGTTGTCATGCGTTTCTTTTCCTCTGTTTTTCCTTCAGGAGAATCCACAATACCCAGCAGCATGGTCCACCTTACAAAAACCCCTGCTTACTGCTCGCTGTCTGATACACTTCCTCTCTTGACTTACCAGTTACTGTCAGTCACCGGGAGTAGGGATTCATTATGCAGCTGAGTAATTAATTCTTAGCAACATTCTCTATGAATCTTAGGGGATAAAAAGTGTAACTCACATTACCAAGTCTATTGTTTCCTGTGTTAATGCTTTACAGGAAAACTGAAGGTGAGTACTTTTTACATCTACCTCAGCTATTTAGGTCAGCCTTCACTTTCTTCAGAAGTCACCACAAAAACAAAAAAAATCTTAACTTGGATATTTGTTTCAATGTACTTCACAAAGCTTCTTCATTTCATCCTTTAGGGAAGGAAAAAGGGAAATTTGTTGCCTTTTTCCAATTCCTCAACTTCATAACTGGCAGTGAGTAACTCCTGCGTGGTTATTTCCCTCCATCATCCATTGTGGTGAAGCTGACATAGTTATTCCCAGCACACAGTTACTAGGAAAACCCCTGCAAAGCGTTAATTTCCATTATACAGTGCTAAAAGGACATGCAATTGTGGCTAAGGGGCTATCCTGTAAAACAGCCATGGTAAGAACATTTACCTCCTTTTTCAGCCAAGTGCTAAAGTCAAAGCTTCGGGAGGATGGTTGGTCCCACTAGTTTAACCCTTACCTGATGGTGCTGCCGGGGATGCAAGAGGACGGGGGTACCAGTACTGAGTAACAGCTCTGTGTAACTGAGCACGACACAGACCTCTCAGATGGAAAGCAGCACACTACTCCTCTACAAAACTTGCTTTTATCACTTGACTTTCAGCCACAAATACACCTGTGCTCTTAAGATCACCTTAACAAGTGATGGCAAACATCTAAACTGTGCATTTCCCATTTTGAGGACAGCCGTTTGTATTTGTGGGAGCACAAACCTGCCACTCAGTCTGAGGGTTTCAGAGTTTAGAGAGCTCACATCGGTGCTCCCTGATGCAAAGTGAGAAAAATAACTGGTCAGATGTTCACCATATAAAGTTGTTGCTAGAGGTGCCATAAAAAATCATTTTGAGCCAAACAGTTGGTTTGATGGCTCCACTAATTACAGGCCAGCACTGTTCCCGCTGAGCTGAAGAAGGCCACGGTTTGTTGTCAAGCAGACAGATTAGCCACTGTCACCCATTAAGACCACCGCTTGAGTGTAGACAGAGACATGGAAGGAAACACAAGAAGGCCGCATGTGCATAACCAAACAGGCTACCTTGCTGAAAAGAAACCCCTAAAGCCACATTCTGCTTCATTAGCACATGAAAATAAGGTAATTGAATACTTCATTCTCCCATCAAGAGCCAAGATCCATCACTCATGGAAATGGAGTTTTGATAAGGTGGGGTGTTTAAATGAGGCAGAAAGATTCTTTGAGTGTGTGTTACTTTGTTTATCTGGGAGAAATCCCACTTAAATGTAAGTGAAAAAGATATAAAAATCACTTTATCCCATGAATCACTGGAATACAACGAAGTCCCTGTGAGGATGACTTAAACAAACCTTAATTATTATTTTTGCAAGTTCAGGAGTCATGTTTTTTGCTATGTTTATTTTTATATCAAAAGTCCCTATTTCTCTGTTCTTTTAAACCTCTTCTTCTTGAACTCTCTGAATAACTAGCTATTTTTGCTGGCTTTTGGTATCACATATACCAAGGTATTTTAATAAGCTTTGTTTCTTTCTTTGTTTAAGTTTATGCATGTTAATACTCTCAGGTTTTTGTGTGTGTGTGTGTTTCTTTTTTTATGCTTGAGCTCATGATCAAAATAAGAAAATAAATTTAACAGAAGATTTACCATCCGCAATCCCAGACTGAGACAGCTCCTGCTTTAGGCCTGTAGCTTTTTTTAGGAAAAAAAAACAACAGAGGATAAAGTATTCTGATATTTGAAAGGTAAAAACATAAGCAGAAAGTGTTTTATCTTTTTTTAGCAAGCTAAACGGCAACTCATTTTCTCCCACTGGCTGATCACCTTAAGTATGAAGTACTGTGACTGGCATTTCCTTCAGAAAAAAATATTTACGTAAATACTGCAAATAGCCTCCTTGCCTCAGCCAAAAATGCCTGCTAGGGTATTGCCAAGTCTTTCGCAGAAAACTGGAATTACAGAAGCATGAAGATGGACAGACTGGACCCTTGTTTCTTGGGTTTGTCTGAATAGATGTTAAAGTGGTACAGTTTCCTAGTTTAGAAATTGTTGTGCTGGTATTTAATCTCCATACAGAAAGAAATATAACACGACAACACAGAGCAGCTTTCAGCCACTGGCCACCAAAGGGCTTTTGGTAAGATTTAACACAACCAACCAACCCTCCCCACCTCTCTCAGGCCCTTGAACAGCAAGGCGTAACAGGTCCCTTGCTTTTCTCTTCTTCCCTCATGCACACACATGCTAATACAGTGAAAAGGCTTTCCTCAGAAATTTGCGTAGGAACAGCGGTGCTAGGAAGAGTTCTTGTTAGGATTGGCTAAGCTGTGTGTTTACAACACTTTCAAGGTATGTAAATGGCGTTGACGCTACCTCAGCACTACCACTCCTTTTCTAGGTCCTTCTGCTCCCATCCCATCTTTGCTGCTGGCAGTGGAGCACAGCCAATCCCATATCAGGGAGGTAACCCTGCAGAAGGCTATTTGATTTTCTGTGGTCTGGTCTGCTGGGTGTGGGCTATGTACTGGCTCATATGGGATCAGCTGTGAGCCAGCTTCACATCCAGGAGAAGACAGAAGTAGAAGGAAAGCAAGAGCTTCAGCCATCTTGGAGCAGCACCTCAAGGCAGTGCCAACAGCCCAGGCTCGTGCTGGCAGCAGCATGGCTGCCACAGGCAAAGGCAGGGCCAGTAACCCTTTTTTGTGCTGATGACTGAACGGACCATCCGCGCTAAATTAGCAGGCCACGAATTAGCACCCCTTTTAGTGCCTGCCAGCAGAACTCAAACATAAAATAAAACCATGTGGCCGAGGGTTGTGTGAAATGGTGTCACAGGCCTTACTGCATATTTTCCCCACCCTTGGATGAGCAGAACACGCTGTGACAACTGTGCAACCAAAGCAAACATTTTCAAATTATGCACAGCTTGTGATTTTCTATGGAATAAACCTGGATAAAGCAAAATGGGAACTCAATCTGACTTGCTATCTCTGAAAGAGCACCTTAAATAAAACTGCTTCAACAACAGTCCCTACCCACTGGTCAGATTCTGATTTCCCAGGCCTGAACACACTAAGCAAACAATGTGCCTCAGGAATTCATCCAGAGCAAACTGGAGTTGCAGAGCCCACAGGGAAAGAGAAAAATGTGTATTATCGAAGTGCTAAGAGCTTTCCACAGCATGTTGAGAAAAGATTGCGAGAGGTCTTCTATGCACTGAGGACGGACAGCAAGCAAAGCTCTAGATGACCAGTTACCCACACCCCTGCCTCATTGCTTCTTACGAATGGGCCTCGGAGCCAGACCTAGAAGTAACTTCCCTGGGGCTGTGCCCATGCTCAGATCCTCATGTAAAACTCTCACAATGCTGCTCCTGACTTAGTCGAGCCAATGGAAAATTCTTCCTGATGTTCCCTGTTGCTGACAGGGCCCCAGCGCTGAAGCAACAAGATAAATTACATCATAAGCTGCCAAGATGTCCATCACGACAAACATGTGAATGCAATAGAGGCAGAAAATTACAGAAGACTGAGATGAGGGCAGTTTTGACGTGAGACACCTTTGTTATACAGAAACCAATTCAGGAATGTCACAGCAGTGAGCAAAAATTTGATTGTAAAAGTATCCCTCTACCTCAATAAATAAAAGCACTAGTATTTCTGATTTAAGCAAGTTCAGTTACAGAAGATGAGAATTACTGCCAGATGTAAAAGCACGCATTATTACAGTGCAAATACGTAACAGCACAAATCCATATAACCTACATAAAAAGCAAGCAAAGTTCTGCTTGTTCTGCATATCTAAAATTAAATCTTTTTTGTTTTTTTTTTAAAGTGCTTAACAGTACAGGAGGATTTAACAGGTGTCATTATTTCTCCCAGGTGTAATCATCTTTTTCATTTGCCCATGCGGGAAAAGAAAAGCTATTTGATGAGCAGGCTGAAAGTGATGATTAATTAAACAACTTCCAGGGCCTGGGGGATCTTCCTCCATTTGGGATGCATTTCCTCTAACTGTAAGCAAGATGGAAGGCAAGATGCAGGTTCCTCCTCAGCTTTTTGTTTTAGCTGATATGTAAAGGGTCAAAGATGCTTAGGCTGGTATGTGTCTGTAAAGGGCTGAAGATGTTTCTCAGCTTACTTGGCAGCCATTCCAGCATCAGCCATCCAGGAGTAACACTCTCTGCCTCACAACACAACTCTCTTAGGTACTTGTGGCAGTATTTCAGCCCCATCCAATGTGGAATTGGGCATCAGTTTCAACATTTAAGAGGCAGTGCTCATGGACAGTATTTCCTCTTTTAATCACATCGGAGACCTGGATCTGCTGCTTTTTCACCTGAATCCCCATATGCACTAAGTGAACCCCTGAAAGTAATTCACCTCATCTAAGCTGACTTGAGACTGATTTTCTAGTGAAAACTTGCAAACAAGAAGCAAGACAGCAGGTCAGAGTTGGTGAGACATGTGGCCCCTTTCCCTTTTTCTTACTACAACAACACCTCTGAGACCTTTGATCTGAATGTCAGTGGGGAAAACACACAAACAGATACTCTCTTATTATATACCCACAGGTGTACATTCCTAAAACTGTTACATTCCACTGCCTTCAGCTGTGCTGCAAAACAATACCTTAAGAAGCTGACCCCTTCTCTCCTCAGATCACACCGGCATCCCGGCAAGCACGGGATTCTGGACACCAGCAATCACCGCACTGGCAAATCGAAGCAGTGCATGTAAGGAGGGGACAGCGTGCAGGCTGAGGCTCCTCTGTGTTACTTCACTGGGCTCCAACGTGCAACTTGCAGAGAAAGGGTGCTTCTCTGCTCAGCACGAGCCAGAACGCTTCTAAGCCAGGCAGCTGGAGCTCTGGTGCTGGGAAGGCTGAGTTTAAGGCAAACTTGACTCGATTTTGCCAGTGCGGCAAGAATTACAAATCTTGTGGAAATAGATACAGCCCCCGTGGATGTTCAGACTGCTCCCTGTAACAGCGTGCAACGGGACTGCGCGCTTGGCTGGGGCTATTTAATGCAAAAAAAAATCCCATTAAAGTCTGTACATTTTTCAAAAAGCAGCCTCCAGCTTCGAGAGCTTAACACAGGAAGCACTGCTTGTCTCCTCCTGTTAAAAACGTGCCAACATACTTCTGTAGCTGGAAAGGAGGAAAATAGCGTGAGGAATCCAGCAATCCATTTTTCTCTCTGATCGTTCTGCCCGGTGTTTATCAATAGGCTGGCGCTGCATCCCCTTTTGTTAGAAAATTAAAAGTTGAACTGCAAGCATAAAAGCCACCGTGAACCATGCAATAACCTTCAGGCATTTTAAGAGCAGCAGAGGTTAGAAGGGCAGCTCCTGACTCTAAACAGCACCTATTGTTTCTTTTTCTTCTTGAATAACAAAAGCCGAGCTGAAAGCTATTTACCTGGTTTTACCTCAGCCAGATCTCATTTCCTCCTTTATTTTCAGTAGATGATCTTATCAAATGGTGTCATTTCTAACAATCGCTTTGGTCAGATATATTTTTTTCTGTTTTTTTTTTTTAATTATTATTTTATTGATAGGTTCTATTATACATGGGTCAGGATACGAAGTCACAGCAGAAAAACAATTGGAAGACTTCAGGATTCTGCCAAATACACCTTTAAACTACAGGGAACTGCTTTTGAGATTTTACATTAATACACTTTCATTTTGAAGTGATGCGGGCCAATGTATAGTGCACGGCTGTGATCTTGCAAACGCTCCCACACACACCACTTTCAGCCTGCACAGCCCATGTGTTCCCCCCACGCCACAGATTCAGGGAACTGGACGCTGAACTTGCGCAAGCGTGACTGCAGATCGAGGGTGGAAGAATAAAATCCCCATCTGCCAAAATTACGGGAGTTCTGTTACTGAAAGTAGCGAGTGCGATGTATTACTCAGATTATTTATGATATAGGAAAAAAAAATTGATTTCAAAACAAAAACCTTCCATGAGTAGGCAACATGCAGAGTTTTTAAGTCTGGCCAGGAGTGGTCTCCAGCTAAATTAAAATCCTCTGAGATCCAGTCTTAAAAAATCCTCACTGCAGACAAGAGCAACCTACAACACAAAATCTCTTCCACTGCTTTTAAAATGCAACTGCAAAATTTATAAAACTTTAAGATAATATCTGCCCGAGAGTCTTTTCTCTTTATGGACGAAGTTCACACAAAAGCAATAATTTCTAGTTTTACTGAACATAACACATAGTAATTCATTTTCTTGCTTTAGTTTCTCAAAATCTCTTCCCAACATCCACCTCTTGTGTTTTGCACATTTCTGAAATATCTTAAAAAAAAATTTTTAATAATTTAATCAAAAATATTTAGCAGAAATCACTCCATTTCATGACCTGCTGTTGTTACAGTTTTAAGGGACTGAACAGATAAATGGTTATATCACACCTCTCTATGAATTAACTTCCAGTGCAGTATTTGCAACCCCAAAAACACCACTAGACACAGCAATCTACAGTGCAAGTTTGTGGCATTTGATTCTTCCTCACTGCCTGAAGTTTGCAAATACCATACAAGACTTTAAAACAGCTATTAAAAACAGTGAAATAACAGGACTTCTCTTTCCTATGAAGGCATCTTATAAATTTGTATTTTTAGGAAATTCTTGGATAAAAATCTAGAAATTCAGTTCTCCTTAAAAGAACACGCTATGAAATTTGACTTCACTGAATATTATCTGAGCAGGACTCAGCTCTCAGGTCAGCATTATATCACCTCCTCAGCTGGTATAAGCTGTCCTAACTCAACTGGAGCTTGTGTCCCATCAGGACTAATTTAAGACATGCAAAGTGTTTCTGACAATAAAATAGTAGATACAAAAAAGATTGAAAACATTTCTTCTTGCACTAGTTAGAAGTATAGTGATGATACACATTTCTGAAACTGGCCTTACAGCCTTACAGTCAAGTTTAGAATTTAGTTATCATGTTTTCACTTTCAGCAAAGACCGTATCACCAATAGAAAATAAAATCAAGACAACCTCTGAAATGTGCTTTACTTTTAGGCATCGACTCTTGTCCTTTTGCAGCACAATTTCCATCTAGTTTTTCCTAACTACAAACAAAAAGGAAATCTAGATCTGAGTGCCTATAAGAAATGAAATTATTGCATATAATATTGGTTTTCTACATATCTCTTTTGAGTTGCTTGAAATGTTGTAATTACGTATCTTTCCCGCTTTAATAAAGTGTTGGTGAAAGGTTTAGTTACTACAGTCCTTTATAGCTCTGGAAGAGCTGGCAAGCTGGAAAGAGGAAAGTCACTTTCCAGTCAGTTCAAAGGAAACAGAGTATGCTCATTTCCACTTGAAGAATCCACTCTATATCAAGCCATACAGACATTACTATGTAACCTTCTTCTTCAGTGCAGCATCTGGGCACAATATTTTCAGCTTTTTTTCACTGAAGATATTATTAGTTTATAAACCTCAGAAAGAAATGAGCATAGGGTAAGAAGACGTTGGAGCAAAAATGTATGATTATGCAGTTAATCACATTCCTCTCAGAGCTGCTGGGGGGGCACGCGTAGGATTTATGATTTCCCACTTGCTTCCAAACCTGAACATACACACACTTAGCTATCCTGTATTTCTAATCTGGGGCAATTACATACCAAACTTGATTACTTTACTTCATTACTTAAGAAAACAAGTTTTGTTAAAAACATATATGCTGAAACTCTTAAAATTGCATTCTGCTTTCAGTAGGAAAGAACAAGATTCAGCTTGAACTTTGGAAAATGAGTGGCTCCCTACTCTAAGACAGTTTTCCCATGTCTAACAAGAGTAAATTTACTTACACTGCCTTGAAAAATGTTTATTAGTGGCTTGGAAGAGAAAGAAAAATAATTTATTTCTCCTCTTCACTGCCTAAATATTGCTCGAGTCTTCTCACCACACAAGATGTACACACTTAGCATTTTCAATTACTTCATATGGATGATGCAGCTCAGTAACTAAAACATTAAGACACTTGGCAGACACAATAAAATGATTCTGGGAAATAGATGTGGGGGGCAATATTTCTGAACTTCTTCACATCACACAGATTTCTAATAAGAGGGTCCCTAACAACAGCGTTTAGGAACTTTTAACTATAATTACAGTATCATCAGGAAACTATTTATAATACACCTACATCTGGCCGGCTAGACAAGACTGGAATGTTTCCAAAAGTAACAACGCTCCTTTTCAGGTGTGACTTGCAGGGGGACAGGTACCTTCGCAGTTGTTCAGAGAGAATTAAAGCACTTACAATTAATAAAGCATACACCGTCGTGCAATAGTAAAGCCACGAAAGGCTTAAAGGAGCAGGAAAGTAAGGGAAACGTTATCCCATCTTTATTCCACGCTTCTGGAATGTGGGCAGATCATAGTAAGAGTTTAAGTGGCAAGAAGATTAAAGGAAAACTGCTAAAGCCAAAAAGGACACTCACATCATCTGGCGCAAGTCAGCCGTGGCTCTACAGATCTCAGTGGAGCTGCACTGATTCACGCCAGCCCATGCCTTGGACCGACGGCTTCACAGAAGATTCCACTGATTAAATGTGTGCTCTGCTTCGACTAAAAGCTGCTCCCGCCATCAGGGCACATCTTGGCCCAGCTGGGAGCCACTTGGGCGTTTTTCTTTTTGCTAGAAAGCACCCTTTAGGCAAATTCCATAATAAAAAAATAAATGCCTACATAAATTATCAACTACTGTTTGTTATTGTTTATCATCTTTTGGCACATACAGGCATGCTAGGCACTTTACAGAAAATACACAGAAGACAATTAACTGCCCTGCGGAGCTTAAAGCAGAGGGGCCAGCCAGTTCTGCACACACAGGGCACTGCTTTACTGAAAATTGTTCCAGCTACTCCAGTGGCCTTCCTCAGGGTAGTAAGGCTGTGCTCTTCCTCATGTGAGTGATTCCAGGTCTTAAATGATGGCTTAACATGGCAAACAAGGGAGGATAAAACAGAAAGATGTATTTATGTTGGAGAGAAAAAGCCCTGCCCTATTTGGTGGAGATGCACCTACATCTGGAAATCTTTCTGAGCCTGAGCGCTTTTTCTGTAGGCTGACTGCACCCAGTTTGCACAGAAAGAAGCAAGTCTTGAAGGCCTTATCTTTCAAAATGTCATTATGCAAGTACACGATGTTAAGCATGTGGTTTCTAATGTGATACATTGCTAATAAAGAGATCCCTAACATCGGTTTTAATAAGAAAGAGGAATCGGGAACAGCAGCAGCGATAGCTGAATAGCAACACCCATATGGTTTCAAGCTTAGCCACCCATCCCTGCGCTCAGCAGTGCGACTGCAAACACTGACAAGCCTTCCGCCCAGCCTTCAAAGGAAAAAGAAAAGTGGAACATGAGGCCAACTGTGAAACTGAAAGAGCTATCAGGTTTGAGGAGGGCTGGAGGGAGAAAGCTCATAAATTACAAGGCGTAACAATGAAGATCACTTTTAGCTTCACATCCTGCCTATCAGAAAGCCACAATCATAATTTCAGAGCATCCAAAAAGAAGGAGAAACTTATCAACTGCCAGCAATTGTTTCTAGAACAATTCACAGCACCAGGTATTTCTCTAAATGTTACTTGGGACCCACAAATGTCTAATTTTAATAGACAGGGCAAATTCACACTGTCAAGGAATGACTGAAATTAGCATACCTAACATAGAGTGAATTAAACACAAAGGCAGATTTCCTTCTTTGCCCTATTCTCTGGGCCACAGCAGGTTCATGACACTATTTCAGTACTACCTCAGGTTGGGTGCTTCACTTTTACAAAAGCTAGCACTTAAGTAACTTTTATTAGGGCTACGATATGATTGGCCACCCATAAAGATTAAAAAAACAAACAGACAAAAAGAACCCACAACTGTCAGACTGCTTCATTTGTACAAGGCTTTTTGCAAAATAACTGACAATTTTTATTATTTAACTATCATTGCTTCTAAGACATAGGTTGAATCTAGTTAGTTTTTACTGGTTTCAAATAAATCAAAAAGCAACAAGAAACCAAATTGTGACAACAGATAATCTGCACTTGTACTAATTTTCAGAAATACAGTGCTGGCCATTAGGAACAGTATTTCCAAACTTATCAATGAAGCCCACAGCACTGTATTCCTATCACAGTCACAAGACATGAAGCATTTATTATTAAGTGCCTTAGCAAGCTCTTAACAGCTGCTGAGAACATGAGTTTTTCTACAGCTTTTGGCAAGATTTAGCAGGTTTGGAAATCACAAAGAAGAGATCTAGCAAAGGTGCTTTTAGGATCAAATCACCCTCAAAAAAAATCATAATCTGAGCAATCATACATGCAATTTGCAGTTAAACTGTCAATTGCACTACTCTGCCTCCTCTGTAGTTTCACATGACATTCTAATCTTTTAATTCTACAGTGGAAAAAGTCACTATGAGAGTTAGAGGTACGCGAAAAAACTTTTAAACTCCCACTGTGAAACAGCTTGCTGTTTCTAAGCGTGGATACTTCTGAAATTATATTAGCTGCTATTTCAAGGCTACCCATTTCAAACCGAAATTGATGGAGCAATCATTTTCGCTTCCATACATAACACTTTACAGGAATTACAGCGTTTTAACTTCCTAGACACGTACTGACTTACCTATTTTATGTAAAATTATTTCCACTTTTGAAGTGTTTGATAAATATTCATTTGAAGGGTGCAGCGCCCCACATAAATTTATTACTACTGAAAAACTTAAGAAAGTGACACTGCCAGCCAGAAGCCATGGGAATGCTGTAGAAACACTTTCAGACAATCTAATTGGCTCTTATTTGCCTGAAAGAAATCACATATCTGGAGGAGAGGTATATTTTGCAAATTCTTACAGTCCAGCTGGAATCAGTACTTATGTCAAAGCAAAACGGAATTCATCCGAATGGGAGGGTGAGGACTTGAGTTAATTTGTCATCCACGATTATCACTTGGAAGTTCACTGACTTTATTAAAGACAACTACTGTGTGATAAGGACAGTGGAGGCACTATTAACCATGTCATTTAAATTGCTTGAGTTGGCGTCGTGCCCGAGTCCTGCAGCTCAGTGTGTCGGCACACTTGTTGCTGGCAGGGACTCCGTTAGGGGCTGGGGGGGCGAGAAAGGAACTCGTCAGGACTGAGCACGCTGCAGATTTCTACCGTAACTCATGAGAATAAGCAGTATTACTCAGTCTGTGTATTTTTGATTGCTGAAGTAGAGAATGACAAAATAATGACAGGCAAGTGAAAGACGCTGGTCTTAAGGAAGAAAAAAAGTGGAAAAGCCTTTTACAAGTGCCATTTGAAATTACCTATCTTTGCACGTATTGCACCAGCACATTTAGCTTATAACTGCAACGCTGACAAAGAAACAAACAAAGCCCCCCCAACACTTGCTCTGCTGAACGTTGTGGTGCTGTATCCTTCCCCCCCCCGCCTCCCCCAGGACCTCCTGCTTTCACTTCGCTCAGCCTGCAGCGAGGAGAACTCTGCTGGCTGGGCACCCTTCGTTTTCAGATGCAGCGAGAGACTTTTATTCCAGGCAAGAATCATGCAAAGTAGCACACAACACACTTGGGGAAGCTGAAAATTAAGAAGGCACAAGGATTTTTCTTTGCAATCCACACCAAAATTAGTACTATGGGATTTGCTGGAAACAACTTAGTTACATTAGGCAGATTACTTTCACATGTAGCAAACAGTCGCAACAAGGAATTCTTCACTGTACTCTCCATCTCCCGTTTTCCTAAACATACTATGTACCGATTCATAAAAGAAAGGGTGACCCTTCCTTGGAAGGGTGCCCCATTTTTGGGAGGAGGGAACCCCTCAGCTCCAGCAAGTATCTGGGTGCAGTGCTGTGCTCCCTGTGCCTGCAGCATGCCGGCAGCAGCCCCACGCTGCCCATCACCACTGCTCAGGGACACGGGGACACACGGACACACGCTGGGTGGCAGGACGGGCCTCAGCCCTGTGGACAAACGCTCAGCTGGCCCCGAGGACGGAATTTCTGGGAAATGGCTCTTACCTTCTGCAAACCGTCCTCGGGCGTCTTCAAGCGAAGGATCTGGAGGCACAAAAAGCAAAACCCCAAATGTAAGAGTGCAGCCCGCAGCCGGCCCCACTGCCTTGCCCCCCCCCTGGATCCTTCCCCAGCCACCTTCCCACTGCCATCCTGTGCTGGTGAGCCCCGACATCACCCTGCTGCTGCCAGCACCATTTACCTCTCACCATCTCTAGGGAAGGCAAGCAGAGGGGGGGAAGAGAAAAGCGAATGCATAAAAGAAGCTTCAGAAACACAAGTTTCGACTCCTTTACAATCCCAGATAAAGGTTAATAGTTAAACTTCTTCCTCTCCCTCCCACCCTCACAATTATTGATGCCCTTCAAGAAATGAAATGTTTTTTTTGTTCCCGTTTACCAGAGGCTAGACAAACTGTCATCATCTTCGCTTTATTTACGGGTTGAGCAAGAGCACTTCTTCAAACATCGACTTTTTTTTTTTTTTT
>WBMW01003369.1:1781185-1954733 GCA_013396635.1 Penelope pileata
GTTATTGTTTATCCAGTGGAGACTGGTGAAGATAGTGTCAGAGAAAATAGTGAGCTCACACTTGTGCTTTTAGACCAGTCACGGATGTGAGAATCTGCCAAATGCCCAAAGCTCCTTTTGAAAACCAAATGCTGAAAAAGCTTTTTACATTTTCATCTTACTGAGGTGACCAGCGGGGTAATGCAATAAAATATACAGCGTTTAGCCTTGTTCTTGTAAAACAACTTCTATTGATATGCAAGAATGTTTGAGAAGTCTTTCATTTGGCTTTGCATGTATCTTGGAGCAATTTGCAGGCCAATAATAGGCAATCTTAGAGCTAGTTTTTAGCAATAGTTTTTAAAACTGACTAAATAAAAATGCTTTGTAAAGATATTGGCACTGGAAACTGTCTTTCTGAGCAAATAGTTTATTACTCTTTATATTTGGAGCTCTGTTTTAATTTAATGGTTGATGACGTTCGTAACTTTGAAAGCAGTTACATCAGGTTGTCATTCTTAGATGATAAAATATTTATACTTAAGGCTGTTTGTGTCTGAAAATGCCATTGATTGACCTATCCTCAGTTTGGAAGTAATTCCAATGGTTGCAGAGAAGTGTTGTAATTGCTCGTGAGTATACATCTGGGGTTCAGTTCTTTACACCTTTGCTTAATGTTATTTCATGTATCTGTCTTATTTCATGTACTGTATATATCTGTGACAACTGTAAACTTGTAGTAGATTTGTTTATGACAATGAATATTTCTGTATATGCTGTGTTTTTTTTTCTAGTGATACTTTATCTGTTGATATGTTCAGTAAGTCCTAAACCAGTGTGTTTTGTCCTTCTTACCATGGAGCTACCTAGTTCTTCAATGCCTCAGAACAGCTGACATAATGTTGAAGGAAGCTGTGGAAGGACAGCTTCAATTCAGCAAACTGTGCACTCCCTCTGACTTGGATATAAAAACATCTTCCCCCTCCATTGCCATCTTCCAAAAAAGTGTTATAAACAACTCTTATTACTTTATGTGATTCCTGTTTTTAAATCAGACATCTTCTGTTTTTTCCCCAAACACCACAAATATGTTTCTCAGCTTGTGAGACAATAGCTGTAATTTGGCTATAATTAGAGTCTGATCAGAGCAGGGAGAACGGACGAATACAAAAGAAATCATCAGATTTCAGAAATGTGATACCACAGGCCAAATCCTGCTTGCTTTGCTAATACAAGCTGACTTGAACGAGTTAGATGAACATAATTTTAATCAAACCAGAAAAAAAGTCTGATAATATATCAGCTGTTAGAGTCTAAAATGGAAATAAAAAAGAGCTGAAGTCTTTAAGTAAAAAAAATCTTCAAAGGCGTATAAAGTATTTGCATTTAATCCTACTAACATCTGCCTGTTTTTAACCCGAAAACAGCCTAATGTTTATCTAATAGTCTTAGTACGTTTTGTAATTAAACTAATTAAGGAAAACATCTTACAGCTTTTCCCTGGAAAAAACTCCCCCTCCCTCCCATAACAGAAACTGGAAATAATTTCTTTTGTTTGAAAGGCAGATAAAATGAATTCCCTCTTTACGTGTATTTTTCAGCTAATGCCTTTCAATATTGGAGACTCAAAAAGCAATTGAGTCCTATCCAGAGAAGGCAGAAACTGCTCCCCCTGAAACCTTTTTCTACAGAAGGAAAGTTTTTGATCTTAGGAGCTCTGCTTCCCCCCACTCTCGACTTCCAAAGTCCATAAAAATGCTTCTAAGCAAAATTAGCTTCCAAGTCCATAAAATTGCAGTATATCATTTAAATCATGACTTTTATAGCATCCTTTTTTAGTACTGGAAAGGGGAAACCCATGAAATGGTGTGAAGACATTCTAGGCTTTGAAGATGGTTAGAGATATGATGGCATTTTCAGCACACCTTCTTATTGCCATGAAATGAAAAGTGCTTAGTTGATTAGCAGGCTGATCCAACAGAGTGAACTGCAATTAAAGTCAGTGGCAGTTTTGCTGGAGTAAGGATTGCGTGAACAGCCATCCAGGGACTTCTTAACCGCTTTCTTCGGACTAAAGCAAAAGCTATTTTTTTTTAGTACTCTGTCATCTTTTTCTTCTCTGCAGCCACTCCTGTTTAAAATAGGCGAGTTCTGGGATTAAATAATTTTAGTCACGCATATATATTTGAATAAAACAAATTTGCAAAGATTATTAGGCTTAACGGCCTAAATACAGTCTCTATTTTCATCTTTTATATGGTGCTGATTCTTGTACAGTCTAAGCCTGCTTTGTGAACAAGCAAAATTAGTGTTTGCATGAAGATTGCAGCATACTGGAAATAGCACATTTTCTGTTAACATCTAGGTAATACTGATATTAAATGTTGCTAATGTAAAAAGTGTATTAAGCACCCACTCACATATGTTTTTGAACAACCAGGACAGTAAGAACTATAAAAACATTCATTTTCTGAGACATGTGCAGGTGGCATGTTGGATGACATAAGGAAGGTCTGCAAGAATCTGCTCCCACTGGACGTCTGCTGTCTCTGTGGTTAACTACATGCAGCTCTTTCAGTATGGACCCATGCCTGTCCTTGAGGAGCAGGACTCCCCATGGCTCCCCAGGGAAGCTCCTTGGCTGCAAGTCAGGAATTGCATCACTCCTTTGCTCTCCGCTAGATCTGCTCCACTGAATGCAGAAAGGGATAATGGGCCGAACCAGGTACTCACCCATACTGATTTGGAAGGGATCGGGGTAAGAGCTCTGATGAATGTTGAGGTCTATTCAATGAATAGTTTTGTTCCTTACAGGAAACAAGCAGATGTATTACATTAAAGGATGGCAGGGACGGTGTTCTTAAAAGCAAGTGTGAAAAAATGTCAACTACTATTTCCACGATTTTTTCAGTGCCAACTCTAGAGTTAAATGCTGTTTCCCCATAAAGAGTCAGTCACCTTCCAAAAACATATGGTCGTGATCATTCAATCATGATTTCACATTGGAGCGTTTGACGTGCAGTTATTTTGCACTTTGTACAATTGAATGGGAATGGCACTGTTAACTTTCCTGCACTCTTGTATGATTTCAGTGACTACACAAGGTGCAAGCAGTGCTGAGAACTGATCATGTCAACTTCAAGTGATCTTTTTTGTATTAAAAGAATTTGTTTCAAAAATGTTTTTGTGTAAGTATAATACAAACTAATAAACAGACATACAAACCACCTCTTTCTAGCAACAATTTCATGTATTATTTCAGATACAGAGGCCAGATACAAGGACGAATTGAATTTCCAGAGGCTGCCAAGAGTCCCTGCTCAGCAGACTCATTTAAATCAGTCAAGAGGAACCTTTTCATTTGGCCAAAGGAAAAAAGGTATTCAAACAAGCATTTGACAAAGATGGGACATTGTACCTATCGCTGCTCTGGCAATCGGCAGTATTTGTGCATGCAACTCTTGCCTTTACTGGTAATGCTATCCATTGGCAGTGTTACAGCTTGTTAAGTAGAGCCTGTGAACGGTACTGGTTAGACTGGGAACAGTTTAGAGCGGTTAGGTGTGTTTAGAGAGTTTAGGTGTGATTTTACTGATCAAGTTCAGTGGTCAGTAGCATACAAAAGTCTGATGCTTCTCCTTGTGTTTCTGGAATCATTGCTGTCTTCCTAGCTGCTAATAATATCTCCTGGCTTCCATTCTTCTTTTCTACTCTCCTTGTACTCCTGATGTTGTCAAACTGATTAGCCACTAAATTACATAGCATTCAGGTAACAAGATCTTTGTTATTGATTTGCTCATAAGGCTTTCTTTGACAGACAGGCTGGCAGAATCCTTCATCCAGGTTAGGGAATAATCTATTTGAAGGTTTCTTCCAGATGTCACTACTATAGCAACAGCTTCTATAGTGTTAATGCTGATATTAAATAGGGTTCAGCCCAGCATTACCATCCAGCCATATGGCCCTGTTTTTTTAAACTTGAAAATGAGTTTGCTGCTCCTTCCATAGAGAAGGCTACCCGTCTGCATCTTTATTTCCACTACCTACTTCTTTAGCACTTCCAAAAACAGATTTTAAACCTCTCAAAAGACCATTAGAAACAGAGCCAAATTCTTGTTTCAATTGTAGATCTGAATAATCATCTTCAGCAATTTATGGAAATGTGTGATACTGTTTAATTATTTTCCTGTAAAACTCAGTGTTTCAGAATTTGCTGCTTACATTCAGTTGCTTCATCTCACATCTGTTTTCCACCTCTTACTCACAAGACTCCCAGCCCAATCTCCTTTGTCTTTTGATTTTCAGAAGCTCTATAAATTTCCAGGAAATTTCAGCCTCGGGTCTCCTCCCCCTGCTGGTAGAAATATTCTGAGTAGGTTCCCTCTCACCCTGAGAAAACTTTCTGTTCTCTTTTCCCTCCTTTTTATTAAAGAATGGGGGATAAGTTTTTAGCTAGACTTTGCTCACTGTGGTCCCATTTCACTTGTTTCATATGGAATCACTGCATGCATGGCAGGACCAGTCCTAAAGACCTCCAGGGTCTCCTCTCTCCAGCCCCACTAGCCAGACCACAGCCAAGTGAGTGAGGAGAGCCCACCAAACCAGGAAGTGGTGGCAGGAGGACTGGTTCAGATATCTGCACTGTGAGCAGCTGTGGCCATGGAACAGGGGAGGTTGGTGCGAGGGATCCTGAGCCAATGTGGGAGGACATCTGCCCGAGAGCAGACTGATGGGAGCAAGGAAATGCATTTTCCTAGCCAGTCTCTAGGGCCAGACGTTCAAACCCAGAGATGAGAGGTGCCTGAGATCACACTGCAGGATGTAAGGAAGGTTTTCTGCAGGATATAAGGAAGGTTTTTTCTTCCTGTAAAGCATTGCCCAATTGGTGAGGCACTTTATGGATAGAGTTGGGATGGACAGGAAGGATGGTCTTGTAATTATGGGATTCAGTGGCAAATCAGGAAATCTGGGTTTAATAACCAACCATGACACAGATTTCCTGTGTGACCTTCACCAGATCACTTACTCACCCTATGACTCAAGTCCCAGCTTGTAATATGGGGCAGCAATACGTCTTTTCTCACACCTTTTGCCCGTCCTGTCTGTTTAGACAGCTCTTCCATTGGGCAGGTGTTTTCTCCAGCTACGTGTAGTGCCTTGACCCAGAAAGATAATTTTTGAATATCAATAACTTTGATATTACTTCAGTTCATACAAATCGTCATGGGTCCAGCAAGAATTATCTGCATAACTGTTTTGACAATATGCTTCATGGAAATTTAGCTTTGTGGAGCCCCTTTTCATGTGAAATAACAATTTTTTTCAGAAGAGGAATTCAAGTACAGTAATAAGAGAGTTGATCCCACTGATATATCACTAAGTAAAATCTGACATGCAGATATAATGAAAACATGAGGCAGTTTAATAATGAAAAATGTATAGTCCTGAGCTAATGGCTGAAAAATGTTTAGTGAAGGATTACAGTGAAGTAAAAAACCACAAGAAAGAAATTCAGATAGATTAAACATTGGGAATTCATTTGTAAGTCCAGACAATCTATGGGCTGTAATGTACTTTTATGGTACAACAGGATGCAAAGAAATCGTTTTTCGAAAGACTTATTATCCTTCCTGGTAGGACTACTTCTGTAGCCTTCATCAAGCACTATGAAACTGCCTTTGAAACTCCTATCTAACCTGAGGGTCCTTTGGTGCCATACTCACTGAGAGACAGGCACTGAACCAAAAGTCCAAGGCTGAGTGATGGAGAACGGAGGTGCTGGCTACAGTCATAGAGAGGACTTAGTATCAGTGAAAAGGACATTGTTGCATGAGAAGAATTGAGACCAGACTGTATTGACTCACAGGCGAGTCACTGCAGAGTAAGTAGCACAATAGGACTGACTGAGAAGGTCCTGGATTAGAGTATTGAAAACACATTAAACACGTACCCAGTGTATCTCCACATCCAGAAAACAGGAGGCTGCATTTAGTGGGGAGCTGGAGGGCATCTCAGATCTACAGTTGTAGCTGAGAAATAGGACTTTCTGGGTGAGAACTACTGCAGGTGAGCAGAGCTACCCTGAGTATTCAGAGAAGTGTAATGAATAACTAACGTGGATGCTTGTAGTAGAGCCAGAGTCTCCTGGATTATGGCTCTCCTCCCAGGAGTTAAATAGGTGTAAGAATTAACTGAGATATCCAAAGCGTAATTGATGATCCAATATTGCATTAAAAAAATCCAGAAGTTTAACGTGAAATGTGGTTGCTACACAATCCCAGGTGAAGAAATTCTCTGGAAATCTCTCTCTTAACTTCTAGATCTTACAGTATTTTGGAAAACTTGTTATTTCTATTTTCACTCTAACAACGTTCTGTTGAATTTGAGGGAGATGAAGGAGATGAGGAGTGTACATGACAGTGGAAGAAAGCCAAACCAGATCACAGTTCTCCTATTAAAATGCCTTGTCTGTCACAGGCCACGCCACAGCGGATGATGCTGTGTTGTGTTTGTTGTTCTTCCTATGTGTCCAGTGTTGCTTAATAGGGAAGTCACCAAAATTTTCTATTGTAGCTGTGTATCTGAACTAAATACAGACAGGACTATGGTAGGCATTTTTCTTCTGTATGAAGACTTGCACATGACCACCCTTTTTCTGTTGCCATGAAAGTAATCCACCTTTGTCCCACCTCTGAAAAAATGCCTCTCTTTTTCCATCAACTCACCAACATGTAAAGGGAGATCTATTTGTGGCATCTCAGTGGTTCAAGCACATTGTTTTTTCACCATCATCAAGTTGCAGTTGGTCTTAGCACTCATTGTAAAAGTGCAAGGATAGAAAGGTCTTAACAAGTGCCTGTGAAAGATAACTTTTTGTTTACGGAAAATGTTGATTCACCCTCTTTCACCTGTCTATAAGCATTGCCCTTTAACTTATTGTGCCTTTGGAGCTTTTTTGTAGCACTTCCAGAAAGAGATTCCTCCTGAGCCCCTTTTATCATGTGAAAACAAGCTCTCAGCTCATCTCAAGCAGGGAACTCACAGCCCTTCTTGTGACTGTTCTAGGCACCCCATGGCTTGGTTGAGTGTGGGTGGCTGGGCTCTGAGGATGGCCTCCAACAAGCAGCCAGCAGTCCTGGCTGGTCTTGTGGGCTCAGGCTGCCACCTGAAGACTCTGAGCGCTATCCTTCTCTGTAGTCCTTCACAAAAAGCTCCTCAGGATGGCTTGCTCTCTTGCCCTTTTGTATTTCACTGTGTGTGCCTGCTGCTGATCAGTCTCGTTTTGCCACCTCTCCACAGTGGAGGGATGTATAAACGGTTCTCTCACCTTGGTGGCACCCCTGATGACTACTCTTCTTCCTATTTATAAGGAGAAGGATGCTTTCACAGCTTTGGGTGAGGTCCACTGAGGGATAGGGGCCAATGGGACCAGCTCTGGAGGGTTATGATCAGCTTTTATGGGCAGGAGAGGAGACCAGAGACTCAGGGTCTGTTAATGAGTCCTTCGTCTCTACCTGTCTTTTGCCAGGGATTGGGTGTTTTGGATTCTAAGGCTGGCACAGCTCCAGCTTTCAGAAGGCCAAGCTGAGAGAAGCCTGATGCTCTCCATTTGCTGATTAAAGTTTAAAGCCATTTCTTTCTCCTCTCACCCCCAGCTTCTCCACCTGTTAGCATTATGATACCATTAACTGTACATTATCTCTCACCAAGTTGCTGCCCGCCTCTTGGAGACATCTGGTGTGTCTTGACTTACCTGAGTGTCCCAGTTAAAGCCTTTACAAGCATGGTTGGGACCAGCTAGTCCATGCTTTTATTCCCTAGCTTTGTGGTCTGGGATTAACCCTTCTTGTGCTTTCACCTTTTATAAAATGGATGCTATTGCAGGACCCGTCATCTCTTCAGCTTTCAGAACGTGCCCACTGGTATTTTATCTGAGGAACGCAGTGAGCAGGGAAGGCGCATTGCATTGCCAAATTTCTGGGAGCTTTGTAAACAATTTTCTGTACAGTTTTCTGCTCAGTTTTCTACTGTAGTTTTCCAATGTCTCTTTGTGCTTTTGCTTTTTAAATTTTGTAGGGTATATTTTAAGCAAACAGCTCCCAGAGCATAAAAATCAACATAAAATCTTTTAAGAGCTAGTTTACATTGACCAGCTGTCACAGAAAGAGAGAGAAATGTGTGGGATAGTGGTGGACAATATGTGTGCAGAGGAAGGTAGGCATTTTAGAGTTGTTAAATCCTATTGCTAAGCCCAGGGCTTAACAGGCTTCACATTTTTTGCTCCAGGGTATCATGGTACAGTGAAAGCAAGCTGATGGGCTCCATTAGCATGAATGATAGCTTCCTTCTACACACAAGTCAATTTGCAGGTAAAGTTTTTTTCACACTGTCAAGAGATAAAGAAAGCCTTTCGGAAAATGTCCCGGAGCTGATCTTAGGGCAAGGGAGGGTCTCAGTTCAGTCAAAGCAAATGTTTGCTGACATTGTTCAGCTATTTTGGAAACTGTTAACCGTTGTTTTCAGCCTGACAAAATTAATAAGTGTGTTCCCTGAAACTGAACATTAATCTCTGTCATCACCAGCTTCACTTCTTAAAACTTCAGAAGGTTTTGTTAAAATCTTACTTTAATTTAAATAATAAAAGGGCCCCTTCACAAAGCTCTATTCACACAATAAATGCTGCATGCTCTTTTTCTTTTTTAAGGTAAGAGCAGTTTTATATGCTCTCTTTGCAGTCTTCCCTTGGTTTCTTTTCCCATTTGGTTCAGTGAGGTCTTTTGCCAGTGAATGAAGTGGTAGAGGTGGGAGCACTATTTTTTTTTCTTTTAAAAAAGCAGCCCATGCAATAGGCTATAGAGACCTAAAGGAGACAATACTAGGGCCAGGCACAGAATGCTTAGAGGATTAGATCCCAAAACAGCGTGGGTATTACTTGAAGCATATTATGGCTGTTAGGCAGTTCTTGATATCGCTCTTTGCACTTTTAAAGAGAAATTTCGCCTGTATGCTCTAATGCATCAGAAGAGTTAAAACACACATGAACAACTGCCTAAAAAGGCCACATGTGAAAACTCTTAAAGTGGCAATGCTGCTGTAAATATTTACAGTGGAGCAAAGCACCTGCATGTAACATGCCCACAATTCTTTAACAAGCTGTTGTTAGAGTAGATACTGTGGTAACAATAGAAATGTAAGTAAGATAAATTGCAGTATGAGTGATCCGGAGAAAGAGTGGACGCACAATGTTGAATTCTCAGCAATTTCCAAGACAGAAAAAAAAAAAAGTGGCCTGGTCGGAACATTTTGTTTGTGACTGATCTCTACTTGTTTTGCTTCAAAAACTTTCAGGATCCCATTGGAAGCTTTGTGTTGTTCCTTTCATTGCAGCTCGGCATGGAGCGGTTGATGGTATTGATTTGAGTGAGGAGACTTAGCAGGGCTCATGATACTATTACTCAGGCTGTCTGCATCCTTCTGTTTCCTGGGGTTTCACCCCCTAGGGCTTAATGTCATTAAAATTGCTGAAAATACAGCAAATAACAAGCGTGGCAGCACTTTCCAAAGACTGATAAGGTTGTCTGCCAGCTTCTACAGATCAGAGTGAAATTTTGGCCCCATGAAGCCAGTGCTAACATCCTGCTAACTTCAAGAAGGTAAGAATTTTACTTTTTATATTTATCGTTCTGTTACAGCATGCCATTGCTGCCCATTCATGCTCTTTCATTTTCTTTTTCATTACTGAAAGGAAACCCAGCCCTGGTTCACAAGGTACCAGGAACTAGAAGCGTACAAGGAAATTGGCAGGAACTGACTTTGCTTTATGGGCAGATGGTCTGCATTTGTAATGAAGCTTGTTATAAGAACCTACATGGCTTTATAAAAGTTCTGTTCTCTCTCCAAGGACATCATGGGTCTATCTCATTTCTGGGCATGGTGCAGCATGCCTTGCTCACCCAGCGATGTTTTCCATAGCCAGACATAACCTTTAATACTCATTTATCTGGGGGAGATAAGACAACATGCACCATTGTGGGCTACTAAAGAAGAATTCTGATGAACAGTATTTCTAAAGAAAGTGTTTGCTTATATCCCTGATCTGCAGGTTGCTGGAGGCTAGGAGAGTGACTGTTGGGAAAGTGTACCAGGAAAACATTGCTGTCTTTTTTCTTGTTTTGTACTTCTCCAAAATTATCTACCTTTGGCCACTGTCCCCATGTTTTTCTTCCCTTTAGGTATGGGAGGCAGCCCATCCCTAACAGAGACTAAAACACAAAAGCAAAACAAAAAATGAAAAAAAAATATAAAGGGAGGTGAAGAGAATACACTGGAAAGAAAAAAAAGTGATCACAGATGAGAAAAATGTTAAAATATAGATATAGAGGAGAGTCAAAGGGCTAAAAATAGGATACCAGAAGAGGACACTTGGCAGGGTATCCCAGCTGCACCCACTGCTCCCTTGAGATAGAATCATAGAATCATAGAATGGTTCAGGTTGGAAGGGACCTTAGAGATCATCTTGTTCCAACCCCCCTGCCATGGGCAAGGACACCTCCCACTAGACCACGTTGCCCAAAGCCCCATCCACCCTGGCTTTGAACACTTCCAAGGAGGGGGCATCAACGACTTCTCTGGGCAACCTGTTCCAGTGTCTCACTACCCTCACAGGGAAGAATTTCTTCCTTATATCTAGTCTAAATCTACCCTCTTCCAGTTTATAACCATTACCCCTTGTCCTGTCATTATCTATCCTTGTAAAAAGCCCCTCCCCAGCTTTCCTGCAGGCCCCCTTCAGGTACTGGAAGGCTGCTATCAGGTCCCCCCGCAGCCTTCTTCCAATACCCAAGGACCTTCTGGATACTGACCTGTGGTACTGTGCAAGGAGACATGGCAGAGCCAGGCAGTGGAATCAAGACCTACAGTCTCTGCCTACCAAGTTTCCCAGTGACACCAGATAAGCTCAGAAAACATGCTGGGCCACCAACAGTCCTTGCTTTCTCCTGGTGGGTAGAGCCGTTAGCACATTGATTTTGAGTGGGATGGGTTGATGCGGCAATGGAATGAAGGGGCAAGAGCTCATGAAGATGTTGTCAAGGTGTGGTGCAAAGATGGTCTCTCTGTATATTGTGATGTCTTCTAGAGCAGTCTGTGAGGAAGCACCTGGAAAGGCCTGTAAACTTAGCCAAGATAAGAGAAGACTGCAGGTCTTAAGAAGGTCCCAGAGCTCTGTGGGATTTAAGCAGGCCCTGCAGCCCCAGAATGGATGGGAACAAGGACAAAGCGGGAGAGGCATTCCGTGAGCTGGGGAAGTAGTATGAGATCCACCTAGCATTGCTAACCATGCAGAAGAGCTCTCAGGTTGTAAGGAAGTCCTGACAGTTTGGCAAGGTCTCAAATAAGGCATCTCAGTTTGATGGTGAAGAGTTGTTGGCTGTGTTGGAGACAACAGAGGTGGTGGGAGAAGGCACACACTATCCTGCTCCAACCTGAATGACTTGTGTTGTCACATCTACATGAACTGGACATGAGATATTGCTCTGTCACAGTTTTCTAGATAGATATGTTCCTCAGCACAGATTCAGGTTCCACCAATGTGGTCTTTCACTTGTCATCTATGCTGGAGAACAACTCCAGGTGGAGACTCCTCAGGTTTTGGTGCTCCTCCTTCTTTGCCAAGAGGCTGCCATGGCCCTCATCTGCAGAAGGGCGGGATGCCCCCTTCCAGAGCACTCAGCCCAGTTTACTGTGAGGTCCAAGCTGTGGATGCTCCAGACCATGTAGTAAAACCCCCTAGTCAATCTGCCGGTACCTGTGGGCTTTAGGGACAGCATGCAAGGATTTAGCTGAAGAGGGAGGGGAAATGGAAGACAGCACAGGGGACTGGAGCTGAAAGGGCAGTGCTAGAGGGGTGACCTTACCCTTTTCCCTTCCACTCCCAACCCCTTCTATGGAGGAGATGCAGAGCAGAGGAGAAGCAGGGGGTGAGCCAGCCTGCACCAAGTTTAGGCTCTGTGTGATTATAGGGCCCTGGCTGTGTCAGACCTTTGCTCCTGACGAGTAGGCCGGAGAAATATGGTGGCGGCAGTCTGGGAGGTGATGTCAGCCTTCTCCTGCTACTGTTGTGCTTCTCCTGGTCAGTGCAAACAAAAAAGAGGTGGGGAAAGAGCTTCAGGACTATGAGCTGCTGCAACCAGCATGTCTAGACCCTTATCCTATTTGGAGAAGATGAAAGCTAGGAGGAGTGATGGAATTCTGGCTTTGTGCTGTAGACTCACAGTTCTCTTCGTCTGCTTCAATGTGCTTGCCAAATGCTGGGCAATTTGAAACCCTTTCCTGTGCATTGTGAGTTTTCTGACATATAAATTAAACTGGAAAGAGAAAGGAAGAGAAAGTCCAAAAAAAAAGAAAAAAGACAAAATAAAAAGAAAATCAGTGCTATTAGAGAAGTTGTGGGAGATATGTAATTCAGAAATAGCTACCTACTAGTTTCAAGGAATCAAAATAGAACCATGTTATGTACAGCAAGCTAACGGTAGACTGGAATGCTTTCAAAGAGCTGAAGCTGCCAGCAGTGTAGATTGCTCGTGTAGGGGACTTGTAGCACTAATCTTCTGCAGCCTTGTCTTTAAAGCAGTTTTGCATCGCTCAGAGGCAGGGATTAGGGGTGCATCCTTATTTCTAGTGCCTTTCACAGCACCGCTCCACATCCCAGGAGAGTAGATTAGTTCACATGCAATATTCTGTTTCCTAAATGTGGAGGGACTAAGGAAAGGCAAAATCAAACGGGGCTGATATGAGGATATAGTGACCATTGTGAGTGAAAGATGGTCTCAAAGAGAACATTGTCAGGGGCTAAAATGGTGCTTGTGTCAGGTTGTGCTCAGTTTGCTGTGATTTTCTAGATAATGTCCTATGAAACTTTTGCCTCTTTGGGCTGCTGGAAGTCCTACCTTTTTGTTTGATCCATCATAGCTTCTCCTTTCATCAATATAAAGTGATGATTCAAGAGATTTTGCCAGGCTAAGCATGTGCACTTTTTTCAGTGTTTGACAGGAAAATATGCTTCAGCAGGAAAAGCGAGCATGGGAAAAGGGATACTGAGAGAGTATTTAGGAAAAGCTGAGTAAGTTAGACACTATGCCTTCTGATTAATTCCATTTGAACTTGGAGGCACTTACTGTGTCTTGTGTAAGACACTTATTCTCAGCACCAACTTCCTGGAAACAAGTAAATGCACTTTGCACTAGGAAAGCATGCATATCATGCCAGAGCCTGAAGCTGGCATTGATGTTATTGGAGGTCTCCTTAATACAGTTTTTTTTCTGAGTAATTTGTGAGATTTACTTACAGTTTTTGAAAATGAAGTCTATTGTGGGAAGAAATGCTCAGCTGCACACTTCTGCTTGCTCAGTGGAGATTCTCTCTAGCCAACACTAGGACAGGGATGCAAAAATGGCTGCAGCTGCTCTGTTTTCTGTTACAATCCCATGTAGTGAGAGGGAACCTGCAAACCTCAGGCTGTCAGCCATTGCTGGTGAGACATCAAAAGGTCTGCACTGCCAGGAAGAAAAGCTACTGAAAAGATGGACAGTTATATACAAACAGAAGTCCTCTTTTGAAGGTCTTTCTGAAGCTCCTTACAGATGCCATTAGACATGGAGCTGCTGACCCAATGGCAAGCCACTGCTGAATTGAAAGCCGGGCATGGGTCCTCCTTCTCCACCACTCCTTCCATCCTCTCCTCTTCCCTAGGCCCTCAGGACGTGGTTCCTAGCAGCAAAACCAGAGTTAGATGGGCTTGGCTTCTCCAGCAGGGCTGCTGCTCCAGAAAGCACCAGCTTGCGAGGAATTGAACCACAGCCCCCGTTGCTGGAGGGAAGTCATTGCTCTCCCCACCCAGCACACCAGGCTGATGGAATACCTTGACATTCAGCAAGAGGAAGATCCCTGCACTGAATAATACTTAATTTGCTCATGCATCTGTTGCTGTTACCTTTCCACAGGGGATTTTCCTTATGGAAATGAGATTGAATAACTCACAGTTTGGGTTACACATTCCAGGCATTACCAGAGTGCATCTACTATTGTCTTTTGGAGGACTGCAATTTTCATTCATCTCTTACATCAATGGTACACTTATACCAGAACCACAGAGGCAGTCAACTCTCTACCCGTTTCTCTCTATAGAGTGGAGATACCTCAGTGGGATGCACCATCTATGCTCATGACTAGCAGAGGAATGTTCTGAATTATCCAGTGTCAATGAGCCTACTAGTCCTAGCCCCAAATCCAAGGCAAGCTGGAGTTAGCCTGGTGCTACACCGTGATGCTGCTCACTTAGTTGTTGCTGCTCACTGGAATCCTGCTCACCTGCACCGAGTGATCCTTGAACCCATGCTGTTTTTCTCAAGTTATTCAAATGAGATACTTGGAATGGATTACGGGAGTTTTCCTCTCACCCACAAAAGTTCTCAGCAATTTAAATTTCAGCTGAAGAGGAAGTTATTAAAATGTGAAGATTAGAAGTGACCTAATTCTTACAGGGAAATTTAAACAAAGGTCTGAAACTTTACCCATTCCGCACAGTTAAGATTTAATAAATAATCAGATGCTTATTTGACATGAGGACATATGTGCCCTTGGACTAAGAAACAGAATTGCATTTGAAATTAAATCTGTCAGCTTCTACAAATGTGGTTTTAACGATGAAATTCTGTGTCTTCTCCAAAAAACTTCTGAAAGAAAGAAGTTTGTAAAGATGTTTGTTTAAGGCTCCTTAGACTTATCTTACCCTTTCTCTGAAGTATTTTCTTCTTTGAAATTTATAAATGTAGCATACATTATTATTAGGCTGATCTGCATACACATTGAATAGAGAATGTAGTACAAATACAACTTTATTAAAAAAAAGCACTAAAAGTACCGTTTTAAGTTCTAATCATGTTTCTTCCCCAGCATCTCAGACAACTTTACGTGAGAAAATACCATTTACAGACTGCTCTGCCTTTGCAGAGATCTTTGCTTGGATCTTTGGCTTCAAATCAACAGAAAGAAAAGCCAGGCAAACAAATAAGCTGTCTGTCTGATTATCTAGGTACCTATCTGTGTTTTATAATCTCGCTGTCCTTGTTCGTATCTGACTATGCTCTACATAAATCAGCAGCAACAGCACAGTCTCTACTGAATTCACCTTTTTCAGAGACAGACTCAAGGAGATATTTTGGATTCCCCGTGTCTTCAATAGTAATTTCCCCTTTTTTTTTCTCTCATATTTTGGAGAGCAAAGGTAGGGTAATGGAATGAGGGAGGGTATCCATTCCAATTCATATTTCAGTTGAGAAGACCTGTAAGAAAAGAGCAATTTTGCTGCATTTCCTAAAGACAGACAATCTCTGTACTCAGCTGATTTCCCGCAGAAGCACCCTGCACAGTGGGACCCCAGGGCAGGGCCAGCATTGCCTCCTGTTTCCAGCCTCTGCCTGTCTCCTCCCAGCCACAAGGTCCAGACAGGATGGGGCCCTGTGAGACACCCCATTTAGAAAATGAGAAAGTTGTCCTTCCTTCTCACATACACTTAAGATATTTCATTAGGTTAAATGGGTGATTGGAAGTAATATAGTATACCTGTAAACTTTCAGCTATTCAAATACCTTCCTCTCTCTTGAAAATCTGCTGAAACAATTTAGATCTTAAATTACTAACTTGGGGTCTTTATAGAATAAACTGACAAATAATTTATGCGTCAGCTTAAATCAAGCCTCCAGTCGTTTGTCAAGACGTAATCTAGCTTAGAAATAAATAAGCTAAATTTTATAGAAACCAAATACATTTGAAAAAAAAATCTCCATCCATTGTTCTGGTAGATGAGGATGATTCATATTCCTTATGAGCAGTCTTGATAGGCATTTAAAGTCAGTTTCCAGCAACACATTTCAAAGTATTTCATAAGGGAGCATGGGAACATTAGGATTCTTCTATTCCTACAGGTATTATCTCCAGCAAGAGAAACTAGTCCCTGTACGGGAGATTAAAAGCCTCCTTTTCCTTTAATGAAGCCTGCTGCTATTACCCCTTTACCTCTGCGACAATAATTTTATCTTTGCTTGTTTAGGATGGAGTTATATGATTCTCTTGTGGGCCACTTTCATCACCATCTGGTAATTATTTCAGCTGTGCTTAGGCACTTACACAGGATGGAGATCTACATAGCTTGCATTTCTGCTCTCTTGCACACACTGCTGAGCGAAGCACAAACACAAATAACTTTAAAGATCTGATCTGACAATTCCAATCCAATAAAGAGCACAGTTGCCCACAGGTTAAATGACACAACACCTGCTGATGTCTGACTTCCCGAACAGAGTCCTGAGCCCTGGGTGAGGGCTTTAGGCTGCTTGTTGAGTCCTTGGGGAGGATTCGGCACCTCAGAACAGGTTCTGAGATGCACTGACCCACCTATTGCTGATGCCCCATGCACAGTTGCCTGGAGTTAGTTAGCCAAGAGGACAACTTGTGCATTATGGTCTCTGGTCCTCTTGCATCTGGCTTGGAGGTGTCTGGCTCCCCTGCCCTGGATCTGGCACCGTGTAAGGTGTAAACTATCCTGTGATGGCTCATTCAGCTGACCAAGGATGGCTCTTTTGTTCTGGAATGTTTCAGGAGGTATGAGGTGCCCCACTTCAATGCTGTGGGTAGCTGTAAGAGCCCCAGTGTCTTCTATCCTCCTCTGCCAGTGATGATGAAACAGTCCTGTGTGCAGGGATGAGAACCCAGTTCTCCTCCTCCTTGACCCTAAGAATTGATGCTGTGTTCCCTCCTGCTCAGGAAGTCATAGAATCATAGAATCATAGAATGGTTCAGGTTGGAAGGGACCTTAGAGATCATCTTGTTCCAACCCCCCTGCCATGGGCAAGGACACCTCCCACTAGACCACGTTGCCCAAAGCCCCATCCAGCCTGGCTTTGAATAATTCCAGGGAGGGGGCATCAACGACTTCTCTGGGCAACCTGTTCCAGTGTCTCACCACCCTCACAGTGAAGAATTTCTTCCTTATATCTAGTCTAAATCTACCCTCTTCCAGTTTATAACCATTACCCCTTGTCCTGTCATTATCTATCCTTGTAAAAAGCCCCTCCCCAGCTTTCCTGCAGGCCCCCTTCAGGTACTGGAAGGCTGCTATCAGGTCCCCCCACAGCCTTCTCTTCTCCAGGCTGAAGAGTCCTAACTCTCTCAGCCTGTCCTCGTAGTCCCCAGTCCTTCCCTGCACTGTGGTGGCTTCCAGGCAGCTGGGTGGCCAGAATGAGGGAGATGTATTTGAATCCCTCCTGCCAGAGCTAAAATGAATGTGGCTCTCAGTTTTGTGCTCAAACTTCAAAACTTACACTAAATTGGGTGGAAGAGAAGGCAAAGTCCCATCTCCCTAACTGAGAGCAGAGGCAGTTGGCTCGCATTGGCTGTGGCATAGGCATGAGACCACCCAGTTTTCATTGTCAGGACAACCCTGGCATTGCACAGAGACATAGAGCTAAAGGCCTCAATGCTTTGGACCAGCAAAGTTCTCTCAGGATTTCACTGGCTGCTGAAAAGGATCCTGCAGGGTTAGTGTTGAATGTGGGCTATGGTTTCAGGAGCCAACATAACAGCTCAGTGCTACTGCGGAGGAAAGTTCCCTCTGACCCTCCCCATGCCCAGCACTTCCCATCCCCACTGGCATGCTCCTTCCGCTTATTTCTTGCTGTTTGTCAGGCTCTATGAACTCATGCAACTTATAGCCTAGCAGAAATGTCTTGCAAGAGTAAAAGCAGCTGTCCGGGGCAGGACCAGGCAGCCTACCAGGGATAGAAAAGAGAGGAATGGGAGCGCCGTGAGACGTGGCCCACGTGGGGCTGCTGGCCGACGGCTCAGCTCAGCAGAACAGACAGAACTAGTGATGGCAGTTCCATCTCCGTCCCCTGGTGTCCATTAAGAGATTTTTGAATGTGGTTCAAGATCCCTAAAAAGACAAGTGTTGAATAAGGAACAGTGGTCCGACCCACGTAGTGCCCAAAACACTTTATCTTGAATTATCCTCCTGTCTTCATGTTCTGTAGACCTGCGATGATGGAATCTTCATCGGTGTCTCGGTTTTGAGAGTCAAATTTCCATTTGATAGAGATCAACATTGTTCTGTGTTATATGATTAACCTCCCCCATCATAAATGGGCTACGATGATCTGTGCTAGTTGAGAATCTGCTTCTTATTCCTCTCTCAAGTTACATGGAAAAATAAATTTGGTAATAACATCATAGTTGCTAGAATATAAGAGTGCATCCCACAGCTGGTAACCTCTGCTGGGGAAATAAATGGAATAGGACAGTGTGCAAGTCAGGACTGAAGAGACCTGGCAGGACTGAGGGCAGATGGAACAATTTACACGGTATCTGCAGATGAACAACCACATATGTGGACCAGCACTCAGAAAAAACAAGGTTGTTAATATCCTACACTGAGAGATACTTTAAAAGCCTCACCATAAGGAGAAAAGTATTATTCCCAGAGCAGGAAAAGGTATTCCCATTTCTGTTAGTCTCTGCTCTTCTTGCTCAGATGCTGATCCCACAGTGTGTCTCAAACTCAAGTGTTGTGGGAGTTATTAAGCATGAATGAATCTTCTAGGTCTGTCCTTATTCAGAGCTCCCACTCTACCATGCATGTCTGAAGCCACAGTTAGCCACCTACTTATGCAGAGGTTAAAATCTGGCCCTTAAACTCTTTTCATTTTAGTTAAGCTTCCCATGAAATGGGTTTAATACAACTGGGATATTATTTAGATTAATACTTTTAATGAGGTAACAAATAAGTGTACACAGGTTAGTTATTTATTATATGTATTTATTATGTGTTAGGACAGCTGTATTTTTTAACCCACCTTATTTGTACCCAAGGAGATTTTCACTTTGGAAATTCAACTGCATTTTCAGGCTGTCAAATCCTCAGTATCAAACAAGATTTCCTGGTTAGTAAGAAGCCTGATGACATAAAGGGAATTTAGTATTTCGGGTCAGTGTGTCAGGACATAAGAGAATTAATGCTAGTACAAGGCTTCTTCAACAAGCTATTTTAACTGCAAGACTTAATTACTTAAAGAGTTTGCACTTGCAAGCCAAAGTGTAAGTAGCAAGAAATCACAGCAAGGATGAATGGTCTCATTTGCCTTATGTTCTTGTACACGTAAGGTTACAGTGATTACAACACAGCAGTATTTTCACTTCCTTCTACGAGCACTTCTGGCTTCCTGCTTTTCAACTGGGGGGCCATATACCACTACAGATCCCCAGACTTCTCTGGAGGTCCCTGGGAGATAAGAGACAAGCACCCATCTGTGGCAGGATTTGAGTTTACTATACAGGAGTGCAATCTGAGTCTTCTTCATACGTGTCGTTATCAGGGAGAAATAAAAAAGGATGTGTAAAAGGACAAAAATCTTTGAATTGGAGACTAAAATTAAGAAACAGTGAAAATGCATTGAAAGTAAAACAATAAGCACAATACCATAAAGCAGGCTGCTACTGTCATGTTTAACTCCAAATGAAAGTAGCTTTGCGGTTAAGTGCATGGCACTTCTTACCAGTTCAGACGACCGATTAGCAACGGCTCCTGGAAGAAGACAGGCTTCGCAGCACTCGCAGTATTTATCAGGTTGGAAAAAGAGAAATATTTGAAATCGCCTTGTTCCAACATGAGGCTTTGTCCAGAAAGGAGTCATGGCCTCATCTCTGTGGCTGAGAGCACTGTGTTGAGTTATTAAAGGTTCAGAAAAGCAGCAAGTTCCACAGGAAAGTGCATTGGAAATAACCCGCATAAACAGTGGCCGTGGCTCCAGGGCTAAAATCTTTCAGCACATTTACTTGTTTCTGAGCCTAAGAGCAATGGTTCGGATGTGAATCCAGCTCCACCAGCTTTTTGGGAAGTTACAGGTGTGTTTTAGCGTGGCTCAGCTTTGTTCCTGGTTACCTGCTCTGCGTCTGGATCATACAGTCATTAAATAAAGCTGTGATATCGGGAAGCACAGAAGGAAAGCCACCTAAAGGTGATCTGGGAAAGAAACCAAAGCTGAGTTCACTTTAGAAAGTCATTAGAAAGCAAATGAGGACACTAAACGGATACAAGGGTGGGGGAAAAAAAGCTGAAGGATGATCACGAAGAGCAAGCAGTGGAATTAGGACATTCTCCAGACGGACTTTGCAAGGATTAGGCCCTAAGGCCACAGTTAGCTAGACTGGCCTTGGAGGCTAAGCTTTCTCAGTAAGTAAAGTAGTACCGTTCCCCCTTAGGAAAACCTATGAGTTCTTTTTTTAGGTAACTGAAGTTATTTAAAGTTTTGGAGTTTGTGATACATCACATTTTAATTCATTGTTTAAGAACAGGT
The DNA here is from genome assembly GCA_013396635.1 of Penelope pileata. NCBI lineage: Eukaryota > Metazoa > Chordata > Aves > Galliformes > Cracidae > Penelope > Penelope pileata. Next base: position 1,801,570 of record WBMW01003369.1, read on the forward strand.
TGCAATATAAAGTTAGATTAAAACTCAAGCACTGCATTCAATCAGAGCAAAGGGAGAAAAGGAGCGTGTTCCATTTGGATCTGAAGTTGGTAATCTTTTTATTCTGCTCCTTCCCAGAGTGTGAACGCTGGCAGCAACAGGCACAGGAGGAGTCTGCTGTCTGGAGCACTGAAAGACCCTGCTAGAAATGGACATTTAAAAACCCAGAGCATTCTGTGCCCTGTAATGGTTTCACGAGCATAGAGTGACAGTTGATGTTGTTGTCCCCCAATTTATAGCTTCAAACCAAACAGTTTAACAAAGGAAACAAAAGAAATAGTTTATTGGCATTATTAGAGGCTCCAGCTATTGATATGCAATGACACTGGTCACAGTGTAATTGAAACAATTCTCCTACAGCCAGCAAGGGGCCATTAGACCCTAATTAGAATTGGGTTCTATTTTCTGTTCCATCTAAATTTTAAGATTTACAAAGAAGCCACTTAAAAAAATTCCTTTCTCCCATGCCTTCAGAGAGTATTTTAGGGAGAGCGTTTTGTTTACCAAAGGCCTGCTAGTTCTCATTTTTGAAAGGAAAATATTCTGTTGCAGGGTAACCCTAACTTTTGCACACATCTACAGTCATAGGAAATGGTATAGGAAAATTTCCATAAATAAATGTTTTTGTCTAGGAAGTGGTGGTGTAGCAGTTATTTCAATATCTGGGGGAAGTACAGAAGATCTATTTTTTTGGTTTATTTTTATTTTTTTTGCATAGAGCATGCAGTTAAGATCATAAAATGGAAAAACCTTTACTCACCACAGATTTGAAATAATTAGTTAACATTTTGTGTAGCTACAATTTGCACCAAAGGAAATAGGTACACCTACTGTGAAAAGTAGATGCCATTCAAATGCAAATGTAAATCTACATAATACATAGAATAATAAATGAAATAGTGCTCTCATTATTGATACACATATTTTTTGATTCAGTAAGAGTTAATATTTCAAAAGAAATGTGAATATCTGTACCACTATAAACATACTTCCATTTTTTTTTTCCCCGCCAAAACAAGAGTGCTCTTTGACATTACCAGTTTTATGTCAGGCAAACCTTGATGTAGTTTACAATCAAAATTCCCTTTCATTTCAGGCTTTTCAGAATTAGAACATCAAAATATTTTGCTTTAAGGAGACACAGAAACAATTCATTTAAATTCCTTACCTGAAAAAATCTGCTCATTATGATCAACCTGAAATGACTTTTTAACAAGTAAATTACCCATACAGGAAGAAAAAAATAACTGAAGTTTCATCTTGCTTCTTTACTCTCCCTTTGTAAGTCAGTATTGCCATTCTCCTAAAGGCAGAGACAGACCTGCGAGCTGCAGAGATATGACTGTCAAAAACAGTACTGTGAGAAAAGGATATCCTCAGTTGTAAAGTACGACCTTGAGAGGCTTCTTGAAATCTCCCTGAATTAGTATAGAAGTACAGAGAACTCCATAAGACCATTTTTAGTTACCACTTGGCAATCAAATAACGCTCTATTTAAAAAAAAAAGCAGTCAGGTGGCTACCCAGCTATGCAATTCTATGTGTCCAGCTTTAGGAGCACTTTGCAGCTCATGTTTTACTCCCCTTGCTCCAAGAAGTTACATATTTTGCAGAGGGTCCTATTGCTGGCCTTTCTGGACCTCGGCTTTGCTAATGAAGTCCATAAAAACTCACGACAAATTCCAGTGCTGTTGTTGTTTTCATCTCAGCTTTTCCTAGCATTCCTCTTCCAGGGCTTGGGCATGGGAAACTTTCCTTTGGGGGAGCAGGGATGGCTCTGCAGAGCCTGGTGGGTGGCCAGGCTTTCCCCTGGAGCTTTATGGCAAAAAAGGGGAGATCTGCCTCAGGCACAAAGATGGGATGGGGTACCAGACTAAAACGAGGTGACAGCAGCACTGATCTCTTGTGCCTCAAAATCTATCACACAAATAACCCTGAAATTACATTAAAACACAGTGTGAATAATTGCATTACCTCTGCATGTCCTTCACCTGTTTCAAATGCTGGGGTAAATGTTACTCAGAAAAAAATAAGCTTTTTTAATTCTTTCTCTTTTCCAAACCTGAGTTAATTCAAAAAGACCTTTTTTTTTTTTTGGCTTATCAGACATATTTGGTCAATAAAATGTGTGACTCATTTAGTTGATCAATGGATGCTGATCACTTTCCAACAGGGATTTACTTTTCCCTCAAATGATCAGTTTATACTGTAATTTCTGGACACAGGAATAATAAAATTGGACATACTTGTTGTTAGACTATAGTCTCTGGAGAATTAAATCAACATATATTTCAGATATTTCCTTTTACAATTTTACAGTACTCATGCAATTCTATTAAAGGAAGGACTGTTTACGAGAGATAAATGTTCATATTGTTTAGAATGTAATATCCTGAATATCCATCAGAGCTGTGGTCCATGTTTCAATGCCCTGGGCACAGTGTAAGTAGTGGAGACTGCAGACAAAACTTGGGCCACTCTGGTTTCAACTCTGAGGAAAAGGAAAGCATGTAAGTCTTCTAAACCACTTGGGATGTGTGCTGATGTGAAGAATGGGAGGTAGGCAGTGAGTGTCGCACAGAGAAGGATTACAGCATAGATTCAGGAAATATGTGTAGCTGGATTCATTAAAGAAGAGATTTTCTCTTCTCTTTACTAAACAACACGTGAGTACATCTACGTGAGGCAGTTGTAACAGTAAAGTGGTACTAGAGATAAGGCTTACCCATCTAAGCTTACCTTTTTGTTTTCCACGCAGTTGTCTGTTTCTTTTGCACACCTGGACAGAGAAAGGATGTGTTAAGGACTAGGCATTAGTATCTGGCTGCAGATTGTTGAATGGGCGATGAGGTAAATGAAGCCATGCAGATCCACCAGGCCAAAGTCCTTCCATGTCTGGAGAAACTGTAACTGGAAGGCAGGGGATAGGTTTGTAAGAATCATGCTACCTATAGCAAGGAATTATACCACAGAGGATGAAAACAGAGGGAGCCTGATTCAGACACAGATCACAAATGTGAGACAAGACCTGTGGGAGAGCTGTGTCCACCTAAAGGCACCTGGAGGCCAGGCAGGATCTCTGAGGGATCTGAGATGGCATGAGGCACCCATGCGTGGGCAAGTGAAGCCAGCACCTGTCAGTACAGGCACGGGCATGTAAAGAGCTGTTGAACTGGATAAATGCAAGCATATATTTGATGGAGAGCTGCCTGCCTCCCTAGGTCCCAGTGACTGTTGGCTGGATCTCCAATGGATGCTGTGGAAGGTCACCCATATTTGTGTGCCTGAATCTGGAGCTGATTTGTATCCAGAAGACTGAAATTAGTGCAGTTGAGAAAGTTTATTGGTTGCACCAAAGCCTGAAGTTCCTACTTGGCAAGGAAAAAGGTATGGGAACTGTAAATTGGAGCAAAATTTGGATATTGCATTTCAGTTGTAAATGGTGACTGAAACAATCAAAGTCTGCATTTCCCTTCCCCCTCCCTGCTTTTTTTGGCATCTTGAGAAAGGGGAAGCTTTGAGCAGAGCAGACCTTTAGGGAATTCCCCAGTGGAAGGCCTCCTTTGCCATGGAGACTTTTCCCTTTATTACTAAGCCTCAGCCACTGGAGGATCCAGACGGGCCTGGCTGGCATGTCCCCTCACCCATCCCATGGGACTGAACTGAACTTAAACATGCGTGACTGCACTCTGCCTGCCACTTTCTTGTGTTTTGTTCTGTATTCACGCATCCTAACTTTCTTTCTGTTCACTATCTTTCCTCTCTTTGCTCAGTCCTCGGGGTCTCTTTCCCTGCTTTGCTGTATTTCAGAGGCCTACTAAGATATGCAGCCCCATATCACAGTTCCGACAGCCCATGCCTGCCTGGCGAAGGGATTTTGTTAGACACAGATAACATCCCAGATTAGCATAGGGTCTAAAGCAAAACTCGCCATGGCTCACCTGCCATCCCAGAGTATCTGACCTGACTAACCAACTCCTTTGTTTCTGGAGACAACAAAAAACGTGTTTCTCATTTTGTACTATCCCATTTCTCTTCCTTCTTGTTTGTTTTTGCCAGGAGCAGAACATGCCTACAGTTCTCAAAGGGACCAGTTCAAAATTCCCTGAGTGAAATCACATTTTCTCTTTGGCCTGAAATAAAAAGCTTAATTGAATATGAAATTAGAATTGGATGTCCTTTATCCACCAAGGGGTTTTTTGGTTAAAACGTTTGCCACTTCAAATATCTTGTTATGTTTTAAGGTTTTTTAACGGGAGGCGGATAAGTATGGTCCGAGCATTGATACCTGAACAGCAGACTCAGCCCTGAAGTGAAGAGGCTTTTGCTGCCTTGCACGCTTGTGACCTAGGGAAGTCTTCAGCTGAAATATGCGAGGTTGCAGTCTAAACTGAGAGAGATACAGCTATCATGTCTGAACCTTTCTGAGTTTCTCTCTTCCACCCAAACAGCAAAGAAAGTGGCCTTTTCAGTGAAATGAAACTTGGCCTGATCAGCAATATTTAGAAAGTGGAAGGAGAAAGTGTTGACATCGGCTGATATATTCTGAGTCTGGGTCCAAAGATTGTGTCACATCATGTGAGAAGGATGAAGCTTTCTTTTCAGTGACAAACATCAAACGTTTTGTGGTGAAATCAACTGCCAATGAGATGATAATTATCAAAGGGCATTTTTTCCTCACATTTAACGACTACAGAGGTGCGTACAGGGCCAGTTTCCAATCTCAGATACATTAACACAACTTTAGATTAATTTCATTCCAGCTTTTGCAAGCTCCTTCTGTATTTGTAAATAGCGAGAGCTCCTGGGGACTGAGATGACCTTGGCTTTTATTCTCTCATAGCTGTTCTGCACATTTTCTTTTTCACACTAGGGATAGAAGCCTTCCAGAACCCTAGCCAGTTGGCCAGCATTTTAACTGTGGATGTTTGCTGATATGTCATTGCTTGTGTGTTTGGTTAACACACACGGTAATGATTTCCACACCAAAATCAAGCATCCCTGTAGTCCATTATATTTAATATCAGAACATTTATTTCATATATAATATTCCAGCATATGAAGGGAAACAAACAAACAAAAAAACCCAAGAGACTGCCTGGATGAGACTGTAGTAGGGCATTAGATGCAGAGGCTGCTTTGCATCGTGCACAGGTGAGATTCATAGCACATAGCATGTTACGTGGGCAAATTATCTGGGTTACTAGTAACAAAGTGCCAAAGCCTTGGAAATCTTTTTATGTTTCCTGCCATATCTATTTTACTTTAATCTGACTGTATTTTCATCAAGCCATAATGTAAGAATGACCCTGTGAACATTGTTTAGGCACCTGTTTTGAACAGGTTTAACTCTTCGTAGGAATTAGAGAGATTGCAACATGGTGTCCATCCCCCAAGCCTACATCTATAATCTAACCATGCACCTATGATATTAAAAGTGGTGGGAATGGGCATGAAAGATACTTTCCTTTCCTCCAGCATTTTGTGTCAGTGTCAAGAGCATGTCTGGGCATCAGTTCTGATACTTTGGGTCTATGGGCAGAACAAGACTTCTCTGAGCCGCCGTGTCTTTGGTGGCAGCAGGCATGCAAGACATAGAATTTAGAAAACAGAGGCCATGCATTGGAGACACACACGTGTCTTAGGCAATTGTCAGTACTGGAGTTGGCCATCTGACATGCCTGCCCCTCTTGTGACACTAACCTTATCTGTCTAATGCTCCTTTACAGGAAAGCTTGATGCTGCTGGGCAGCTGGACTATTACTGAGTGCAGTATGGCCATGTATATGGGAGACAACAGGACATGCTCTCTGATTAGGGAAAATAAAAGTGCGGAAAATACCAATTTTCTGAGCCACAGAAATGTTTTCAAAGTGATGCATTTCCATTCTGGCCACATAAATTAACCTCTGAGATAAGTTCTGACACTAATTTTGCTTAAGTCAAGGCAACCAAGACTTTCAGGGGGAGGAGCGTGGTGGGTTGTTTGAAAGAAACTTGCTTTAAGTTTTCTATGTTGGTTAGTTATTTTGAGGGCTCTTTTGAAGACTTTTTAATTCAGTCTAATTATTAAAAATTTCTCTGCACCAGCTTTCGAAGACCGAGCTTTTCTTACAGTGAACAAATAAGTTATGAACGTTCAATGCTGTTGACATGTTCTTGAATATGGGAAAAGAAAGAAAATCCTGTAACACAGCACATACATGTAAGGATGGGAGAGGGAAAAACGTGATGTTTCTTTCCAGCTGCATTAATATCATATCCCGTGACACATTTATAGGTATTAATTTCTTCCAGTAAAGCACAGTCACTAATAGGAAGTGGAAACTCCAAGGTCTTAATCTTTAGTGTCCTTTATCCCCTCTGCAAAGTCTAAATTCAAGAGCCAAGGAGAATGCCAACATAATGATGTCTTATGCAACAGCAGGTTATTTGACCTCCCCTCCTTTGGAGTTAGCTCTTTTATGAGAGTTTCTTTGTCCCAGTTCTCTTAGAAAGACTAATTCTGTTCCCATTGTTGTCAGTGCAAGTTTATCAATTACTTAAAAGAGATGACAGTCTGGATACCAGAGAGAAATTTCTGTTAAATTTGGAAACCATCCAATTTGGTGAAATTTTGAACCCATATTTGAGATCTTTAGTTGAAGATATAATTTAAACATGAGTGTTCTAGGAAATCTGTCTTTGAATTATTATGTAACCTTCAAAGTAATGAATGAGAGATCAGTAGATGCTCACAGCTTTGGCTATCTCCTCCTTCACCTTTGTCTATCTCCTCCTTCACCTTTGTCACACATAGACTGAGAAACACGTTCTAGTCTCTGAAAATATCAGTTGTGCTTGGCAGCCTGTACATTTGCCCAAAAGATGAGCTGCGATGGTAGGCTTGATTTTCTAATTCTGAGTAGTTCTGAGAAACGTTGATAAAAGAGTGAACATTGTAAGTGTAAGGAGTATCAGCGTATTTTCAAGTGCACACTTTCCTTGCACCCTATTGAATATGCTTCCTTGATTACTTCCCATAGTAAGCTTGAGATTTTTTTCCCATAGCATTGGGGGAGGTGTACAGAGTCCACTATGTCCTATCCTTTTCTCCCCACTGGAACCAGCCTTTATCGTTTGGGGCAGTGCTGCCTGTCATTAGACAGCAAATCCTGTAGACTTGTCCTTTTTTTGGTTACTTGACCAGATCCATTGGTGTGAGAAGAAGCACTCATGGCCACGTTGGTAAGGCTGGTGCCCAGCAATAAAACAACAGAAGCACCAAGAATCAATATGGGCACGGGTGCATGCTAACCCATGGTGCACATTAATGCTCCAGGATTTGTTGCTCAGCATTTCAGAGTAACCCATTCTTTCCTCTACCTGGCTGGCCTGGCCATCAAGCAGGATTTCTGCTGTGGCTAACAAAAAGCCCGGTCCCTAGCAATGCTCCGTCTTCACACATGAGATTCTCAGCATTCTTATGTCACAGAGGACACCTAAGTGTGGCACTTGTTTTGCCTGGGTTTATACCCCTCTGGTGTTGTCCTTCTTCCTTCTCCTTTCCTCAGGTTTCTAATCAAACTGGTATCCTCAGTTCTCCTTAAACAATATCCTCCAGTGCTTCCCTTGAGTGCACAGAAATTCAACTTGCAGCTGTGTCAGGCCAGTTGCATTAATATTATGCTCCTCAATACATCTAAGGATGTTAGTGCCTTCCAGTAGTAACTAATGGGAAGCAGAAATTCTATTAATTTATTTTTCTGTGTCCATGCGGTTGCAGAGTTTATAGCTTTAAACTTAGATGTGTTTTATGTTACTCAGGCTGTCTCTTAATTTGGGACATCTTTTATAACAAGTAGCAAATGCAACTGCTTCTTCAGATGTACCATTCACTTTGTTTCTGCTCTGGGAAGAAGCAGTAAAAATGGTTTCTTAATTTTCTACGCAAAATCACGTCAGTAGGGCTATTTGTCTAAGTGAGATGAGTAGGACTTAACCTCAGCTTAGCAGGGGAAATGAAAGTGCAGTATATAAAACAAAATGTATCACTGGCTTTCTGTTCAGACACTAATGCTAATTTTAGTAAGATCAAATGGATTAGTTTTGCAATCTATGTCCTGCCACAGAGCTGCACATCTACGTAAAGAGTGACAAAAGTCTTGCTTAAATCATTAAGCAGCCATATTGCAACAGGATGGGAATGCTGAGAGTCAGACAGTATGCGGGCAGACTGGAAAAATGAGGGCAAGGTACAGAAACCACTAGAAATGCAGATAAGTTAAACATGCAGGCAAATTTTCACGGTATATTGCTCATACTGTAGTTATCCAGTTGTGAAGCTAGTTAAGAAATGAATGTAATGCTCCATCTAATTGCAAGCAGCTGCCTATTAGGCAGCTTGGACAAATGTTTTTAATTCCACCCTATGATGATGAAGGAAATGGGCAACTTTGGTCTGTACTGTGTGTGAACTTTCTGAACACTTCTTTGCAAAGTCACAAAGTGCGATGCAGAGCTGAGAAAAATCTTCTGAATTGACTGCAGGCTTTAATGATGCAATCTCTTCCTACTTTTACCAGAATTTGTTTGGAAAGCATGGACCTGCATAGGAGATCAAATTCCAGTTTTGTCAGCTTCACAAAGTTATTTCATATGAGGCTAGTGACTGCCAGCGGTGAAAGTGGTTTGAGCAAAAATTGGATCAGCTCAATTATAATGGAATTCCAGGCTGAACTGGGACAGGGAATTTTGGAGGGTAGGCAAAGGGAAAGCTCTTGGGAACACTTTAAATAGCTGACATGGAAAATATTGCAATCTGGTGCATTTTAGAAGTGGTTTCCTGTAAATGTAAAGTCTGTTGTGAATTAAAAAAATAGAGAGTTTTCGGGAATCCTTCATTTTTTTTGCAACATATTCTAACTATCTACATCTTTACCACTGTAATTCTTGCCTACTACTCTGATTAGTTTTGCGAAACAGGTGTAGCCACTGAAATTTTTTTTCATGCAGTATTTCAATGTCTGAAGGATGAATGGTTGAGCACTAGGAATAATCAAGTATATTGAAAATGAGACAAAATAGAATGTAAATTTTCTGGTGGTGTATTATCTCATACGCATTATTCTGTGGTATGACATTTGACTTCCTAGACAAAAGAAATGCAGTAGGTATAATCTCTCGACTTCGGCAAACCAATTAGTCTGGCAGCACAGTTCAGGCTGGAGAGACGGGGATACATACAAGAGCTGTATGGTAGCCAATGAGAAGGGGTGGCAACCATACCTTCTGCTGCAAAGAAAATTGTATGCTCAGATGACCATGGACAAGGGCAGTTCCTTGAGCATGTGGTGTTGAGGGTTGATCTCATGTCAGACTCTCCCTAGAGGCTTGTGGAGGCATTTTCAGTACCAAAGAGAATTGAGATGATACAGGAATACTAGAATAATCGAGATGATCATGAGGGCTGGTGTAATAGAAATTTAATAATATCATGTACAAAGTCATCATACTGTTTAGGGGTAATGACCAGATTTTCTGTATAAACTGAAACTCATCCTTTGGGAATGTGTTAAGAGGAGAATTACATAGAGTAATAACTTACAGGGTTTCTGTGAGCTACCAACAGGACAAAGCCTTAAAGAAGACACCTAAGAAATACTCTAGCAGAGAAGGGAAAGTATTATTGTCCTACTACAAAAGTTTGCCAAACTTGTTCAGATTACTACATATTGTTTTGGTCAGCCATAATCAGGAAGGGGGAATTCAAAGGTGAACAGGTACAAAGAAGTTGCAGAGAGAATCTGGGGAGGAGAAGACCGCCTTCCAGGAGGAGGCTGGAAGAGCATTGCTGTCTTAGACTAACAAAATGAAGGTCAAAAAGGGATGTGACTGTTCTCTTAAAATAAATCAGAGAAAAAAGAGCGGAGAGAGAGGAGTGCTGTGTATTCCAAAGTACACTGTTGGCAGAAGAACAAATGAGTATAAACTATATCTGAGATTAGACAGGAGAAGGGAACTATTGACCATCAGAGCAGGGAGGGTGTGGAAATCCTTTGTGTGGGAGGAGCAGCAAAAACTGAGTAACTTTTCAGCTGAGTCTCAATTGCTTTATGTCACCATTATATAATGTTGCCAGTAATGCCAGGAGCTGATGAACTCAGTGACTCAGGAAGTTCATGACAGCTCCTAATTAGCCTACTATTTTAGTTTCAGGCTCTTGCAATTGCCAAACCTGCACGTACAAAGTGAAACATACTCTAAAGTTGGGTCTATTTCTTGCATGTGGGAACTCTGTCTGAGCTGAATCTCATGACAGCTCTCAAAATAGACATATTGCTAGAATTTTTCAGTGGGGTACAATACTTCACTACTCATTTCCATATACCAGTATCATGTGTACAGATCAAGGCAATTGCACATTCACACAGTAAATGTATCTTCTATTCAGCAGCCTTATGTTACATGTGTTGGATGAGGGAGGGGAAAGCTCCGACTCTGATAACATAACACCTTGCAAAAGAAAAATTTCTGTAGCAATTACTTTCAGACCTCTCCAGTCTTAAGTTCTTGCCACTATCATTTAATCTCTCTTTGCATTTGTTCTCTTGAAATATGCTATTGATTTCATCTCCTTCTACAAAGCCTCTATATTTCAAGTGGATTATATGAGAAGCCCATTTCCTAGACTCATCAAGTGTTACATCTGCATCTGAACTCCCAAAAGTTTTGATAGGAGTCATCATTATGTTTCGAAGGAAGGTCCTGACAATCACCACCTACTCATACAGATATGTAAGGACATCTTGGCTACACTTGCAGTTTACTACTCCTTTCAAAGTATATCATAATTCGTGTACATCTGAAAATTCAAGTCTGCATTTCCACAGTTGTTGCATAGCCGGTAAAAGACATTAGCTGATAGATTCATAGAAAATGGGCAGACAGATTCAAAGCTTTGTTAAGGTCTAGCCAGACCTCCCATACACCTTTCCATTCTACTGTTTCCAATATTTCAGATCTCAGACAGATGAGTAAGTCTGAATTTGATCAGAAGAAAAAAAAAACCAACAGTGAATACCATTACACTCATTATCAAATTCAATAGAGAATGTGGCAGTGGTACAATTAACTAAATATCTTTCAGATAGTTACAATCGAACAAACTCACTGGAGCACACAGCAAATACATTTGAACTTATGTGAGCAGGTATGTCAGTGCCTGAGTAACTGCACTGATTTTTTACAGATCTGGGAAATATCTGTAGTTTCAACTACTACTTTTCTTGGATCTAAGTGATCTGAATAGTTCAATCTCTTTGATGCTCTCCAGTTAGCGAGTGTATTCAGTTGTTTTAATTTTTAGTCATTATCTAAAATAAAAAGGCAGCTAAACAATGATTGGAAAAAAGCAGGAATCACACTAAGTAGGAAACTGTAAAAAAAAAAAAATCTAAAAAAGAAAACTGTTTTATACAAAGCCTGTCTCAGTTATCTCCATAAATATTTTACATCTTTACTTTGAGGACTCTTCCCAGCTTCGTGTCAGCATATCTGTATGACTGACGCCATGTGGCCCTTTTGTGGCCCTCTCTTTATCTCAAAGATGATTCTGAATCCCTCTAATGCATGACTCTGTTAAACACTTTCTGATGGCTTTTCCCACAATGCATCCTGTGACACAAAATTCAAGCAGTTATTGTTATATCTTCCTTCAACTCTCTTGTCATAACATCTACAACAAAATCTGCAACAACGGGCCACAGTTCATCAGGTGAAGAGTTGTGAATACTTTCCCACTTCCCTACTTTTACTGCTGTTTCTCTATTAAACGCAAACTGGAGTTCTACTATTTAAGAAACTGTACCAGTTCATTCTATTTCTTCGTTTGGACAACATAGCTAACCTTTCATATGTTTATTATAATTGTTATTTGTAAAAAAGATTATTATTTTGATTGACTGGAAATCCATGTAAAAGGGATTATCTTCCTATATTCCATATTTCTATGTGTTACCTTCTACAAATACGTCCTTTTCTCAGTTTGTCCCTTCTTCACTGCTGAGTTTTCTGTCTTCTCAGACTGTAATGCTTGGTCAATGCAGTACATATTTTATTGGCTGTATTGTCTTTAAGCCTTCTGATTTGATAAAAAAAGATTGGTCTCGGTGTTTCAATAATTTATTGTCTAGAGAAGCAAATGTTTGTTCTGATGTCAACTTAAGGTTGTCTCTGAAACAAACATGTGAGACTGCTTGTTCAAGTTTTTGTGTAATACACACCAGAAGGCCCCATGGTAGGAAGATCCCTTCTTGACTAAGTGTTAGATCACGGTCCTGGTCTGCAGCATAGTAATGCTGAAGAAACAGGATGCTTAGAAGATGTTCTTCAAGACAGGACAGTAGGCAAGAAGCAGAGAGTTGCTGTTTTTCCAAGGCAGAAAGTTATTATTTTCCAAAGAAGTCAAAGCAGAGAATTTGATGCCTTTTTTTCATCTGGTTCTTAAATAGTTATGGGAGTACTATGGCTTGTGCAAAATTCTTCGTAGTACTATCTATGTTAATTTCCTTTGAAGGATTTTTCTTTCTACTTTTTCTTGTCTAAAATGGTGTCAAACATAATAAAGTGGGTTAATTTTAAACATATTTTTTGTCAGTGGGGAAGGGTGGAGCATCTTTTAAGAGAAAACTGTCCTTCTTTATGTTGCTATTATGTATTGATATTACAGTAGTGGTAATAATTCCCACTCAAGCAAGAGAACTATTGTTCTAGTCACTTCACAGCCTTTGGGAAATACAGTCCCTGCTCCAGAGAACTAAAAGCAAAAATCATTCAAAGAAGCGAAACAACAAGGAAAGGGACAGAAGAAAGGTTGGCAAAAACAAGAATGCTTCTGCCTCTTCTACCTTTATGCACAGTTTGCAGATACCTAATGGGTTTCTGTTTCCTTAATGGAAGAAACAGTCAAATTTATACACTGAGAACACTTCTGGGCATATATACATTTTGTCAGTGTGAACCTAGTTTAAGTCAATTAAACAGGAAGAGATCTATTTTTTTTCCTTAAAATATTTGAATAACATCAAAAAAAGGATGTGAATGAATGTAGGGAGGGCACAGATGTATATGACTAAAAATGTATAGGTTTGGATTTTTTTCTCTCTTTTCTTCACATCGCACTGTGGTAACATTCTTCCTCTCTTGTGTCAGCACTTTTGGTTTTCACTGTTTGTGAAAGTTCCTCATTTTACAAATGAGTGTAGTCTTTTTTCCCTTGTAAAACAATGCCTATGATGAGACCATTTTTTTCAGGCATGAAGCAATCTGTTTTCGATTTTGAGAATGAGGGATTTTATTATCTGTTTAAAGAACACTCTGTGGTTGCTTACTTTTTTCCTGATGCATCAATAACACTAATAAACGTAAGCCGATAAAGATTTGCCTTGTGTTGGAGGAACAAACAAAAATATCTTACACGGATACTTTGTATTCAGAAACATCGCTTTTTCTTTTCACTTTAGAGAAAGCTTATTTTGTTTCATAACCTTCAAAGAAAAACTAGGCGAAAAAGTAGATAACTTGTTTGTTTGTTTCAGAAGGAGCTACACTCATCAAAGGCATCAAGGGGTAAACACTATGTGTCTCATACCTTGACAGAAATCTTCAGATTTGCTTAGCTTTATGCATCTGAGAATTTCCAGTTCATCTACAAAACATTTGAGAATGACTCCAGGCTGGCATGTGGTGCAGGCTGACGTGTATGATATTAATCTTAATCTTTTAGCTTGTGTTCCTTCTTTTATGCACCTGCTATTTCATTATAAACTCACTTTGCAAACATTCTGGGATGAACACATCACATGTAGACCATGTGTAGTGAAATGGGGCCTTGACTGTCAAACAAGGCATCTATTTTCTCTTCACTCAATAATGTGAGTAAAAATAGAGATCACAGAATGGATTTTTTTCCTCAACATAAGGGCTGTGTGCCTCTTAACAAAACATCTGTGAACTGAATTGTTGATGTGTAGACTAAATGTGTTGATTAAATTTCCAAGATTTTCTCTGGTCAATTAGAAAGCCACCTGTAATGCATTTCTCTCTAAGCCACTGACATGTTATTGATATTCTTAAGCTACTGATTATGCAGAGCCAAACTCTGCTTTTATTTAGACAGTTCTCAGTCATTCAAGTAGCTCTTCTAAAGGTCATGCATGCATTGAGCTTTCTTCTGTTAGTCAGGAATGATCATCAACCTCATCTAAACCACAGCAGTGATTTTCTTCTTGACGAGTATTCAGTTTTATTGCAACCTGAAAATATCTGTGTGCTTTGCAGGCAATGAGAGGAAGACCCTTCCCATGGTAGATTTTGTCTTGTGGCTTCCACCTGCCCAGTTGCCAGGTCCCTGAACTTCCTGGACTCACTCTGCAGGCAGAAATGCTCAGTGATCCCATGGGGAGTCCAAGGCCTTTACGAGGCATTCGTGATGAAAGAAAGTCATCGGAATAGCAGTCTACAAGGTCTTATGAGGTTGAAAGATCAAAAGCCTGTTTGAAATAACTGGGGATCCTAACCCTAATAGCTTCAACACACTCTTTCAAAATGTTGTGGTGCTCGGTGGCTGATTGTCTGTTTCCTCAGCACAAAGGTGGCCACCAGGTAGGTGTGAACATTGATGGCTGACAGGATGGCAAAAACAACAGGCCTTCAGCAGCTCAGCCAGTCAGGCCCACACTTTCCAGAGGAAAAGCGACGTGGCAGAACATCATGACCCTCTCTGTTCCAACTGGCAGTTTGTAAACACCTGCAGCGTATAGATGACCATGGTCAGAAGCTGCCTGAGATCACAGGGTGGGTGCTGGAGCTCCTAACCCTGCTGTAGCTCCCCTTCTTACAGCATAAATTCAGCCCATTGTAGAGGGAAAGAGAATTATTTCCACGGAAGAAATGAGAAATCCGAATCAGAGGCAACTGCCAGTGCCTGTCTTGCAGACTGCCAGTGTCCCAGTACACATAGCTGGGAAAGATCCAGAAGGAATCAATTTCCACAATCCAGTGGTTGACATGAAGTGGAAAACATTCAAGGAGGGTAGAAAACAAATAAACAAACAAACTAACTAAAGAATCAAGAAAAACCCTTCTTGTTTCTTATTGCCCAACAGTTTACTATGGTTATTGTTCAATTTTGGCCACAGACTTGTGACCCCTCTTATTTTATTTAGCACTGCTTTCAATTCCCTTTTTTAAAACAAAACAAACCAAAACAATTCAAACTGTTGCTAAAGCCATGTCAAACTTATTTACTGCTGTTTGAGCCTCTCGCGTGGGCTGATGTTAGTATCAATACCAGGGATGGATGGGACACCTGCTTGCACACATGCAGTGCTGAACCTCTGGTGATGCGCCTCAATCAGATTTTGCTGTACTCACTGAAAAGAGAGGGTCTGAGCTAAAGGAAGAATTATGTTTGACAATTATCTGCAAAAACAGGCAGGCTTCCAGGCGCACAATAGCAATGCCTGAGGTTTTGAAGTGCTGCTAATGCAGGGTGGAATAGTCTGTGTATAATCTAAACGTATATCCAGATATTGTAGATGCTCAAGTACACATATATACATATTTGTAACTTAAAATACACACATACAAATGCTTACACTTCTACACTTGTATACATAAACCTATATAACATATATGCATATAAAAATTACAGAAAACTGTGATCAATTTGAATATCAGGCCAAGTATTCTCTGAACTTATTTAAATGGGTATGATGCTGTCTCGCCACTCATACCTGGAGAGCAGCCCAAGGGTGGATGCAGCCCAGAGAAAGTGTATCATCCCTTTTAGGGTGTAATGCCTGCTCATGCAGGGGTACTGTTTGCTGTTCTAAGGGCTCTGGTGAACTAACAGGCTCTGCTGTTCCGTAACTTGCTGTCTCTGATGCAAGCAACCTGTCTACCTCTGCAGAGGACCCAAGTCCTGGAGTACTCCAGGCCAGAGGGTGCTGAACTGTCTTTCCTCAGATGGCCACACATCAGATGTTCGCTTTCTCCCATAAAATGTGAGAAAAACCCCAGTGGGGTAAATGTGACTTGTGTTGGCAAAGAAGAGAAGAAACCAGCGGAGATGTAGCTTTGTTCAGAGCATGGATGCCTGCGGACAAAACCCTCCCAGTTCATATTTACTGGTCTCTGGGAGGATTAACTGTGTGTAGGCAGGGACTCATCACTGTGCCTGTGGCTGGGCTTGCCTGTGCCACGTAGCTCTGTGTGGGGCTTCGGGCCCACGTCCACACCCCACTGGAGCCCTATGGATGCTGGCACTTGCAGGGTTATGTGGCTTCTGGGTGGAGTTTTTCTGGATGACATCTTTGGAAGTGGGTGCCTCAAGTCATCTAAATCTTGCCTTAAGTCCCAGAGCCCTTTTTTTTTTTTGTTCCTGACTCAATGTGTCTCAGAAGACTTCTGGTAACAACTTGCTTTTGGCTGGAGATACCATGAGAAAATAACTCCCCCAGTGCTATTTTTTTCTGGCTCTCTCTCTATGAGTCCTGGACAGAATTAGGCAAATACAGATGCACCTCCTCTCCACTGAACTTAGATTTTATTCTCAGTTGGGTCACTTTTCCTTTTACCTGGCACACTGCCGACACCTTTGCCTTCTGATTGCTTTGCCCACTGTCTGGACCCTGTGCAGCGAGTCCATGGCAGAGCCCCAGCAGGACAGGCTTGGATTTTACCTCTGACATTGGCACCCATTCCAGCAGCAGTGGCCAATGGCCCATGGTGACAGGGTCCCCTGTCACAGCAGCCCGAAGCAGTTCTGGAAGGAGGTGTCCCAGGTGCTGCCAGCTTTGTGGGGACGAAGTCATGGCATTTGGAGGACTGCTTGCAGCTTTTGCTGGTGGCATTGGAATCTGATTCCAATTACAATGAAGTAACTAGGCTAGATTTGGGTCTGAATTACACTGACCACATTTAAGTCCCTTTTAAAAGTTTGTTTCTGCCATGCTACTCCAATGAATCAAGTTGTCTTATACATGAAGGAGTAGTATTGTCCTGCTTCCTTAGCATCTTCCTGTTTGTTTGTTTATTCTTGGGTTTATCCATGAAATTTTCACCAGTTGAAAATAAAATAGCCTTTTAAATTAATTTAATTAAAAAGATACAATCATCTGTGAAGACTCTTAAATTGAATCAAACCCACTTTGCTATGAGCAGAGCATCAGCATTGCTAAATTCATCTAGTATGGCCGTGTATAAGATTGCTTTTTGAAGTTACTTGTGCCAGATGTTCAGAATTCTGGCCAAATTTTCTGACATTTCTGGCTGAAAGTTTCCTAGATGTATATCTCTTTTAGAAGCTTTTGTAGAAGCTAGCAACACATACCCAGCTTCTTTTAAGAATGGCATTAAGGAAAAATACATTGATCAAAAATTTGATTTCGATGCGCTTTTTTTCCTTTTGCTTGTAGGAAGGGATAGTTGTTCCATGCATTGCTATCAGAATTTGAAATTTGCCAAGTGTAATTTTTCCATTTCCCATGGAAAAAAATTGAATTTTGCGTATGTGCTATAGCTGATTGCTAGAGCCTGGCAGCAGCATTTTCTAAGAATTCTGGTCATATGTGGCCTAATTTGCCCTTTCGTAACTCCTCCTGTGATCAGACTCAGTTAAAGCTATCATACATCTGGGTTTTCCTGAACATGTCCCCCTTTTTTTTTTTTTCTTCAGTTTGGAAACATTGTCAATGCAGATTTTGAGACATTCATATACACACAGTGTCCAGATGGTCTGTGCATGTGCTGAAAGTCTGGTGTGTTCCAGAAGTCTGTGATTTACTGCATGAAGTAATTGTCCGTGGTGTGAGGAGCAGGGTCATGATACTTGCTCAATGGAGGCTGTTAAATACAGGGGCATACTGGTCTGCCTAGGAAATCCTGAGCAAAATACAGAGGTCTGGGGACTTCTGATTTGCTCAGGCAGACCAAGTGAAGTAGCCGATTTCTTACATCACTGTTTTTTATGATAATTAAGTACAAAGTATTAATGCCAATTATGTATTTATTGTGAACATAAGTGCATATTGTATCTTCTTTTTCTGGATTACTGTTGAAATTACTGTTCTTGAATAGTCCACTTGAAAGATGCATGGTATTCAGTGTGTCTGTTGGGTATTTAAGATAATCATGGTAATGGTTTTAATCTAACACTAATACAAACTGAAGCATTACCATGAAAAATGAATGGTTGGTGACTGAAATGCGATTTCCTCCCAGTCAGTCTGCTTTCCGTTGGTAGTAGAAAAGCTCTGAACAAAGAAAATACAGTAAGTCTGAGAGAAGACAGATGACAGCATTATCTTATATCTCAAACCGTAATGTTCATATCCAGGATGGTCTAAAAAATGAACAAAACAAAGCAAACAAAAACCCAAAGCAAGCAAAGAAAGCTATTTGATGCCAATCACCCTGAACAGTAACATTTGAAACATGTCATTTCATTCAGTTTTGGTTTGTTATCTCTGTGTATGCTAACATGCCAAAAGAGTTTGTATTCCTGGAAAATCTGTGGCCTGCACTATGCAGTATGTTAGTTACCAAGACTTGTGGATTTATTTGTGGCTGCGATTTCCAATGTATTATGTCCTACTACCATATGGCCATTAAAAACAAAGGAGGCACCGAATCTGTGCATTGTGCATTCCTTCAGGGCTAATGACTCTATCCTGGGAGACGTCAGCGTGATAACTGACCTTGCAGCCTGCTGGAGCACTGTCCTCATGCCAGAAGCCAGGGCAGGGGGCTGCCCCGGGCACCAGGCACATCCGTGTGGTGCTGGAGGGTTGAACACTGCTGCTGAGCATGAGCTGGTTTGGGCCTGAGGTTGCTCTGTCCTTGCAGGCCAAGCCATGAAACTGAGAGGTATAATCGGCTTTGCCAGGAGCAAGGGAGGCTTCTTGTTCCCAGGTCTAGCCACCATCCCGGAGCATGGGGTGAGATGGGGTTTTCTGCCCTTCCATCCTATTGTGCCATGTCGGCTGCCCTCCAGGCAGGGTGTGTGGCAGGAAGGGTATGCCTCTGTCAGACTGTTCATCTTCAGGATCACCACTCTGCATCACAGCCACATTTGGCCTGTCATTTACGAGCAGCTTGAGGGCGAGGGATTTGAATTCTGTGTGTGCTTTTGCAGTTTCCCTTGCAAGGGTTGTTTAGTTTCTATAGACCTGGTCCTCATCTCCAAGACGAATTGAGATAAAATCCCATAAACAATGTACGGATAAAGTTGAACTGGCCAAGTTTACCCCTTCTACCTCACTGGTTCATTTTTCTTCCAAATCAAATCAAGCATTTTCAGAAGTTCTCTTGAAGTAGGATTTCAGGAGCAGCTTCTTTTCAGTAATTTTTTGTAGCAGAATTTTCATACATCACATTTAGATTTAACATTTTTGTTTTGAATAGTATTTTGTCTGTGTATCGTTTTTAGAGTAATACAAAATTTCACAGTGTATCCGTACATCAAGTGACAATTTTTCCCACAAACTGCATGTTGAGCTGGGAAAAAAGATGAGATGTATTCATTTATATTAAGCAGTGCTGCCACACAGAACAAAGTGAATGAAATGGAACATGTAACTTATGATCATGCTATGGCCTCAGTAATCGTATGTAGAATTGCATGATATGTCAGAGTGCTACTACGTCATGAAAAAACAATGTCTCATGAAAAAGGTAAGAGTATAAAACTGTTTAGAAACAATAAAAATGAAAACTACTGGAAATATTTTTGGGGAGAGAACTATTTCTGTTTCAAACTACATTCATGGAGAAATTTTCCTTTCATCTGTAGAATATCAGGAGAATAACAGGTTGACTCTATTGGCCTTTTCCAACAAACTTGTACTGCAATAAAGTTTTCCAACCTGCTCTCACGTCAAGTGAATGGAAATGAAAGCAGACTTGGGCCCTGTATCTATATGGTTCACATTAGGGATGGGCTTGAACCAAGCCCACTAGATCAGAACATTCCCAGACTTTGAGGAAGTTTGGCTCTGATTTCAGTTTTAAAATTCAGTGCTGGCTCTTTTCAACAAGGAACTAAATCATCTGTGCACTGCTTTGGGAAATTTGGATTAAGATCAGAACTTTGCAGCTGCAGCCCTAATTGAAATCTAGAGCTCCTTGAGTCCAGCCGAGGGGAGCCAGGAGAGCACAAAGGTCCCCCATTGCTTGCCCATGTAGAGAGCCCAAATCAAGGGAATATCCACACCTGAGATCTGTGAGTAAGAGGTGCACAGAGAGCACACACAGCATAGGATATCAGTCCTCACGGGACGGCTATGCATCCCAAATCAGCCAACACCTGGGTTTATTGTACTGCAATTTGTGGACTCAGTGTGAAATTGGATGATCTTTTGCTTTTGAAGAGTTTGATTGAAGAGCAAATCCCTCCTAGTGGTTTCAATCAAACCAATTCTCAATGTTATATGGTTCCAGCCATTGCTATGTAATTGAGGGCTGGAGCAGTGATGGAGTTGCTGGTCAGATTTGCTAGCAAAATTGTTAGCGGAAGCTTCTGAAGTACTTGATCCCACTTTGGGAGTCTCAGACTACTGCTCATGCCAGTGACAAGAGAAACAGACCTGAAATCTGTGATGCTTTTATACAGACACAGAAACCCCATTTTTATTACTTTCTTCCTTGAAGTCAGTCAAAATACTTAAAAAATATCTCCCAAACTGCCTGCATGACCACATCAAAGCCACTGAAATGTTGAGCTTCCGTAGGCAGAACAGCAGGTACTTAAAGGAAATGAATAAAACGCTTTCTAGCCATAGACAGATTCTTTTGCCCCAGCAACATGGCAGAGCCGCAGCTGTGCAGGGAGAGCCTGCAATGATGGAGACACGAGGAGGAGCATTTCCCTCGACTTCAGAGTCTGGGCATGAGGAGGTGAGAGAGGAACTTGTCCAAATGGTGCAAGCAGCAAGAGATAAAGTCGAATCCTAGGGACATCCCTTTGTAGGGCCCTCCTCTGCCTTCCACTGACTGGCTGCTTAGCCTGCCCTCCCCTTCTGAACCTCTTCCTTTCAGCTTCTCTCTGTACTCCTCGTCTTCTCCTCTGCCTTCTCCTTTTCAACTCCCGCTTATTTTCTCTTCCTTTCATGATCCCTTATCCTCATGGAATTAACCCAGCATTTTCTGCCCTGCAGGGGTTGCTGCCTAAATACCAGCCTTTTCTCCTTGGCTGCTGCCTTCCACTCCTAATCCTGTTTTCCTGGAGAAAATGTGGCAGCTTCCAAATTTCTCAAGTTAAATTTGAAGGTATCACCACTTCATCTTTTTGTTTCTTTGATACAGTCAATTGAAAATGCTGTATCCTGGGTAGATTCTCAGGATGGCTCACTTAACAGATGCTCACTAGACTTCTCCTTCATTCCGTCTGTGATATAAAGAGAGCAAAATGTTTCCTGAGATTAGACTTGACTGCCACAGTCCAAGCTATTGTTCAGAAAATTCAGTAAGTGCATTTTATAATGCTGCAGACAACCTCTTTAGTTTGTCATAATGCTTCATAGTTCTCCTATCATAAGAAACAAATGTCTTACAACCTTTCTGCAAATTCTTTGGTCCCTAAGGTTCCTGGAAACGTTGACTATGACCCAAGAACATGACAGAGGACACCCTCAGGAATGGGGGCAGTGTGCTGTGCATTTCCCCATCTTTCTCAAAACCTGTTATTATTTTTACATGATTCTTTGCACTTTGTTTCTGTTTTAGCTGTCCTGGATTCAAGCCTTCCAGTAGAGTGATTAGCTTCCACTTTCTCTTTGTACAGCATCTAGAACAATGGGGACCCCATTTCTAGTTAATCCTCAGTGGTGCTATATTAAGCTTGCTTACTTTTAACAACACTACTATTGGAATGTCTTAACATCATTCAGTTTTAGATCCTGACTGAGCCAACCGTCACTTACACAGGTAACTCACTGCAGTGTCATTTTTCAAAGAGAAGAATTTTGGCCATCTCCAGTTTCAGACAGCCTCTTATTCTTTATGTTAAATAGCCACTTTATTTGAGCCTATAGACTTCCAATATAATTGCAATGCATCGACCTTTATGAGTGCCTGGAGTTTTATGTTTAAATTAATTGGCAGCTAGTGAACCAGTATGGGGGAAATTTTCAGCTTCTTTGAGGTAGTTAGAAGGAAGCCTATCTCCTCAAATAATGAGACACCATGTGCTGTCACTTGTCAAGCTCCTAACACCTAATCTGGCACCAAGCAAAGCTTTCAATAAGTTCTTCAAAGAGGTTACAGTTTGATTGGTCACAAAGCATTTTCATACCATCTTTTGTGGAACTTCAGCTTTTCCCTAAGCATGCGGAGGTGATAACTGCTGTTACTGACTTCACAGAAAACTATATTGGTGCATGGCTTTGCTGAAGGTTGATCGAAGAACTCCTGGCAGCTATGATGAATACTTCCCATGGACCATAAAGTGCTCCTTGCTTAAGTCCAAGCTGCGTCCACAAGCATGCAGTGAGTTGGAAGTGTTTTTTATTCTGCAACTGTTGAATGTTCATTGAAGCAGAACATGCAGCATTTCACTTTCTAAATGTCTTAAGTAATTTTGAAGCTGCTTTTCACTGAGTATTCTGAGTTTCAGACAGGGTTGGTTATGACTAAGAATCACATAATACTTCTTCAGGGACTCTAATTCGCTTGGCTGGCCTCATGTCCCAACGAATTTTGGCAAAAGCCTTTTTCATTCCTTTTCCGAGAGGGACAAACTACATTTACTGAGCTGTTATTTCTCCATATTAAAGAAGTTAAAAGGCCCAATACCTTTTATATTTTTATGATTCCCTCATGAATGGAATTTACATTAAGATACCGGGTGAGGGATTATCCTCACATTGTAGCGTATGGTAATTTTACAAGGGAAATCAGAGGAATACACTCGTCTGATCTCATTTGCACCAGGCTAACTGAGAAGTGAGGTTGTGGAATTGTGTATGTAAAAAGCTCACATAGTTAAGACCAGAATCTGCCAAAACCCTTTTGTGCCCGTAGGCTAACCAGTCCTACTGTCTGGAATTCCCTCCCTTATTTCTGCCCTGGAGTTCTGTTACTTTTACAGTATTTGAGATCTCTAACTCTAATGCTATTATAGCTTTACTAGGGAACAGTCTCCTGAGTAACATCAGAGCTCAGGATTTGGCTGATATGCTCCATGACTGGCAGTTACTGAAATACAGTCTAATCTTCTATTTATGTCAACTCTGTAGTGGTCTTTCAGTTTCTTTTTCATCTTACCTGGATAAATGTATATATTTTTTATTCCCTGATTTATTTCCTTTCTGCTATTATTTTTATTCTTTGGTGCCTTTTACAGTTTTGAGGTTATTTGAAAGAAAAGAAACCCCCAGAGTTGTGAAGATTTCTGATCATACGTAAGCATTATGCATTTCATTGGTCTGTTGGATTGCATACAATTGAAAAAAATTAGCTCAGCAAGGACTACTTAGCTATGCAAAATTATTCACTTGCATAAGGCTTTACAGCCATAATGCAATAAGGAGCCTATAAAATTCAAAATCAGTATTAGTCTGAGTTGAACCCTCTCCTTACCCTTGTGTATTTCAATTTGTCTCAGGAGTCTTAAGCAGAAATTCATTTTAACAGCTTCAACAAACTAAATAAAAATATAGAAACAAGGGCAGTCTTAAGAAATCCAGCAATGATGATCTTTTTTTTTTTTTCTTGTGGACACAGTTCCAGTTAAAAAAGAATTCTGTAAATATTTTTATGAGAGCTCATTGAAGACTGCACATTTGCAAGTTAAATCAGTCATCAGGCATAAAATTACAGTCATTAAATTATCACTCTAATGAAAATTCAGCAAAGCAGAAAGTAGAATTTAACACAACATTTTTCCCAACGTTGGTGTACAACTACTTTTGGTAGGCAGTACAGATTATAACAGTTATGTGCTTTAGAGCACAGAGTGTTGTCCAATACGTCAGTGCTGATATCCAAGACTCAAAAATGCTTCACACCTTGCAAATCACTGACCTGATGGCACTAATCCTACAAGGAGCTACAGAATATGCTTCTGTGCAGAGACAGTCCCAAAGACCTGAAGGTAGTTAATTTTTCTGTTCTCTGTTGGATCATTGGAAGAACAGTCAGCACCTTGCAGGACTACAGAAATTGAGCTTGTCTGCATGGCAGCAGCTTGCTTAAATGAAGCCTGGTTAAAAAAAATAAGAAAACGTGATGAGCAGTGACCAGAGTAAACAACTGGAGATGGCTGAGGAGAAAAAAAAGGCTCACTTTCATTCATTTGGTTGTCCAGCTCTTCTTTAACTTGAAAACATCTGCACTGATATCAAAGTAAACTCAGAATATTTGTGCTGGCACTATCACTGTTGCATCAGGGTTTAGTTGTGTTTACTGCAAAGCTAAGAACCAAGCTTGCAGCCACACGAACCTGTGCCTATTCTGAAAATTAAGGAACACTGATAGAGAGGTATCATTTTGTTAGCTGAAAATGTTCATTGTTCTTGCATTTTCCTAGAATTTCCTGCTCTTGAGATTATGCTAATGAAATTTCAAAACTTAAGTGAGGGAGGAGACCAAGGCATGGGATGGCCAGCAGTCTGGAAGTCATGGCATTCCCCTAAGATGAGGGAGACCATGATTTTCAAATTTCCTGTCCTGCATGGGGCACACTAGACAACTTAAGTAGTGCTTTCCAGATTGCGGCAAATCTCACAGACCCCAGGCTATTTGCTTGTTTCATTTTTTCTCTGATTCTAAAATAAATTCCATCTTTGGCCCAAGAAAACCTCTATAGGAAGTAGGTCTGTTCAGAAGAATATATTCCATAAAGGAATTCTTCATGAACTGTACTTATTATCCTAAAGGGCAAAGGGTTCTGCTCCTCACACAGGCCCAGCTGTGCTTGGTTCAGGCAGGTTTAGGCTCTTCCCTCCCTGTGGGCAGAGGCAGGCCCTGCTCCAGCCATTTGCTTTGCCAGGTGTCCATCAGCCGGGAGCCCTGGGATGATGAGCACTAGGTAGAGGCTTGCTGCCTTTCCCCACCTCTTCCACCTGGCCTCTCACCAGCAAACATCAGGAAGGGCAGAGCCTGGGGATTTGATATGACGTGAGAAGGAAGATGGGAAAGCAGAGGTGATTTATATTACTGTGGATCAAGCATCAGGCCACTGACACAGCTGGAAACAGACTGCGGGCTGCCGAACCTTGCTTAAGTCCTCAGGGAAAGGCAACCTTTGCACCTTGTTCCTCGCTGCACCTACTCTGTCTCCACTGCATTTCTTAGGCCAGCTTCACCCACGCTTCAGCTCCATCCGTTGTCACAAACTCATTTGTGGGCACAAAAATACAGACTGGCAGCTGACTGCCACAGCTTGTGTGGGAAAGCAGCAGCTTTCCAAATGAAAGAGACTCATCGGTTGCTTTGGAACGGGAGGTCAGAGAAGGCAGGAAACTGTTCTGGTGTCTTGCTAAATGTCCTCATCAGTTTCAGCTGTGGGTGCAGGGCTGGTAACTACTGGACATTCAGGGCCCTCACACAGCTGATTAGGAGCAGGCATTCAGGGAGACTGTTAGAAATGTAGGAGTAAATGGTATCAGCTATCTGGGAAACTTCTTAGCAGTGTCCTTTGAAAGATGTTTTTCTTCTGAGTTTTCTGGCCGTGATTCTGATCTCAAACTAATTGTGACAGTGATGTGCTGATTTTACATTGGTGGTAGCCACTTGAAACATATCTTGTTTTCTCGGGATGTTTCTAAGGTTGTTTGGTTTATGTTTTTTTTTTCTCTCTCTCTCTTTTTTCCTCCCATAATTAAAAACTTCTCTTAATCTCAGCAGTTTGTATTTTCTAACCTTACAGCTGCTGACACAAGGCCTGGTACTGTTTTATGTGCATATAACTCCACTGATCTTCATAGAGCTGTTCTTTACTTAGTCAGGAAATCCTGACTGTGAAGACGTTTTCTGCCACTGTTTCCAGGCTGTATATTCTTGATTTCTCTGCATTATGACACATGAGTCACACAGCGAGTATCTGACAGGTCGTTTGTGTTATGTCTGCAACAGAAAAAGGATCTCACTGGTTTCACATGAGAAAGTCGAATCCTAAATGTGTCTGGAAAAAAGTAAAGGGATAAAAATTGCCACCAGATAAAAAATAGTGTGTGTACTCTTTTCTTCTGAAAGATTTACTTATGCAAATAAGCCACAACCATTTTCAAAGACACTTGTTTTTTTTTCAGTATTTTAAATGGGTCATCTTGAATAAAAGCCATTTTACAAAGGGAAAAGAAATCAGAAAAACAAGTCTGACCTTGAACAAATTTGGCGTGGTAGTGATTCACACTAGTGTCATCTTAGTCAGATAGTCAGTATCAGCTAATCATGAACTCATGATTATTGTATGTAAGCATAACTGTATTAATATAAACATATATATTTATGTACAACAGCTCATGTTAGAGAAGAATGCAGCACTCCCCCTGTATGACACATTAGTCTGTGAGACCCCATTCAAGGAAGATCTTTAGAATGCATGTAGTAATTGTGAGGAGCTGCCTAAGAGCACTCACGCTCTTTTCTGAACTGAGTCGCAAGAATTTATTTCTAGCCATACTGAAATCTGTAGAAAGGTCAGTTCAGTGGCACTGGCTCAGCCTCACTCCAGAACTTCACCTCTGTCTATGTCTAGTGAGGTCCCAGGTTCTCTTTAAACACTTGAAACACTGCACAGACCTAAGCAGAGTTTGGCTTCTGTATCTATGAAAGTTGTCAGTAGGAGGTGATTGGCAGCTACAGCCAGTAAATATCACTTATTTAGAAGGGATTAATGAAATACTTGTCCATGAAGGCTAATTATGAGGAGGCCCATGTTGTAGGCTATGAAAGCAGAACACACCACGTATCTTAGGCTGTGGCGAGGTGAGAGCTGCTGGGGAACCTGTGGGGCTACCCTGCCTGCCGCTGCACACCTACAACAAGGGCAAAAGTGGGGTTTTATGAAAGCCCAGGGGAGAGAGTGAAATAAAATCATTTGTCACTATGTGAAATTAGAAAGGAACAAAAAATACTTGTGCTGGGTGTGTTTCCACATGTCACTTTATGGGCTTTAAGCAATCTAAATAATTACTAGGTTACAAACATTATGGCCCTAGTTGTCCACATTTCATCTTACCTTCTTGTTTTCAAAGAGATTCAAAACCAGACAGAACATACTATTCCTCCCCACTCAGTAATGTTTATGTTTGGAAATGAGATTAGAAATCTTCAAGCGAAAGAGAGTTTTATTTCAGGGAGATAAAATTGCTTATTAAACCTGCCCTTCAATCCAATTGAGTGGCCAAACCCTAAGTGTTGCAAACTGCAAACATTTCTTTAAGCTAGAGTTTTCTGCTACTTTCACTGCTGCAATAGCCAAGCTATCGTTAAGCAATAGAGGTAAGAGGTAAGAATATAAGTATATGGGTGACTTTGTTTGTAAGGAACAGATAATACCCTTTATGCAAATCTTCTTTTAAGTTTTAGCAGTAAATACAACACATTGTCTCACATGTTTGTTCTTTGGTCAAACTTTGTGTCACGCTACTTTCCAGAAATGTTTTTTTTTTTTTTTAAGAGTCCTGAAGCTATCTATCAAAATGAATATTTTTTTTCTAAGAAAATTCCCTTTAGAAAGAAGGAAGTAGAAGAGAACAAAGGCAAACAGCCTGTGACAATGACTCATTATGTTCCTTATAAATTATAGCTGTGAAGTCAATGCAAATTGTTTCTCACAGTTTCAAAACCCACTATAAGACAATAACTTAGGGCTATAGAAAGAGGAGCACCTAGAGAAGTAATGGCTTTTTTTTTCCTGTAAGCATAGAGTAGTGTGCAACAAACATTAGAGTTATTTGGAAAGCACTCAAAG
Organism: Penelope pileata; assembly: GCA_013396635.1. Taxonomy (NCBI): domain Eukaryota; kingdom Metazoa; phylum Chordata; class Aves; order Galliformes; family Cracidae; genus Penelope; species Penelope pileata. The sequence continues at coordinate 1,829,566 of WBMW01003369.1, forward strand.
ATGCACTAGTAGATTAATTTCATGTTGCAGCATGCAAAACTAAAACAGAATCAAACTCCTGAACTTGCAGCTTTTGTGGTATTTATTAAGCCTGAAATTTCTGTAATTTATTTGGCAAGCTACCATTACATGGGGAATTACTAATAGGGAAAATGTCTGAAACCTTCAGGAAAGTGACAGATGTTTGACATCTAGAGCTTGGTCTACTCTGATGAACAGCACTGCTCTCCTTCGCTGTGTTAGGAGTGAACTCGGTGCCACGCTGGGGCTTTAGGAAAGCTTCAGGCTTCAGGAAAGCAGAGCACTTCAGCACATGCTGAATATATAGCACAAATGCTTTCCTGGATGGGAACAGAAGGGCTCACAGGCCTCTGTGATGGCTCAGGGTTGAAGTGCTCTGATGTTATTTCCATTAGGAATGGGAGAGTCCCCAGAGCCCAGCAGGCACACTTGCTTTGTTGTGAAGCTTGCCTATTTGCTCTGCTTCCAAAACTTTGCTGGCAGAGGCCATGCAGGTTCAGAGGTACATGGGTACTGTCTTTGTCTAAACCAGTTTTGGCAAAGTTACTAAAGATTGTGGCCTTTATCCACAATCCAGACATATCCAGATATATTTATTTGTAGTTTCTGAAAGTCCTGTGTTCTTACTCAGCAAGATGAAGACTTGCTGCTGTATCTTCACAATTACCTTCCCCAGAGCTACTGTGTCAGTACAGCACCTCAGGTAACACTTTAAATCAAGCCCAAAATCTCCATGGCTAAAAGCACAAACCTGTATAGCCTTTGCTGTGGGCTACAATGAACTCATGTCCTACGTAGAGCAAATACCACGAAGGGATACCTAATGTGCAGTGAATAGCAGACGGCCTCGGATGAACTGCTCTGCAGTCACGGGTGCTTGTCTCTTGCTCCTAGAGTCTCCTGGTGTTCAAGTCTGTGAAACACGTCACTGAATTGTGCAACACAGCTGCATCATTGGCATACTGGAAATCTCTTTGTTTACAAAATCGTATTTTATGTCTTAACTCTCTTTGAGGGTGAGAAAACAACAGATTTGGAAACTTTCCTAATGTACCTCAGTAAAATGTCTTAACTATCAACATGAGATAGCTGAGTCACCATCAAAGTCACAATGTCCCTAGACATACAGTACAGCTGTATTTTACAGAAGAAGCATTTTAAATGCAATTGTATAGATGTTGTATAGATGCATGTATAGATATGTATGTAAAGCCCTGATTATGATTTCAGATAATGTGCTTTAAGAATGGATAAGAGCGTACTCGTTCAAATACGGCTTTTACAAACTCATCAGCTGTGTGACTGAATCGCAACTCGTTTCCCTGAATGGATAAATCTGGCAGGCTTTCATAAGGGATATTTTCCTGTTCTTTTAAGAAAGGACCTTGCCTTTTACTTTATCTTTCCATGAAATTACAAAGAATTTCCTTGAAGCCATACCTTATCAAGCATGCTGACCAGCACGGAAGCACTGACTCCTGATCATTACTCATTAAAAGGGCCTTTGAGGAAATGATTTGAACCTTTGAGCCTGAGAAAACTGTTGGATACCACATCTTTTATACCCTATACATATTTATCTAGTGTTGCATTACTAGAAGCTCTTTTTCCACCATCTCCTTCAGTGGCTCGTCTTTTAGATAACAACTCTCCTTTCCTCATTTGCCAAGAAATGATACTTAACTCCTCGTTAAGAGCCAGCACATTGTTTTCAGAGAGAAATATCCTGTTACAGTGGATTGGGTTAAAGGACTGGATTATTTGAAGCCATATTTTCTACAGGTAGAAAGAGAAGCATGATGCCTCTACTAGCTCCCCAAAGTTCTGGACTAGATTCCATCTCCTAACTCTCTGCCATGCCCCATACCTTGTATCTGCATGAGCCTGCCTTGGTAACGAGTGGGCAGAGCCACATGCCAGATTTCCCTTGCCAGTCTGGGTAGTGAAACAAAGCTGACGTGAATTGGATAATGCCTGATGAGAGGTGGGAAATTCACGTGCCCTGAGAAATCATGCTTTCGGCACGTAACTAGATAAAGAGCTTACGAAGGAAACAGGAAAATGACTTTCAGAAGGGAAATGAAAAGACGTAAGGTTGTCTAACAGCACTATGAAACACAGATAGAGCATGTGACAGAACAGCTCCTTTTAATGATGATATTGAGTTACCATCTTTCAACGTCTGCCGAAGGGTTTATATATATGCTAGCTTAGCTATGGGGCAAAGTGCCTTCGACCAAGAAAGATCTCTGTCATTCCATCTGTGTGGTAGCGAAGAGATACTGGCACAGAAGTGAATGAATGACTGCATCTGCACCATTTCCTTCTTTTGTTCATGTACTCTTTGGTTGGTTCTTATTCTACACAGTTCCTGACCATCCCTTTGTACTTGACAATAAGTGGAAGAGAAGTCAGAATGTGAGCTATTGTAAACGGCTGCGTTAACGCTCCCTGCTGATGTAATATTCCCTCCTACAGTGTTTTGACAGTAATTCAGTAATTGTTTTCTGAGTGGGTTACTCTTTCTTCTGAGAAAAAAAAAAAAAGTAGATACCTCTTACATGGCAGTGCTTGTCCTCAAAATCCGTCACTGAAACTATTTTTTCTGATGACCTAACTGAAGCTGACTATCAGGTTTCAGCAGCTGGCATGCAGGACCAAATCAGCTGGGCTGATTTGCTCTTGCAGCTCAGAAGGCCAATGGTGTCCTGGACTCCATCAGAAGAGGGGTGGCCAGCAGAGATGGGGAGATGACTGTCCCTCTCTACTCTGCTCTCATGAGGCCCCATCTGGAGTACAGTGTCCAGGTCTGGGGCCCCCAACACAGGAAAGGTGTAGAGATGTTGGAGAGTGTCCAGAGGAGCGCCACAAAGGCAATCAGAGGGCTGGAGCATCTCCCCTACAAGGACAGGCTGAAAGAGCTGGGCTTGTTCAGCTTGGAGAAGAGAAGGCTGCGGGGAGACCTCATTGCAGCCTTCCAGTATTTAAAGAGAGATTATAAACAGGAGAGAAATCAACTTTTTACAAGAGTAGATAGTGATAGGACAAGGGGGAATGGTTTTAAGATGAAGAAGCGAAGGTCCAGATTGAATGTCAGGGGGAAGTTCTTCACTGAGAGAGTGGTGAGGTGCTGGAACAGGCTGCCCAGAGAAGTTGTGGATGCCTCATCCCTGGATGTGTTCAAGGCCAGGTTGGATGGGATCCTGGGCAGCCTGATCTAGTGCCAGATCTGGAGGTTGGTCATCCTGTCTGTGGCAGGGGGGTTGTAACTTGATGATCCTTAGGGCCCTTTACAACCCAGTCCACTCTATGATTTTAGGCTCTGTCAGTCCAGTGCTTCAACCATCTTCCTATCATTCCAGGAGTCAGCAGGACAGCTGTGTAATTGAGACACTCACTCCTTTATTTTGTTGCATTTTTGCTGCTAAACCCAATGTTTTTCCAGACAAATATTCATTGTTGCACTACACTCTATTGCTTTGTGTTGTTGCAATGAGATGTGTCTGCTCTGGGTCCACTTCTAGCATAGTTTCTACAGTCTCTCAGGAATGCCATGTTTATAATGTTGCCGGTAATTGGAGTAAGACAAGATGAGGGAGTTTCCAAGGTCAGCTTTGAGGATTCTTTAAAAAATTTTTAATGACACTACCAGCAGCAGCTTAAGTTCCTAACGAGTGCGTTATCATGTCCAGACTCCCATCTGCCATGATCTCATGATCAGTAAGTCGTGCCAAGCATAAGGGAAAGATGCAAAGCTCTGATTACGATGTGGAGAGCGTGTGACAATATCTCTTGGCACAGAATTGCAGAGCATGCTAAATGGCTATTTATTTTTTTTACCTCTTTAATATGCCCTAGCTATGATGACATATATATGCATAGTATAACATAAACTCAAACAGTTGTAAAAATTGTTGAGTGAGTAAGTAAAAGACAAGTGAGCACCTGGATCCTACCCTTCACCATGTGTCTGAGCCTCTCTCGGAGTAATTCACCTGCCCAAAGTGTCATTCATCCGCTCCAAGAAATGTTATCGCTAGCTAAGTGAGATCTGTATGGCAGTGTTGGAGGTCTTTGACAATGTAAGGGATCCATGAGGTGTGTTTTTCTCTCAGGTTAGAGTTTGGAGCATCCTCCAGGCCTACACTTCTCTCCTCTCTGTCTGGAAGCATGGCCAATTCTATGATTTATATTCATTTATCTTTTTTTTATATGTACAAGGTAGAGTAGTCAATGGCAATGAAACAGGGCAGGAAGAATTTTTGCAAAGAAGTAAATGTCGTAATAACACCCAGAGAGTTTAAAGAGATGTTGTTATAACTCCTTACTAACCTGAATTTTTTTTCTTCTGCTTTATATGTTTAATTATATGCATATTAGTAATAGGCAAAAATGTTAATAATAGGCAAAAAACAATTTTTCAAAATTAATGGAGCTTATTCTGAAGATGAATTTGGATCTCAGCACCTTTAGAACTTTATGAACAATACCTGAAAGGAACCCAGAGTCCTGAATGAACAAAGGAAGGAAGGAAAGAAGGAAGGAAGGAAGATAGGAAGGAAGAACGGAAGATAGGAAGGAAAGGGAGAAGAAAAGGTACTTGGGGGCTCCCCTCTTACAGCCTCCTGAGAGGCAAAAAGAAGAAAGAATTAACAGTGGAGGTGAGGAGCAGAGAAAATGTAGGATCTGTGAATGGTAAGGTGGGGACAGCACAATGCAGAATACAAAATAAAGAAGTGAGTGGGTGTTTGTGTTGTAAATGTTCCCTGGTACAATAACATCTCTTCTCAAGGACCTCTAATACCAACAGCACCCTGAAGGCTGGTGGACTGGTCCCACCTCTGTATTTCACCATATACCTGCCAGACAGCGACAGTGCTGTTCTCAAGAATGGGTAGCATGCAGGCATTCAGCACATGCATTTTTACCTTTTTACCTCAGTATAAACAAAACTACTAATGCATTTTTCCACATCATCTAGTTGCCAAGTTCAGAGCTGCAATTTAGCAAAGTGTTTAGGAAAGACTATAGTGCAGCAGAGCGCATACTTAAATTATTTCAGAAACAGGATCAAATTTCCTTCTGCTTCCATCTTTAACCTTGTTGCTTTTTTTTCTCAAAGATAATTACATTCATTAATTTTCTCTTCAGTATACAGGTAGGCTTAGAGAAATATTTTCTTTGTTTAGGACTGTCAATTTGAAATAATTAGTCAGAAAACTAAGACTGAGCAACATTTTTTCTTATAAGTGATTTATTTTTCCAAAATACAAAATACCGGAAGATCTGAAACTTTATAGCTAGTATTGACACAATTTCTGTTTAAGTTTGCATCGTTTCCTCTAAGCATTTTCTGAAATATATGTTCTGATCTTTTATTGAGGTACTATTTTTTTCAAAAGTTGCTTGCATTTAATGCTAGTTTTTAAAGGGATAAGAAAATCCAGAGAAAAGCTCAAAAACACAAAGCTGAAAGCAAAATGTATCATTCTCAGCTGAATGAAAAGTTTCAGTCAATGGTAAACATTTTTATTGCTTTATTATTGTTGTATTGCCTAACTGAAAGTGTAGTTTCAGACTAAATCAAAACAAATGAAAAAAAAAATCTTGAAAGAACTGAAAACTGAACTTTTGAAAACTGTAACTGAAACCACACAAGTAAGTTGGAAGGGAAAGATGTATTCTGATGCAGATAATCTACCCACCGCCGATCCACAAGTCATGGTCTGCTAATGAATGAAAAGGAATGAGATTTATCTAATTTAACTTCAGCATCTAAAGCTCTGCTGCCTAATCCTAAACTACACCCTGTAAGTTTCTTTTAAAGCCAATGATAAGAAAGAAACAGTTCTCAGAGCCTGATTCACATCCACTCTCTCCAACAGCTTTTTAGGATGGTCTGGTTCAGAAATTCCCATTTTTTCCTTTGGCCATAAAGACATCAGGAGCAGTGCTGAGATTTGTACAACTCATGTTGAGTTGAACGGGATAAATTGCATCAATTATATCTTTCCAAGGAAATGGAAGTCAGGCCTAATGCAACTGAATTTTATTATATGGAGTGATTTTCACAAGCATCTTGTTTATTTTTGTGTGGATGATCAGAAAATCCAGATCCCAAAGCAGCAAGCTTCCCAATCTCACAGGAATACAGAAGAAAAAGTCCCCTTTGCAAGATGAGATCCAGTTCTACCAGGCATTTTAATGCTAAGTCAGATCAGTCAAGTAATAATTAACTTTAATTGGCACACCCACAAACTGTAACATTTACCCAGCGCAGATGAACGATTTAAAAATAATGGGCATTCTTATCTTTAAATGAAGAGAACAAAGAAAATGAACTTTAAGCAATATTTCTAATGTTATCATTGCTATTTCACCCCTGATCTGTATGACTAAGACCGGGCAGAAGAGTCCCAGCAGGAACTGGTGTTGCATATTAATTTCTGGTCCTTGCAGTCTAACTATATGCATCACTTATCTCTAAAATTACTCCTGCTATGTGTGATCGTACCAGGTGTCAAGGGCTGGCTGTTACAGCTCTAGACCAAATTGGACTTGGGGAGCCAAGTAGTTCTTACCTGGCTCTCAAGTATGTGGAGAACAACTCATCTCCCCATGCTCACATGGAACAATGTGGATTGTTTCTACTGCTCTCCTGCTCTTCCAAGAGCTTCAAAAAGGGCAGTGTATCTGCTTGCAAGGAATTCATGTCTGAGCTAGGCTTGAACTGTACGGCTTAGTGATATAAGCTCAGAAAGCAGTTATAGATATTACATATACAACCAAACCCAAGGATGACATAGGCCAGCACTGTTGAACACCTTTGCAGAAGAATAATAATTTCATTACAGTTACGAATGAAGTGTGATGGGTCTCCACAAGGATCTCCAGTGGCAGGAATTTACCACTGAGTATAAAAGGATGTGACATGAAACACCTTGATTAAAACAGGGAGAAAAATATATAATAGCTGATGGAAAGAGGGAAAGCAGAGGGGACGTAGAACACAAAAGAAATAAACCAGAAAGAAAAGAAGTGAGAATAAATCAAAGTGACTGGAACAGCTGTGTTGTTGTACGTTGTGCATAGCTGGGCAGGAAAATGCAAGAAAAGATACATATATTTAAGAAGACAGCAAGTAGTATATCTTCTGGGTGAGCTGGGAAGGACACTTTAGTAAATTGCATAAATAATCAGCTTTAATGGGGCAAGATGAGTTGTTGCTGACTTTTAGGTATGCTTGCTGTAGCTGTGCAGAGCTCCAAATCTTTTTCCTATCAGTGTTGAAATATTCTGTGCAGGAAATATCTGAATGAACATTAACATTTGACTATCATGTTGCACTTTTTATTTTTTGACAGAATACACTCAGCAGTGCAAGATTATTTCAGCTAATAAAATAAATTCTTGTTTAGGAGTATCTGGACATGTCCCTAAAGCTTTAAAATTGTTCTTGTTCTACTTTTTTCATGAAAGATCTGCTTACTTTTTTATTATCTCAGTCTTCTTTCCATCTCTCACTCTGTTTCTGATACTTAATAAGTGAGCAGACAACACTGAAGAAGACGGGGCTACAGCCAGAAAGAAGAGCTTGGAGGAATGAGGGATGGCGCATTGTCTCGTTGAAGATGTGGATAAATGAGTAGCTGTTCTGTTTTGATTCAGGTTAGAAATCGAAGAGGAGAAAGAGTCTGAGGGGATGTTATACAAACTTAGGCCACAGACTCTGGGTGCAGTGTATGGGGAGAAGACAAAAAGAGAGGGTTTGCCAGTACCAGAGAAGAAATCTGATCTAAAACGTCTGCACTTTTCAATTTCTTCTGCCTTTTCAGTGTTCATTAGAAACAACAACTGTGAAGAAAACAGAAATAAAAAAGGTTGTCTTTCTCTCAAGGTTAGAAATTAATCTCTTCATAACCGTCTTTGAGATGGAAAATGAACAACGACATGTTTTGGCAAGAGCTGACAGGACAACTACAGCAAAGAAGTACTTTCCACTGTGGAAAAACAAAAACATTAAACTTCTGTGATCAGGGTTTTGCATAACGAACTGACAAAGAGAACTCAGTAGTATGAAAAGAGACAAAAACACCCTGCGTGACACAAGAACAATGAGAGGTATATTTTATCTACCTCTTTCAAAGCAAAATAAGGAGCTCAGAATGATTCACTTCTTATATGAAATTTTACGGTGTTTCTTTTTAATTTAGGGATCTCATCTGTGTTTCCTGGCACAAGGAAATCAGGAGTTTTGTTTGCTCTTCAACAGAGGCCAGTCTAGGCATTTGATTCAGAAGGCAAATGGACAGGAAAAACTGATTTAAATAATATTCTTTATGTGTGTCGGCTTAACACAAAGCACACTACTCTCGAGACTTTACTGCTTTGTTTGAGGTTGACTAGCAATATGTAACTTTTGAAAGTTTGCTGTGCAGATCTTCCTTTAGAATTCTGGGGAGATTTCTCCAAATTGGTGTGTTTTAGCCTGTGCCTTGATTGGATTTGTATGTTCTTGGTATGTGTGTACACCTTTGTACTACACAGGGACATACAGTGGTTGGTTGTGAGTGCTCATCAGGAGACCTGGTTAGGATAGGCAAGTACACCAGTAAGTGTGCGTTCTAGAGGCAGCAGAGACTGGGGCTTGAGTATTTGCCCAAATGCCAAGTGCTGCTGAACCTTAATCCTGAGTCTGGCATGGATTTGCTGTGTAGCCTGTGGCAAATCAAATAATCTCAGTGCCTCAGAGTCCCCACCTGTGAAGTGGGAATAATAACACTTACAATTTCCTACCTCACAGGCTGTTTTAAGGATTAACGGGTGTCTGAGAAGTACTTTGTACACTGGAGGTCCTGGCCTCTGGAGAAGTATTTCAACTTTATGAGTGAAAATTTGGATCATTGTTTTGGACTTTCCAGGAAGAAGAAGAGTAATTTATAGAAAATAACAGCAAAATCCTAACAACTCTTAAGTGAAAAGCCATCGCTCTGCCAGTATCTAAAATCTCCTTGTGCATGAAGTTCTTGTTCACAGGCTGTACCATTGGCTTCAGGAAGGGCTGGCGCTGGGGAAGATGCTCCTTCCTGCCTCTGAGCACCCAGCATGCACCGCCTCCTCTGTGAACTGCTGAGGAGGAAAACAACCCTCAGAAATGGGGGGGTACTTTTACACCCAGCTGAGCTTGCTTACGCAGGGGCAGCATGCTGATACCTGGAAAGATGCGGTTGAAGGCGGGGGTGGCTAATGTGAACCCCTTACGCTGGTGTTTCTGCTGAAGTTCCCACATTGTAAAACTAGGACTTGAGCCTGAGTAGGAGTGCTCGAATTCAGTCCCTTATGTGGAAAAACAGAGACCATGATTCTCCATTACCTGCAACCATACATAGTCACTATCGTCCTTGCAGAGTGGGAGTAAAATACTATCAGTCTGATTGGTACACCCACTTTTAATTCACTTTGTACAGTCTAAAATGACTACAAAGCACTGTATAAAAGGCTGGAATTATTGATGGTAAAATCACGAAACGCCCATATCATTTTTCTCATTGTAGCCTTGGACTGAAAAACAAAACAAACCCCCTGTAGTACACGAAGTCTGGTCTCACAAAGGCTCACATTACTGCATACTTCCTAGAGTTGCATATAACTGATTGCTATCTCATCTTCTCTAGTAAGCACTTCTGAATGCAATGGTTAGTTAAAAATGACTGAGCAAAGACAGAAATATGCAGCCTATTACTTTGAAGTGTGCACTAAGAGAAAGGTATTTTTGTAACCGTGGCTAACAAGACTTTAAACAATCCTTGTTGTTGACTAGAAATTGCCAGGGAAAAACATGTTAGCTGGCAGTGACCAAACCCAGGAATACTTTTGTGTTAATATCCAACTAAGACCTTCCTGGAGATCTCAAGGCATCTCCACATGCATTCATGAATCTTTTTTTTTTCCTCTGATGCTTAAAAATAGAGCAATCAGTATGTGTTTTGCAATGCATTTGCTAAGCTTATTTCATTTTCCTAAGCCAGACAAGGCTGTTAAGAAGTGCCTCCACAGAGAGAGAAGCTGTCTGGCACAGTTATAGTTGATTAAGCTGTTTTGTGGTGGCTCCAGATTGGATCTCTCTGTGGTCACTCAATTCTGAAGCAAAAAACACCCTTTATTTTGGCATCATTACTTTGCTCACAGCGCAGATTAATTTATCAGTAGTAAAAAACGCTTTTCACAATCCACACCAGAACCTGGGAGATAATCTAAAATAAATGCCTTTATTTGGGTTGCCACTGTCCTTTTCATTCCTCCAGACCTGAGGGATATACACCTAGTTTGCTCTAAGAAAGTTGGCGATGGTGGAATATGTTCATCCAAGTTTGTGGTCAGTGAATATTTCCCTTGTAACAAGCTGAATCAACAATATCTCAGGGCACAGTTGGGCTTTGTAGAAACTGAAAGGTAGTTCAAAGACAAGGGAAATAAAATCCTACTCATTCTACCACTACATGTCATAGCATTTTGCGGTCTTTCATGATATGTCATACATGTTTTAGCATATCCTTTAATGAAATGAGAAATCATTGCTGAGATTCTTTTAGAGTTTTCAATTGAAAAAGTAATGCTGAAAATATAATTCTTCAGAGGCAAGGAGGACTGGAAAATCAAGTGTCCTGGGGAATCAACCCAGGGAACACTAGCGTATCATCAACATTTGTGAAGAAAATTAGAAATTGTGAAGAAAGTTAGGAAAATTCAATGGACTTGAAATGGTGGAGCCCATGAGAAAGAAACCCAAGCTCAGAGATCAGTCTTTCCATCACTGCCTCTTCCCTGCAGGAGAGGACATGAGTCAGCAGACAGACAGAAAAGTCTGAACCAATTCTCAGTCCTCAGACTGCAAGAACCTTTGGGAATTAAGGACACGACTGTGGAGAAAGGCTTTCCTTGCTCTTTTCCTCCTCCTCACAGGCACTCACTCCCACTCTTCTGGGACAGTTTTTCAGCTGAACTTGAACTTCTGCTTAGAGAAAGAAAAGTCTTAAAAATAAAGAAAAAGAAAATAAAAGCCCACATCGGAAGCACATCAGTGTCAAACAAATTTAAATCTCCAAATATGTAATTTACCACCTCAGATATCTGGTGCTTGGCAATGTTCAGATAATGTGCTGAGAGATGTGTTCCTATCTGAAAAACTGGCACCGAACTCACAAGCAGCCTCAGAAGCACATTTCCTTCCTTCCTTCCTTNCATCTCTTCTTCATATTTGCCTCCTTTCTTAAGAAAGGCAGAAGGTAATGACTTGAAGTTGGATACAAATGCACTGCCAAAGCTCATGGGCAATAGCATATCTTCACCATTTTAAGAAGTTCTGTCTGTGCCTCAGCTTTAAGTTCCAGCTTGACGATGTCTCATTCTTGCTGTCCTGTCCTGCTTGATCTTCTAGCTTCAAATGTAGTAACTGGTTTGGAGGAAAGAAAAGGGAGAATCAGAATGAAAGATGAAGGCATGGAAAGGTGGGTGCTGCCAAAATTCTTTTCTGGACCTCTGACTTCAGAGTGGAAATACAGAGGAATGGTCAAAGCCTTTATCTGTCTGTGTCGACCACTGGAGTGCAGCTCCACAGCAATTTTGTCCAGCAGCAAGGCTGGCTGCAGCTGTTCCCACCTGCTCCCCAGCCCATTTCCTTCAGCTGCTTTCCCTCCTTGTGCCCCAGTTCACCACTGAGTATTACAGCCCTGGGCTGAGTGGGGTGGCTTCGTAAGCGCTTCGTGTCAGCACAGCGGAGGGGGTGGCAAGCTGCAGCCAGGAGGGTGGAAATAAAGCGTGGGAGAGAGCAACACTCTCGCAAGCCTGTTTTGCTGCCAAAGAAAATAGATGGAGGACCGCACCCCAAGGCACAGCAGCACCCTGAGCACCTTGGCAGGATGATGCAAAGCTCCTGTGTGCTGAGCAGGCCATCACCAAGAGCTGGGCACCATGTAACAGTGGTGGCAGGGAGGTATCAGCAGTGCCCTTGGTGAAGAGTCAGGGCTGCCAGGGATGCACCCTGTCTGACTGCAGTCTGGCTGGCTCCCTGCAGAAGGGACAGATGAAGCAGAGCCTTCAAAACAGCCTTGGAGAAGGAAATGCCACCCACCTTCTCCATATCTTTGTGGTTATAGCATCTGCCCAGCAAGAAGGAAGCGAAGCAAAAGGCATCTGAGGGCATCTGTGCCCTCCTCAGCCTTGAGAAGGGATGGAGGCTGCACAAGTGTCCGGCCAGACTGCTGCTGGCACAGAGGCAGGAATATGCTCTCAGCCCTGGCAGAGGTGCACAGCTGTGTAGTGCAGCCTGAGCAGTTAATTCACCAGAAAGAAAATGTTGAGGGAGAAGCAGCTGTGGAGTCCCATGTTCCAGTCCTTTCACGAGCTGTGTCTGAACTGTTCTCAGAAAGGAGCTGTCCCAGCCCTTTGACAGGGCCGATTTTGCTAGGTTGTATTGCAAACCTGACATTAGGCTGACATGCAATTTCCTGAATTCCTTTTGACAAGTTTCCTTTCCATTCATACAAGAAAGAAAATGTTGCCGGAGTTTGGCAGGGCCATAACATGCCAAAAGTTTCACAAAAAGTTTCAACAGAACTGTTTTTTTTTTTTTTTCCATATACAGAGTGCTTGGCTCATTGTTTTGCTGCGTTTATTAGCAGTATCACTCCAGTGATTTCAATGAAAGGCCTCCTGAGATGGATCTGGCCCACTGAATTAACTTTAATGAGGCACAGAGGATACTACCAGCTTAAGGGGGAGTCATTAGTCTTGTTATGAAAGAGTTAACACCCTTTGAAGGATTTCAGGAACACACCCTTTCATCGTCTGTTTGTTTTCTGCTCCATAAAACCTCCTTGCTTGTATATTTTCTTTCTCCCCTGTTCTGTGCTGCCCACTGCAGCTCATCTACACCCAGAAAACGCAATGGTTTGGCTTGTGGTGGCTGCATCCCAAGTTCAGACTTCACGCTTCCCTCTTACAAGCTGCCAATTTTGTTGGCAAACATTTTTCTTACGCTGCTGTCTGATTTGACAGAAATGAACATTAGTGACAGAGCAAGGGGGACTCATCTCCCTCTTCCCTCAGGACTCCCAGCATGGCTCCAGGAGGATGCAGAAGCAGTGGGGTGCACTTGCTCTCTTCCCTTCTTGTGGAGGCCTAATCAAAAGTGCATGGAGGTCAACAAGGAAAACTCATTTTGACTTTGTTTCTCTTACCAGCCACCATCACATCTCTTACTGTGTTTATGCTGAGGGGCAAAGAAGGATGAAGGTGTATCTAAAGAGTCTTTCCAGGCCTTGGGAGAACCCTCTCTAGCACGTTATAGAGCAGCTGGTGAGCAACCAGCGCTGCAGCTACGTGCAGATTACAGGGTGCGTGCACCATGCAGTTGCCTTTAAGTCCCTACCCTGCTCCATGCACTGGCAGAGCAAGGCAAGGATGACTGCACAAATGGATCTTGTCACTTAGCAGGTAGAATCGCACTGTGCTCCAAAGTGAGCTAACACCAAAACAACCATGGATCTGCTACAGTCAGGACAGCTGCTGTAAGGATAGCCAACAACAAATGCAGGAAGACTGGACACAGCCGAAAGGTTCAGGGAAGATCTTCTATTTACAAGGATCCTCATACTCGAGAAATGCGTCTTCCTTCCTACTTCCAAAATACACGACAAAGCGTTTGTTCATTCCTATTATCCCAGGCAGGCTTTGAAGCAGAGAAGTGCCTGAGGACTTTGTTCCAGGGAGGAGTGTTTAGATGCAATCTGAAAGAGCCATGGAGAGCAGCCCAAGCTCTATCATCGAGGTGGAACTGTTCCAGAGCCCCTTTGGAGCTGGCTACACCCTATTACGCTGCAGCTACTGCCAGGTACATATCTACCCCTGTGCAGTACAGCTCCTGATACTATTATTAGTAATAGCACCCCAGCAGCTCCCGTCTGAGATGCTTCAGTTAGAGGTGGGGGCCCTGATGGTGTGAGTCATTAGGCAAACACTTATTAAAAGGACAGGCCCTGCTTTCAATCCGGTTTAGGCTATGCTAATTCTAGACCACGTGGAGACACCACCTATTCCCAGTGATAGCCCCACTAGCTGGTTTGGCTGGCTTTGCTGTTTTTCCGGCACAGATATTTACATGTGCTCAGACACCTAACTGCCCTTGACATAGGATAAGTCAAACTTATCACTTTGACTTAATAAAAGCTTTTTAAAGTCTGCCTGATAGATCCTGTTAGCTTGCAAAATATTTTACTCAGGATCTGGAGACAAAAATTAAAACACCAACAAATCTTCATCAACCAGAACACAGTGATCTGTTGCAGTAACCATAAAGCAAATGACTGCAGCAGCCAGTCACTTCTTCTTCATCACTGCAGGATGTTTTTAAGTCCTGTCAGTAAAGCAATGAAACACTTTCATTCAGATATCATATGTTTGATAAGAAGGCACAACATGTTAGAAATAAAATCTCTGTGAAAAAGGTGTATGCATGTCTTGTGCTGTGATTTTGTGAGACAACGAAACACAACTGAGCAGCAAGTAGGAGTAGTAAGGTAGGCTTCTGGAGTTTTACCTGTGTCATAGACAAGGAATCACAGAGTCTCAAAGGACACACTACTGCTTCTGCTAAACACATGTCTTAAAGAGGGGACTGGAGCACCTCTCCTATGAGGAAAGACAGAGAAAGCTGGGACTGTTTATCGTAGAGGAGGCTCAGGGAGGATTTCATCAATGTGCACAAATAACCTGAAGGGAGGGTGCAAAGAGGACAGAGCCAGGCACTTTTCACTGGTGCCCAGTAATAGGATTAGAAGCAGTGGGCACAAAATGAAACACAGAAGGTTCCCTCCAAACCTTAGGAAACACTACTTTATGATTGTTAGGGTGAAGGAGCACTTGAACAGGTTGCCCGAAAGTGCCTGCCAACCTCCACCCTTCTGTGATTCTGTGAAAAGCATATAACCATTATTATCTGGTTTTGAAGCATTTTTAATATCTCATACACCTATTGGATAAGAAAGTGGCAAAAAAGAAAAGCCTTTTTTATATGCTCTGAAAAATGCTGTAATTTTTCAGCCAAACCAAAAAGTAACCAAAAAGGTTGTAATCCACCTTTTTTAATGTGGCACACAGGAGCGTGTGATGGCCACAAGAGCCATTGCATCTGATGGCTGGTTGGGCCATCTGGACAGCACTATTTGTCCAGAAGAAGACCATCTATGATGACTTTCTGCAGTCTTTAGCAGACAAGGTACACGAAGAAATGAGAACTCTGGAATCACTTCAGTTCTGCTTCCCAGTGGAAACAACTTCTCTTGGCACACACACTACCTCACTTTTACAACACAGCTCTTTTGCGGCTAGTGGTTGAATGGGTGTCACTATTGGGGGCCAGAGCCAAACAAACCATGGTTCCGCATCTGTGTTTATAATTTTTGGAAGAGACATGTGTGCACTGTATGTGAAAATGATGTAATCTGGTACGCTAAGCCTACTTTTCTGGAGAAAAAAAAAAGAAAGGAAGACAAAGTAAAAATAGTGGATCTTGACAAATGTTGGCCTGTGCCATTCCCACCAAAAACATTATAAGAAAGCAGGTTCTTTTAATGAAAACTCATTGTTTTTCTCTTTATGCCATTACTGTTGTGTCCCTTATTTAACCATTGAAGGTTTGCACAAGCACAGATTTCAAATCCCGTAACAATTAAAAAGGGAAGTTTTAAAATCACTTTTGCTAAGGCATGAAGAATCATGGGTGTCCAGTACAGGACTAGCAGCCTGTTTATTAAGTAATCATAGCTGACTCTTTTCCTTTCTACAGTGTAGTCTATCTTCAAATGTTATTACATATCTGCCATTCATTGCTCCCTGTCATGCAAATGTGCTTTGCATGTATCCAAACATTTGATCATAATGAAAGTGTGTCCCAGATTTTTACGAGCATCTTGAGGGCCTGGCTGTGAAGAACCAGGCAGTCTAACAATGGTACTTGTTTCCAGCACAGCCCTAGTGCTGGATCTTTGCCTGGAAGATATGTGCAAGCAGGTTTTCTTTTTTTTTTTCTTTTTTTTCTTTTTTTAAATTGAGAAAGGTTTATTTAAGAAAACTGAAGTTATAGTTAGAGAATATAGCAAATTGAAACGTTACAGTTCCTGAAGTAGTCGTCTTTTGGCTATGTCGTGCACTGAAAGTCTACTGAGTCCCATCTTTCTTATTCAGTGTGTTTGTTTGCTTTTTAAAGAATGCCATAAAAAAGACAGGACACAATGTGATGCTTTAAGGGCCCTGAGCTTTAAATTGCCCTTTTTTGAAGTTACAATGCACCCCCATTCACAAACAGGATTAGTTTCTCCAGGCTCAATGCAGAGAAAGATTTGCATCAGTTTTCTTTTTGTGAGTTTGCATGTCAACCCATGAAGTGCACCAGTATCACCCAGGGCTGTGCACCCTAGGTGCAAACCAATCCCATGCCCTTTCTTCAGCTCACTTAGGAATATCTCTAGGAAAAGAGTCAACAGGGCTTAGTGCTGCCCTTCCCCTGCCTCAGAAGGAGGCAAGTAACAGTGCTACCAACACTGCCTGGCTTGGACCAGCAGGAGAAAAAAAGTGCTCAAATGGAACTGCCACAGTGCTGGAGAAAAACTGACCGCAGAGGTTTTACCGTATACAGACTTAAGCTAGGTTGGCTGATCATAGCCCAGAGGTTTGTGTTTTACAGTATTTGCTATTTATAGAGAAGTGACAGGAAGAGGAAAATGATACTGTTCAGGCACTGAGATGATGATAAATTAATTATTTTGTAATTTCTGTAGCTTACATCACAATTGAAGAAGCAAGATAGTGAAAATTTGCTTTTCCACCTACATATAGCAAGAATCAAGAGGATGAAGCAGAAAAGCTCTATACCTGAAACATATGAGATATCCTGAGAACCTGCTGTAGGTTGGGAGGGTGCCCCAGGCCCTGAGAGAAATGTCCCTGTGAAAAATGTTGGCAGTGAATATGTCTGGCCTAAGCTACATGTTTGACTTTTACACAGCTGAAGTTAGCTGAAGCTACTCTTTTCCAAGTGTATTTTTTTCATACCATACGTTTCATATGATGAGTGAAGTGTGAAGGCAATGTTTTCACATCCTTCCTTTTTCAGGCCATAGTAAGGTGCATTTCATTAAATCAGCCAAGTCTTTACACATCATTTTTGTGTATTATTTTGGGCATTATAAAATAAGTCAGACTACCATACGCTGATTTCTCTGTTCTCTTCTGCTCCCACTGGCACCCTGTTCTAAACTATCTGCATAAAACACCAAAGTCACGCAATGGGGGTGCTTGGACGACAGAGAAGCAAGGAGATTCACCTTGCCAAATTTTGAATGTCTCCAACAGGATAAATACTGATCCCACTGATACAGAAAGCAAAACTTTCCATGGAGACTGAGAGATTCAACTTACATATATTTGACCAAATAGTACATTGTAGGGAATTGCATTTCAGCTAGAGCCTCTTTGTGAGAGAGATGGAAAGAAATAAGAACTTTCAGGGCATAATTAAGCTCTCAATTGTTGATGACTGCTGAAAAATGAGGTGAGAAAGGAATGGGTGTACAGAAACACTTTTCTATGTACTTTGCCAGCTGCCACAGGTCTACAGTTCAGGTCTTCCTTATGAGATCTTTTGGTCTCAGGAAAAAGGCCAACCTCACTTTAAGGTTGACTTCTCAAGAAGGTTTATCCATGAGGTTGATTCCTCTCCTACATTTGTCTGAGTGGTATACTAAAGTCATTGTCTGCTCTTCAGTTACTCCTTATTTATCATGTCAAAAATTACAGTAGAATCAGAACCTTTTGCTTTCTGACCTACAAAGCGACAAATACTCTTCCTACACAGGGAAGATAAGCATGACTGCTGTGTTGATACGCAATGCTGTTTTCAGATGCTGAAACAACTTCGGTTTCTCATGAAGGATGACCGTCAGTCTCTGCACGTATCTTCTTGTGGCACATTTCCAGCAGAAAGGCTACCCACCAAAATGATATTGTTCCAACATACTCTGACTTCTTGTAGACCTTCCTCAGCCTTGAACTATTGTGTACTCAGACTAAGTTTTTAGTTGTAGGACTTCCAAAGTTCTTCCTGGAAAACTAGATAGAAAAATAAGGGTTTGGGTACTATTTAACATACACACATAAGTCTGACACAGCTGAGATGCACTCCATCAGCCACACACATACCACACAGATCACTGAAACATCCTTAGCACGCTTATCATGTCTCCTGTGTATCAGGTGATCCACTGTGAGTGCACGCACTGTAGTAGCACTGATGCCTCTGAAAAGCACCAGGCTCCTTATGCCTTGACCTGTCCACGATCTGGCAACATTCATTTGAGTCTTCCAGGCAACTAAAGGGCCATGGGGGTTGTTCTGATGCTCTGACACTCCTACAGAAAAAGTGAAATTTCTTGTTCTTCTAAGACAAAATTTCCAGGTGGGAAAAGGCTCAACCCCTGCATGGGACAGCCAAGCTTTGCCCAAACTTTCAGGTAGGGAGATCATAGAATCATAGAATGGTTCAGGTTGGAAGGGACCTTAGAGATCATCTTGTTCCAAACCCCCTGCCATGGGCAAGGACACCTCCCACTAGACCAGGTTGCCCAAAGCCCCATCCAGCCTGGCTTTGAAGACTTCCAGGGAGGGGGCATCCACAACTTCTCTGGGCAACCTGCTCCAGTGTCTCACCACCCTCACAGGCAAGAATTTCTTCCTTATATCTAGTCTAAATCTACCCTCTTTCAGTATATAACTGTTACCCCTTGTCCTGTCACTACCTGTCCTTGTAAAAAGCCCCTCCCCAGCTTTCCTGTAGGCTCCTTCAGGTACTAGAAGGCTGCTATCAGGTCCCCCCGCAGCCTTCTCTTCTCCAGGCTGAAGAATCCTAACTCTCTCAGCCTGTCCTCGTAGGGGAGGTGCTCCAGCCCTCTGATCATCTTTGTGGCCCTCCTCTGGACCCGCTCCAACATCTCCACATCCTTCTTGTGTTGGGGGCCCCAGAACTGGACACAACACTCCAGGTGAGGTCTCACGAGAGCAGAGTGGAGTGGCAGAATCACCTCCCTCGACCTCATGGGGGACTTCAACCACCCCGATATCTGTTGGGAGGACAACACAGCGGGGCATCAGCAATCAAAGAGGTTCCTGGAATGTATTGGCAATAACTTCCTCTTCCAAGTGGTACAGGAACCCACAAGAAATTATGCAAGAAAAGATGCAAGCAGGTAGTGCTCCATGCCCTGCTACTCCTTGTCTCACTTATCTGTCACCTGCCTTGGGACAATGTGCAAGAATGTGGAGTGCTGACACATGGCTAGCTGCATCCTGGATGTGTCCTTCCCTCCTAGAAAGGCAGTGAGGCCAATGATATGTGTCCAGAGACACCTGTGGTCCCTGACAGATTTGGAGTGGGCACCAAAGACTGAGGTCTCGCACCCTGTTACATCAAACTGGTCTGGATATCGAGGCAGGAGGAGGTCTTCACCATCAGGTCTGGTCTCAGTAGACACTCAGACTTTCCGGGTTAGCCTGTGGTACAAGAGGAAAAAAGAAAAAAGGAAGAAAGAAAGGAAAAGAAAAAACAACAAGAAAATGAAGCATAACATCTACAAGGAGTCCAGGAAGCTGAGGTAAATTGCTCCTGAAACTTAGCTCTTCTCTACACCTGGTACTTCACTGGTGCAGTTACTCTCCTCATTGGATTAGAACTGGAGCAGTGTTCTGTGCTTGCAGCAATGTCCCGTGAAAGTGGTAGAGAAAAAGTCATAAAAGCATCTCAAGATGCAAGACTTCTAAAAAAGTCACTTTGTATCTAGCAAAAGCACAAACCACCATGTCTGTCTGGCTTTTTGCAATGCAGCAAACAGCTCTGGGTCCTGGATCAGGGTTATATGTGATAAAAATGGACATCGCTCACTCTGATGCTTTAGCGGGAAGCCATTATTTTAACCAAGATAACTGTCTGGGTCACCATGCACTTCAAATTCATCACCAGTTATTTTTAAATAGGAAGATGATGCTTTACTTATGAGAAAAGGACTCCAAAGTATCTCTGGAGTTACTCACCCACCTCTGTGGAGCATGGGGCCTGTGCCCTGGACATTCAGAAGGAAAAAGGAATGTGAGATGAATATCTTTATCAGAAGGGAGCATCAGACTTTATAGTTTGACAGTCTCCAACAGGAATCTGTTTAGATTGTCAAGGACAGTGCTTGGTCTGGAATAATCCTAGTTATTAAGAAGTTTTTTGTTACGAAAACATGAAATCATAACAATACATATCCTGTGAGGGTTTATTTTTATTTTTATTTTTTTTTAAGCTTGCTATTAGATGAGTAATAATGCTGGGACGTTAAGCATATAACAAGACTGTGAAAACATATTAAAACCCTTTTTCTTCTATTTTGACCATGAAACGTAATCCTCAAAAGCTGCAATTGTGCAATTTCATGGAAGGGCCACAAGTAGGTATCACATCAAATAAAAACAAAAACAAAATCCTGACTGATAAATGAAGCTTGCTTTTTTATCCAGTTGCCTATAATTGTAAACATCTGTAACACTGAACGTTTTTGCTGTTTGGAAGCTTTGCTGAGAAAACATAGTTGTGAAAATCAAAGGATTTAGTACAGCCACATGATCGTGTTAGGTCATTTTATGGCTCTTGACAGTATGGTGCAATTTTTAAATTTTGATTTAACTTATCTTTTGCAATTAGAAAGGATATAAGCATGTTGAAAGTATTATGCAATGGATTTACCAAGATCATTAGTAGTTCAGGAGGGCCAATTCTTTTCTTCTTGTTCAGAGAAAATTTGAGATACGGTGCCTTCCGCTACGAATAAGCATTACCTAACAGAAACTGACCTTAAGCTTAAATGCCAAGGAGGAAGAGGCTAACACCACATCCCATCTGGTACTCCTCCTTTAAAGCAGAAGATGCATATCCTCTGTTCTTGAAACTGAGAAGGATGTAGCTGAACTTTCTTCTGTATCACAGTACACAGAGCCTCAGGGTGGTTTTCATTGCTCTACGCTTGATATTCTGGTATTTCTAGTAAACAGAGATGGTTTGGAGAATAATAATTTTTAATTAATAAAAAAATCTACATTTCATTTTTCAACATTTTGTCATTTTCAGTACAAAATGCCTTTTTGACATAAATGGCAAATAGTGAAGAACAGGAAGAGACATTTGAGCGATTCCTACACTGGGAGTCAGATCCCCAGACACTTCCCCGGGATCCCACTCCCTGCTTCTGCACAGCCTCTGCTCCCTGTGGTTTACCCCAACCCATAGCACAGAGGGGCAGAGCCTGGTGGAAGTTTCAAGTCTGCCTCCACACAGCAAAGCCAGCAAAAGTCAGCTGCTCACCGTGTCTGCCACAGGAATGTCACCTATGCGTACCACTGCCCCCTCCAAGGATGATAAAGTGTTTAGCAGAGGAGTATGATGAGAAATAACTTGCTTGCCAAAAAAAGTTTTTGAAATTTCAACATTTTTTCTTGACTTCCCCTTGACAAAAAGATTTAAAAAAATCTCAGGAAAATACGGATCAAAAGCAAGACATTTCATTAAGGAAGGCATACATTTCATTAAAGTGAAGCTGAAATGATTGCTTCAAAATTTTCTGATTTAAACGTCATTATTTAGGGTAAAATTCTACACTGAGAATGATTTCTAAGCGGGAAAACAAATGCTTCACACAAATGTTAGAATGGAAGGCTTTCGTCAGCTTTGGAAAAAGAAGTTCCCTTATTCAGCCGGCCAATTCTTCCATGCAAATAATTTTAAAGTAAGCATTTTTACTGATAAAAAAGTATCCATTTAATGAAAAATTGCCTGATCAGCGTTCTCTTTGTACAGAGTAAGGAGATGAAATCTTGCGAGTACTTGTGAATAATCTCAGTATGACTCTCAGAGTTGTTTAGATGGACAAATGAATCTAAAAGAGGTCAATTGCATGGCTTTGTGGTGAGCTGAATGTCTTGGAGACAAATGTAAAACAGTTTCATAACATAAATTTAGAACGGAGTACTTCTAAATTCATAATATCAGCAAAATATTTCAGATTTGAAGAATAAGATGGAAAAAGACTACCTTTATTTTTGCCGAACTTTAAAATCTCAAATCTTCCATGCTACTGTGCTGTTTCTGCAATGGTTATTTTAAAGACACTCCAGTCTCAGCTGGAAGAAGTGGTAGGTAGGCCTCAGTGCCACAGTAACTGTAGCTATGCACCCCACCACCAGAATTAAAATCACATAAATGCAGTTTGCTGCCCAAAATATTACACAGCACTATTTCATTTGCATTTCAAAAGGTGCATTTTTTTTTTTTTAAATACCAGTGCAGTGCTATCCAACTTGCTGAAGAGTACTAGTGAGGGCTTTTTAAATACCTACACGTAACAGATGAGAGTCACAATGACACAGTAGGACAGAGGGGACGAACCTCCACAGACCAGATATAAATGAGGTCTTACTGTGAGCACGATTCTCTCCTGATGAAATTTGTCTGATATGCTAAAGCTTGGAGAGCCCAAGTCCTGCTTCCAGCTCTTTGTCTTTCTCTGCCACTGTCCAGCTAGAAGATAAGGCTTGACTGCCCTTGCAAACTCCTTGGAGCGATGCTGCTGAGAATCAACCCAGCCTAAAACCCTGGAGCAACAGTCACTCAGAATATAGAAGTTTGGTTGCAGGAGGTGAGGAGAGAAAAAATATTTGTGGGATAAGAGGTTATCCCCCACAGGATGACTTTGAGAGTTACCTCTGCTAGCCTAAACTTTAGGCAATGCTTTCTATTTCATTTTGTTTCTAGATAGTGCAGTGAGAATGACAAGGCCAGCACTGGTCCATGTGTCACGCAGCACAAGCACACCTCGGTGAACTGCATAGAGTGCCTTGTAAATAGCATGTTTGGAAGTCCAGGTAAATGCATGTAGAACAGCTTAATGTATGGTGACTGACTCAGTCTCTGAATTATTTACTGCCATGTGCGCATGGGCTCCGCGCTGCCCTTATACAGTTAAAGAACACAGAGTGGTAATTATCAGACTCTAAGTAAGTACGTGCAAATGAGCAGCCATCATTTTCTTCTCTATACTTTCTCCAATATGCAGTGCTTACTAATCTGCATGTGCCAAAATTAAGGCCTAGCAGAAGGAAGCAACCAGCGTTTCATGATTCTCCCTTTGTTTTAGTAAGCCTGTCCTATGACATAGTTAATACACGGACCCCAAGCTTTGGATGCCCCCACGAATTATAGAAAAAGTGCTGCAGAGACTGGCAACAGACTTTGGGTTGCCACAGTGCAGCTGGACTGGCCCCAGCAGCAGACATGTCTTCTGCCCCCAAGGGAAAGAGTGCAGAATATTTTGGCAAAGCCTAGGTTAGACTCACAAGAGCCCCAGGCAGAGGCTAAGGCACGAGCTTTGGATTCTTCTTTTCAGCCTGTGGTCTCCTTTGCCTGCTGCCTCTCAGCCTCCTGCCTGCCCTCTGCCCCGGCCGCTGGCCAGGCCCTGCCCCAAGGAGGCCAGGCTGGTGGCCCAAGGTGTGGCACTCTGGCTTGGTGCTCAGGCGGAGCCGCCGCAGCCTCTGCACACCTGGAAGAATCACTGTTCATGACATGAACAGTGATTTGGGCAATCAGTAATAATTACAGTTAATGATAGCAGTGTCTGGGCATCCCTGCCAGAGTCAGGACCCCATTGTGCTTGGTATTGTGCAAACACTTAGCAGGTAAATTAGACATTGCACCTGAAGCACCTTAACATGCCTGGCAACGTGACAGCAACACATTAAAACAGAGTAGAGATAAGGCTGTTTGGCTTATTTCAGCAGTCTGGAGGAAACTCAGAGGGGATGGAGGTGTGCAGACAGCCATTCTGAATATGTGGCTGCCAATGGTCCTGCAGAGCTGGTGAATTTTTTCTGGTGGAGACTCAATGCGTTTGGCAATTTTTTGTCAGCATGAAACTATTTACGGGTTGAATTTGATTGCCACAAATAGCACCAGGAATAGAGGGCTGGGGCCACAGAACTGCTGGAGAAAGAATGCCCCGTGAAGCCAATACTTCATGGGAGGAATACAGAAGACAGTGGCCTGGCCCAGGAGAGCTGATCCTCCACCCCCTCCTTCTCCTAGCCTGCTGTACCTCAGTCCAGGAGATAGAGGCCAGGACTCTCATTCCTGTTTACACCATTCTCTTTGTGTAAATAATTAAGCATTAATTGGAACAGGGATGAGTGTCCTGCACGTCACGCCTTCCAGGAGAATGCTTTAACTAGCATGTCAGGAGTCATTCTTCACGCTCTTCCTCCATGACTATCTGGATGTTTTATAAGAAATGAGGTAGCTTCAAGAAGAGGAGACTGAGCGGGCTCTGCTGCAAAATACCTACAAAATATCTCCTTGGTTAAGATCCTCACATCTAAACCCGTGCCTTGAACCAGTGGAGACTTTAGACCTGCACTCACATATTCCACCTTTAAAGTCACTGCTAAACACGAGGTTATAAGCATGTGTGCATTGAAGCGTGTCCCTCCCTGACTCCTCCCTTAGAGCTCCTAAGCTCTAAGGGAGCTCTTTGTTTAAACTGAAGTATTTATACAGTCACGAAGAAAAAGAGCGAAATAGATTCAGAGTCATGATGAGAAGACAAGTCTGCTGCAAAATGGAGCAGACAGGCTTCAGTGCTGCTCCAGTGAAGGTGAAATTGTGCAAAGTAAGAAAAGTGAATGTAGTTGGAATTAAAACCTGTCTCTCATCTCTTGTACCAGTATTTTAAGTCAGGAGGATACCAACACCTCCACCCCTAAGGTATTTATGTATCTGAACAACAGGAAACTTTTTCTGTGAGGATGACCAAGCACTGGCAAAGGCTGCCCAGAAAGGCTGTGGTCTCCATCCTTGGAGTTATCCAAAATTTGTCTGGACGTGGTCCTGTGTGGCCCTGCTTGAGCATAAGTTTGGATCAGTTGACCTCCAGAGGCCCTTTCCAACCTCAGTCATTCTGTGATTCTGTGCACTGGCCTCTTCCATTCCTTTGGATCTTTTACAAGTACCCAAAATAAACCATTTAATTTTCACGCAAATGCAACATTTCCTGTTGAATGAAATTGCATTTTACAAGTTTTCATCTCAGTGAGACCAATTAGATTGTTTTAATTCCCTGTCTATCCAAACCGAGATTCTTTTATCCCACAGTTTGTCCACCCAGAAGCTCAGCTGATAAAGTTCATTATTTGCACAGCCCTAGGGCTACATGTTTACACACTTACCAACATCTCCACTGCTCTGCTGAAGTGGGATTTTCTAAAGGACATTTAGAGGTTCTGACTTTACATGGTAAGGACCGAAGACCTGTTAAGTGCGGTGATGTGGTATGTTGACTGCTAGCCTGACCTTCATCATTAAAACAACAGCCCAAGAACACACGACGCTTTTGAGAACAAGACATTTGCCAGGACCCTGCCCTCGGGAGTTTTCAACCTTACGCAGTCATTATAGCAAAGAGGACAGTAAAGGATAGGCAGGGTGTGTGTGTGTGTGTGCATAAAAATGCCAAAGATTTTTACAAGAGGAGAAGACAAGAGAAAATGTTCCTGCTACAGTCCCATCTTGGGTGCTCACATTTTTCTTTTCTGTTACATGGTGTAACCGTCACATTTCAGTGGCCCACGTGAGATTGGCTAAGATCACTGTGAAGGAAAATAAAGGAAAGAAACAGCATAGCATGGGATCAGGCAGATAATCCAGTCATGGGGCAAGGATGGATGCCAGGTTTTCTGTGACTGTGAAGCACCAAACTGCTGAAAAGCAAGGTACAGAACAGGCAGGAAGCTTTGGTATGAAGAAGACATGGCAAATTGTTTTAGGGATTGTTTAATATTTGTGACAATTAAGAAAAAATTGATGATCTATGTTTCTTTACAGAGTGGTAGTTGAGTACTACGTTGCAGCCAAATTCACAGCCCATTGTAGTCTGTAAGGAGTGACTTAGTGGGTTTTGGATCAGGCCTTTGGAATACAGGCCTGGAGCAGAGTCTGTCAGCCCATTAAAAAAGAAAAAAAGAAAAGGATCATGAATCAATCCTCCCCATATCTGCTCCAGATTCTGAATCAAAACCATCCCTTGGTTCATCAGATTGCCAGAGAAAAGGAAAAAAAGAAAAAAAAATCCTCCTTCTGCATCTGTGGAAAGATTTTCTCATCTGCAATACCTCAGACTTCTTGGGAACTACCTGGCGTATGCCTTAAAGAAGTGCATTTCTTTGTTAAGATTTACAGTCAGCACAACTAACGCCTGCCAGCCTCCCTCCAACACTGTGGCTATGCTATGCTCCGAGCTGCAGATGCAGTATGTGAGATGTGGAGAAACCAGGTTTCATCTAGCACTAACAATAGCCAGGAAGATACAGTGGTTCTCATTCCCTTCATGGCTCCATGGCTCTCATCCTTCCAAAACACATACGGAGCTCCTTCCACAGCCTGCACAGCTACGGATTCTCTGCCATATTCTTGAAGCTAGCTAGAACATGACTGCGCTGCCATCACACCTTCGATTACTGAACTATCTACAATGCTCTCACAGTCTTTAGGATGAAGCTTATTTACCTAAGACAGATTCTTGGCCTGCCATTGCATTTCCACCATTACTGCTCCACATCTTGGTGGAGTCACTCCTGGGTTACATAAATATAATTGAAATCAGAATCAGACCTGCTGATCCTCATTATTTTGTTGTTTTTCATACCAAGATGGCTGTCTCCAATAATCTACAGGGCACGCAGGACCTGAACTACTAGGTCTGCTTGGCTTTATTCCTTATGGATGGTATTTACTGCTGTATAGAAGCCTGTCACAGGTCTGTGCATGTCTAGCTGATGCACATACATGAAACAGATCCTCACACAGTTTCATCCATGGTAAATTAAAACTCATTCAAGTTTTGTTGGTTGTAATTGATCAGAGACCCTTTTCAGTCTTGCTTAATGGTCCCACACCTGTTGTAACTGAAGCTTTGTTACCACATCACACCAAAGATGGTCCCAGCCCCAGCCAAGAGAATAACATACGGCTTACAAAGAATAATGTGAAACTACAATCCAGAAAAGCGGGGTGTGCCAAATGAAGGTCGCTATCTTTCTGTCACTCATCTCTTTCAGTTTTACATCCTGCAATTAAGCGTCTTCTTAGTTCTTCCTTTGCCCTCCACATTCATCACTTCTGAAGGCTGGTAGAGGATGAATGAATAGCAAGTCCCAGAGCAGGAGTGGGTGCATTTTTAGGTGTAAAGGACTGCAGTGAAGTGTGACTGAAACAGTAATGCTTCCTTCTCTACTTGGCAACAAGCAGGGCTGGGATATTTAGAAAGTTGTGATGATGAAAGTGTTTGGAATGGTGTTTTTCTAAGCCATTGTGTTAGCTCAACTGCAACAAATTATAGAGAAATATAATGAACTAACTAAATAAACAGCATCAGCAAGGTAGATGTTGGATGAGATGCTATGATGTTGGATAAATAATAGGAGATGAAAACTTAATTATAGGCCAGATTGTTTCCTTCCACTGAAAGCAGCTCTTGAGTTCCCCCTGCAGAATTTTCATAGGTTTCTTTTGCTGAGTGGATGAGATGTGCAGGACTTGCAACAACCTGTTGATATACTCAGGAATTTCCAGAGATGTGCTTATTTATAAGAAATCTTTTTGTCTCCCTTTAGTTCCTTCAGTCTCTTCAGCTCTATAGCAATGTGATTTCATCACTGTCTTTCTGCTGAGGCCTGTATCTTCTCCTTCCAAAACCCTTCTGTCTTCTGTGTTACCACATTCTGGACTGTGGGAAAGTCAGAGCTGCCTGTTGACATTTAGCTGAGTTTCATAAAGGACCACAGATGGATGGAATGGATGAAAGACCTCCTCCATCCACAGGCTTGCTCTCCAATTTCTACCCTTTCTTTCTGCACAGATCCCTCATCCTCAAGAGCTGTGGGCTGGCCCAGGGAAATCTTGATACTCTGAGATGGATGCCTCACTGAGGAGAACCAACAGCCTTAGAAGTGAGCAGACACACACGATGCGTATGCTCTTCTGGGCTAAAAGATGCATGGTTTTATTGACAATGGATTTGACAGTAAGAAACCAAATTCCTGTGCAGAAGGAGCTGACATGACCATTTACTTCTGGCTGCACAAGCCTTTGCTTTCACAGTTCCGTGAAATAGAGTATAGGGATTTGTCAAGGGATCCTAAAACAAGTGTCTGATTGCCTCCCCAGGGCTTGTATGAAGAATTATTTTGAGATGTAGCTTCAAACTTGCTTACTCAGCTCATTTCCTGTAAAATTAACCCGCCTCATCATCTACGCCCACACCTATATGGTGTTCCATCCCCATTAAGAAGAATCAAAACAAATCAAAAGAAAATTACACATAATGAGTGGGAAGGCTCACTTTCTCCTGTTCAACTTAAACTGCTTGCAAACATCTTGCAGGAAGAGGTACTACTTCTTATGTGCATTCTAAGGATGAGCAAAAGAGGAAAAATAATGACTTTACACAGCAAATCCTGTATGCACAGAGCTCCAAGACTCTGTATGCTGTGTACATATGGGAGCAATCATTCATTGCTGTCTTGGAGGTGGAATGAAGAAAAGTCCTGTGCCAGCAACACTCTGAAACAAACCTGTTGAATGGTTTCTTTCCAGAGTGATTTTATAAAGTTCATGGAGATCTGAATACTTGAAACAGATGGTTGCAAAATTCAAAATTAAATTTAAAAATTACGGTTGAAATGTCACTACAGGAAAAAAAAAAAAAACTCCGCCTCTGTGCTTGACAGGCCTTCACTCTTGAGTGATCTCTGCTATATACAAAAATGAGCATCTTATTTTCCACTTCCATCAGCTTCATTTGGCCCACATGACCACAGAAGATTGGTATGAAAGATCTTCTGGCTTCTACAGCGTTGGAATAGCTCCACCCAGTCTAGGCCTAACTTTCAAATCCAGGTCTCAAACCTATCACAGTTACAATAAACTGGCTGAGATGAAATTTTGATTATGATTTAAAGGCAAAATATCTAGTAAGCTGTATCCGAAGGTAGAATGGGAAAACAACTGTTGACTACTTTGTAAAGCTCAAAGGTGGGGTATATTCCAATGCCCAGATGAAAATGTAGAAATGTTTTGCTTTTCTTCTCATAGGTAGGTAAAAAATTGTGAAATGATGTGCATGATACGGGAGGGACAATTTGAGAGGATGCTGTTATGTGCCCAGGAGATATCACTGAACTGACATGGAAAGAAATCTGAGGAGATCTTGGCAGAAGAAGACTAAGTCAAGGGTAACATTTAGATAAGTGATGTCGTATTTTGAAAACAAGGACAAAGAATTTGGACTTGCCACAAAGCCTGCATGGAATCTGCCTATGGAGTCTTTGTTGGTGGCAATAACTCCAGCTGGGAATAACACAGCTTTGACTTTTAGAGCAATATGTTTTTGCAGCATTGAGACCTACAGAAAATAACTTTGTAAAAAACAACTTTGGTTGTTCTGGGGGATTGTAGAGGTGCAGAAAGCACAATAGCATTTTTCTGAATGTGTAAATTTGCACTAAAGAATTGACATTTATAAAGCTACAGTTCTGAGAAAATGATCCCCTCATCACTTCTGATAGTTAATCAGAACAGCAGAGGTGAATGAACAACTTGTTGTTTGAATATTTTGTCTACAATGTATTGAATTTACTACCCCAATATCATAGAACAGCTTCCATCTCTCATATTCTACATATGTCTGTTTTAAAGGTCCGGCCTTCTCTAAAGGTCTGCTCTTCTGGTTTCTATCTGTCTGACTGTTGTGATAAAGCCCTAGCCAGCATCTCTCCTTTTCTCATCTGTGACAGTGGCTTCATCCTCTCTCAGTCCTGCCAGCCTCATGGTCCATTCAATGCTCAATTATTTCTACCCAGGGAGGCATGGGAAGGGAGATAGGAATGCTTAGATCTCTTCCACATATGACCAAAATGCTTCCTTTCTCCCTTCACTATTCCTGAGTGCTGTAGATTTGTATAATGTCCTTCAGATGTCAAAGCCCTTCGGCAGTTGGCAGCAAGTCAGAGATGGTGAACCTGTGAAGAACCAAAGAGCTAAATCCCTTCCTCTTTTACGGGTTGCAAACACCTCTCTCTTTCTCTGTCTCTCTGATCTTGAGTCCTGAGGTTTTCTTTGCTGTGGTTTAAACTACAGTTTAAAATGTTTCAATTGTCATCTTGCATTGTGATGCATCACATGGTGCCCCAGCCACAAAAAGGCCTAGTAATTTGGTTTCATCCTGTCACTGATTTTGATGTGTCTGGTGCAGCTGGATGTGGTCATGTCACGGGTTCCAACATTATCTTTAACAGGAAAACAAATGTCAAGAGAGAAGTACTATTGTCTTACAATTAGTTTTAAACAAATCAGACTCCAGAGAACAATATGATTCTCAGGTCTGTACGCCTGTACAAGGGATTTTAAGATAAAGTTAACGTTTAACATACACAGCTGTCCTTTAGAGGAAAGAAACACAATCTTGAGAATTCAACAGAAAGAATAGGATCTGATAACACTATTTTCTGGCAAAACCTTTTTGTGAACTTCCAATGTGTATAGCAAGGTTGGCTATATCTTCCAACACACATTTTCCAGAGCAGATATTTATTATTTGCTGTGGTTGGTAAAAGCCAGTATGCACCCCCAGTCTTCTTTGACTGGAGGTCAGGGTGGCCTGCTCTAATCTGGGATGAATACGAATGAAGGTGAAGCAGCACGACAGGCCTTCTGCTGGGTGAGATATGTTATGGCCAGGGACTTTTTACCTCTAGCAGTGAAAACAGTTAATGGGTTTACTTGCCTTGGTAAGAGGAAACAATATCAAATTCTAGTTGGAAATCCTCCCTTACTCCTGTCCCCAGTACTTCCACCGCCTGCGTAGCCTTCTTAGCCTCACAGGTGTAGGACTATTTCCAAATGTGCTGCTAGAGGAACAATACCGAAATTTCTTACTCAAGAGATAGAAAGGTATTTTTCTAAGAAAGATGAGGAAAAAAAGGGACTTTGTAGCTCTCACTTTTTTAAAACCAGAAAGGAACAAAAGGAAATGTATAGAGAACATCTAGCCTAAATGTACTGAAACTCTCCAGTGCTTTAACAGACAGAACTGGTTTTCAGCTGATTGGTATTATGCCTTGGTTTGTATAATACAGGATCTTGCAGAGGGTCTGGCTTCAACCTTTGGAAGCAGAAGTTGCTTGTATTCAGGTCTCTGTTAACAATGCTGTAGTGCAAAGGCTCATTTTGGAAAGAAGCAGCAGAACAACACATCCCATGAGTGTTTTTTAGTTTGTGCTAATGTTGATGTTTACAGATAAGTTACACAAAATGACACAGAGCTGTCATTTGGATTTTGGTTTAAACTCAGTGAAAAGTATTTTCTGAGGATTTGCTGTTCTGGTAAATGAGACAAACATGTGAAGAAACTCAGATGTCAATGGTATTTCATTGGAACCAAGTGGGTGTGTATGTCCTGTTTTCAGAAGGGTCCTGAACTCCTCCACTCTAACAAGGAGATCTCATCTTCTCAAAAGACAGCATCACTAATAATATGAGCTTTACT
The DNA here is from genome assembly GCA_013396635.1 of Penelope pileata. NCBI lineage: Eukaryota > Metazoa > Chordata > Aves > Galliformes > Cracidae > Penelope > Penelope pileata. The sequence continues at coordinate 1,861,317 of WBMW01003369.1, forward strand.
AAAGGCTAAAATCCTTGCATATTTCTTGGCTAGAGGTAATCAGGACCGGTGCTAACATTTTCAGTGACAAGACAAATGAGAAAAGAGAGCTTTGAATTCATGTTCCGGTTGCTGTATTGTGAAAAAACAGTTTTGTCTACCTATTGAAGAACATTAATCAACGTCTTGGAGCCAAACAAAACTTCGACCTTGGGAAAACTTAGATTTGGATTGAGATTCAGAAGTAAGCACTAGGGTCTACCCCTGCTGCTATTCTACTTTCAGAAAGAAGCATGAAAATTCCACATTGCTAAAGTAGAGCTGAATGAAAAGAATCATAAAATCATTTCCTATATATTGATTTGAATGTCTGCATGGATTCAATTCAGCAATGTTTAGATTCTATTGTATTCAATCAGTGGGAAGCACTTATGTTCTAGGGCTGGGATTTACACAGACATGTAAAGCACCCATTTAATAGAATTTATTAAATCAGTGTAAAGAACTTTTACAGATAGTCCTTTTGGAAGCTACTCCATTTTACTTTGTAGAGGTGAGGCTTTTGATTACTGGCATTTCAGTTTCTACTAGCTTTTTCTTAGTTGAGACACACTTTTAATCTCAAGTATAAATGCCCATGTAAGTTTTGCAGATATTTACCACAGAATCATAGAATCGCTTGAGTTGGAAGGGACATTTAAAGGCCATCAGGTCCAACTCGCCTGCAATGAACAGGGACACCTACAGCTAGATCAGGGTGCTCAGAGCCCCATCCAGCCTGACCTTGAATGTCTCCAGGGACGGGGCTTCCGCCACCTCTCTGGACAGTTACACCTGTTTCTAAAATATTTTACTCAGTCTAATAGCTACGCTGAGACAATTGACTGATGTCTGATGACAGTTACCTCTGAGAATTATCTTGAAAATGAACTACTACATTTGTACTTTTGTATACAGCAAAGATCATGGTAGAAGCGTCTGTGTTCTCCTATCAGACAAAAGAAACAATTCCAAGTGATTTATTTGACCAGTCACAATAGCACCAACACTGACTCATACATATCAAGTATTCAGACTAGCTTTTTTCATCCTCAAGTTTAAAACATATGCAATGAAAGAATTACTGAATGAATACTTCTGAATCATTACCACCAGTATTTGCCTTTAGATAATCAGACAGCAGAAGAGAAAATCCGAGAGGTTGCAATGTCATGATGAAAAATTTGAATCCGCGTATCAAATAATCTTATTACCTCCTAAAATTAGAAAGACAAGTAAGTTCAAAGCCATTGCCCTCTTGCTCTTATAATCATGTTATATGGTTTGGAACTGATTTACAGAGGAGCAATGGTGAAAAGAATGGAATAATATGATTCTGCAGGGAGAAGCAGCAGAAACTTAATATTAGGAAGCCTGTAAGGATGTTGCATTTCTCAGCCTCACCTTAGTGTGACAGGAGACAAAGGTGGCAAGAGGGCAAAATTAAGCAATTTTCAAACTACTTTTAGAATTTGTACTTCTAAATTGTCTTTGTCAAAAAATACACAAATGGTTATATACAGTTTTACTGGCAGTAAAACTTCCGTCTGAAGCCAATTTTCCCTTTTACAGACTACAAATACTTCCACATTCTTATTAGTAAAGACGTAAAGCATAGATAGAAACATTTGAAAGCTATTAGGGTCATTTACAGAATTAATGTGGCTGTGCTTTGAACCCTATTAAAATGTATTAGATCCTATCAGCTCTCGTTGGAGTGAAGGGCAGAAAAAAATGGCAAAACAATATGGTTTGCCACTGAGAAAGTGGCAGAACTGGCAAGATTAGGGGAACTGGAATGGCTGAAAAGGCATACAGACCTCTTTTGGCTCTCTTGCCAGGCATTCTGCAGCTTCATTCAGGCTGGCACATTAGAGCTGATTATGACTATGAAATCATTTCCCAGTCCCAAGGTAACTATTCTCAGCTTTTCTTCACTTCGTTGCATTGCTCACAAATGCTGCAGGATATTCTAATGTCCTGCAGATGTAAAAGCCTCCTTTAGAAACAGACGACTAATAGCAGTGGGAAAATGAACAAGTTTTTGAGGGCACCCTTGGGGTTTTGTCTAGTTTGGGTTCTGCTGCTCAATACAAAGTCTAAAAATAATATAATTTAAGAAATGCAACCCCAAACTTTCACTCCTCCTTCAACTTGGATATCAAAAAATAAAGTTTCCTTCTTGAGTTAATGTTCTCGTGATCCACTCTCAAAATGGTGGGCTGAAGAGGTACCACTGGCCAGGGCTCACTTCTCACTCTCAAAGGGATTAGCCCCTTCTGCTGGCACCTCGGTTAAGCAGTGCACAATATGGGGCAGTACATACCTACAAAGGAAGTGTTCCAGTCCAGTAGGTGGGAGTGCCACATGTCCCATCAAGCTTGAATTAACATACTTCAGGTTTATTGTGTCATAGGTGTTGCCACTGTGTCTGATACATCTGCATGTGGACGTGTCACAGCACAAGTTCACAGTGTATGATGAGACAATGCAATAAGCTATAATATTACAAGGGTTATGCAATGTTCTCAAAACCAAAGTGAAAAATCTTGTATTGAAAAACACTCAAGCAACTTTTGTTCAATTGTTACTATTTTTTAAGTTTGCTCTCATATTAGGATTTTTCCACTTACAGATGAAAGTGCATATTGCAGCAATGTTGTTCTGAAACAAAAAGTGTTGATTTTTTTTCTTAATGGAAGTCCCTGAGTCCCCTTTCAGGAAAGGAAGACCTGTTTGTCAGAAGCAATTCACACACCTCTCTTTTAAATCCATGGCCTGTTTTTACTTGTGCTGTTCAGGGTTCTTCAGCCTTTATTTAATAAGGTTACGTAAGGAGAAGTGGGGGAGGAGGTAGTATATTGTATTGGCAAGAAAACAACAGACAATTTACTCGTCATATATTTAGCAACGGAGCGATTTGGCTAACCTGGCTTCACTTGTCTCAGAATAATGAAGTCTGGTTTAAGGCTCCAGCTGAAGAGCTGTAAGGGTTTGTCACTCTTCAAGTGGTTCCAGTGGGTGCTTCTCCTAGGTATCCAGACCATCCTTCATGTACTTTTGCTGGCAGCAGAATTCCTTGGCACTGCTATGACCATTTGCTCTTTTCAAAGGTGTAGCCACAAAGCCCTTCTTGTCAACGGCATTCTGCAAAGATAGCAGAGAAGCCTTTCCCTAAGGGAAATGGAGTGCAAGAAGAGGGGCAAAACCAAGCAGAGGCAAATCATGAATGATTATCAGGCATGTTTCTTAATAATGATTTCTATTTTGCTGTGGATACAGAGGACAGGACCAGAACTTCCAATTTTGTAAGCATAAAAATTCAACTGTACAAAGCATTTAAATTCCTGTATGGTGGTGAACAATTGGCAGGAAGATGATCGAAATGGCCAGCTACTGAAAGTCTCATTCTAATTTCCAGGGTTCTATTAGATACCAGGTTTTTTCAGATTAAAACTCCAGAAGACAATAAAAGCTCACTCAGCTGTGAATGCAAATAGGAAATGTACTAGGGAGTGAACCAAGAGCTCTCCAGAGTTAGCAAGTCCACACTCGCTGTGGGGGCAGTTTTACTCTGCCTGAAGAGTGCCTTTTTGTGGTTTAACTCAGCCATGTGTCCCTAGGGGCACTATTATAAAATAGCAATGGTGGAATGCTGTGTGTGGAATAGTTACTGCAGTATAACTATTTCAGGCTGTTTTTCTGTGTAGACAAGCCTCACTACTACATTTTGACAAGAAGATGCACCTAAGCTGATCTCTTTTAGTATTATGCCTAAAGCACAGAAATCTTTAGATTTGCCTATGCAGATAAATGCTCTCATGAGAAGTTAGTGCTTGCAAGTATTTATCAAAGCATATTGCAATGTCTTAAAAAAAGAGGATCAGAAGCTTGACATTCATGCAAATGCATCTGTTTCATGCACCAGGGCTACTTACTTCCAACCATAAATTCAGACTCTGAACTGAGGCACTTTCAGGTACGCTCTAGGTCTCTCAATAGCAGGACTATTCAATATATTTTTAAGCTTGTCTGGCTAATTTTACAATGGTTAGATAGCATATTATAATCTCCCACTCAGCGGGAATCAGTATGCTGGCCCCCTCTCTACAACTGCTCCCTGAGAGATCAGGAGAGCTCCTAAGAGCTCCTGCATGAATATGGTGTCTATCACATTTTGGGGATCTTGGGAAGGCCTGCACAAAATTTAAAACCTGCTCCGTAGTTAATACAGCAAGACAATGCTCTTGGAGATACGATCTCAGGTGAGCTGGATCACCCTCTGGGACAGCTTATACATTGAGGCAACTCACAGTTGCTGGAGGGAGCATACAAAGGAGGTGTGAAGTTGGGCAAGCTTTAAACAGAACCCTTTGGCTTCTGGCTGCTTCAATGAAGTGTCTCAAGTAAGGAGGAGTAGCTCTGGGACTCGCACACTTTGGGTATTAAGATATGCAGTGCACAAAGGGAGTGATTTGACATTAATGAATAAATGCTTATTTTTGATAAAATACATCAAAGAAACAATCGTGACACACCTTGATTTTGTGAGTAGTGATGATGGATTGACATCTCATCTGAAGTGGAAGACATGCTTTATGGGAGTAAACTGATACTGTTTTGGGAGAAATTAACACTTTTTTTTCATCAAACAGAGAAATGATGCCATTTGAATTTTAAATATCTAGCCTCATAGAAAAACAAGCATCTACTTTTAATAGAGAATTCATGCAATTTCTGGTTTTGTAAACACTTAAAGAAAAAAATAACACCATTTGTGAGTGCTAGGGAACTAAAAGCTATGAAATATTTTTGCAAAGCTTTCAAAAATTCAGTTTTTCAGTTTTAGAGTGGACAGCTTCACCAAACACTGCATTGTAACATTTCATGCAACAAATTCCTGACTCTTTTCCTGCTTCACCCCCACTCGAAGTTTGTGCATGCATATTCAGTGAGAGGAAAGGAGAGATTCTTTATGTATCTTCTCCAGGAAATCAGGGAGACTTAGAGACTGAAACTGGAAAACATCAATGGGTGGGACCAGGAAAGTTGACTGAATGCTGCATTATGCCAGCACACTTTCATCCTGCCCTTCTGTCAACTGGAGCAGGATGAGAGGCAATGAGTTGGCACAAAGTCTCAGGTCAAAGGTTGAAAGTTGCCCATTCCTAGAATTTTTGGTACTTAAATCTATTGGCTCACCTTACAAAAGTTTTAGAAAAATAAAGATAAGCTGTGAAGTTGGCTACTTCCCTTCTTGCCTGGAGTAAAACACTTCCTTTTCAGTATTTTGGTATCAGAACACACAAAGGAAAGGGATTTTCAGATTGATCTGACGAGTGCTACCCTCACAGGACATCAAATCTCAAAAGAACATGGTCTGGGGAAGCTTTCACAGAATCACAGAATCACAGAATCACAGAATTGCAGGGGTTGGAAGGGACCTCAAGAGATCATCGAGTCCAACCCCCCTGCCACAGCAGGTTCCCTACNAAGGAGAGATTCTTTATGTATCTTCTCCAGGAAATCAGGGAGACTTAGAGACTGAAACTGGAAAACATCAATGGGTGGGACCAGGAAAGTTGACTGAATGCTGCATTATGCCAGCACACTTTCATCCTGCCCTTCTGTCAACTGGAGCAGGATGAGAGGCAATGAGTTGGCACAAAGTCTCAGGTCAAAGGTTGAAAGTTGCCCATTCCTAGAATTTTTGGTACTTAAATCTATTGGCTCACCTTACAAAAGTTTTAGAAAAATAAAGATAAGCTGTGAAGTTGGCTACTTCCCTTCTTGCCTGGAGTAAAACACTTCCTTTTCAGTATTTTGGTATCAGAACACACAAAGGAAAGGGATTTTCAGATTGATCTGACGAGTGCTACCCTCACAGGACATCAAATCTCAAAAGAACATGGTCTGGGGAAGCTTTGTGGGGAATGGAGTGGAGGGGAAGGAGTTAGCAGCAGCACAGATAGCAAAGCCTAGCTTGGCAGCTGCTTTGGCTGGTGGCTCCAGACTGTAGGGTCTTCTTGCCAGATCTCTACTGCATAACAGAAGGGTCAACTGCCAGAGCCAAAGAGCAGCCCTCTGATTTGTTCTCTTTATTGAAATGCTGTTATCACTACGGCAAGTGGGATTTCCTCCCTGGTATGGTGAGCAAGATGTAGCCAATCACAACGTTCTTCCGAGTGAAACGGCTGCACTGTGAACTTTGGTTGGGCCTGAGATTATTTTCTGCATCCCAAACAAATGCTCTGACTCTGGCTGGAGTATGTACGCAATCATTGCAAGAAAGGTTAGTCCTAAACGCTAAGAGCAAGCACATATTTCAGTGAGGCAGTGGTTAGAACATCCCATTACATCTGGCCCACTTAAAACACACTTGAGGGCAGGTCAGATATCATTTTAATTTGCAAAGTTGTTTGCTTGTGTTTACCAAAGAGCAAATCTGTCCTTTAATGACTGGAAGCTGAACATGAAAGTAAGCAGAACTGGAATGTCAGACGATGTTGAAAGCTGATTATATAACTTGTACTTTTAGTTTCATAATTAAAATTTTATAAGGTGGAAAATACCTATTCACCCTATCTACTGTAAATGCAATAAGTGAGTGTAGGTGGACTGGATCTTTATTATGATGGGTTGCATTCACACCTGTATCTGAGCCAGACCATAGCTACTCAGCTCTGAAGACTGACAGAGGATATTATTGCTCTCTATTATTATAGCTGGAGGTAAGTACAGGGAAAGGAGAAGCTTTAAAGATTAAAGATACAAAGAAAGGTGCCAAACAACTGGATATAAACATGGAATGGATAGACTCTGGATGAAATCCATCAGAAGAGTGAGTTTCTTTAACAGGTTTTCAGCTGGAGATGTAGGCACAAAAGTGGAACTGGACCCTTGATACCCTCACAGACATGATTTCGTTGGTTTCTGATGACAGTAGGGCACTTCACATAGGGACCTGGGCAGCCCCTGCTATTCAATTTCTGGGTATCATCTCTCATATGCAAAAGCAGTATCATCTCTCTGGATGCACTTGATGATGACTAGTACAAGTAGCTTTTTAATCTCTTTCTCTGAGAAACATGCTGGATTTCATGGATGTGGCACTGAAGGACAGATTAGATAAGGGACGCATTCGGGAAATTTCGATTAAAAAGCTCCAAAAATGCAGTTCTATATTCTTAAGCTCAGTGGACTTTTTTTGAGTGTTGTGGGCATTGAACATGTCAGTGAACAAAGCATGCTGCAGACAGAGCCAGAGCCAGTTGTTCAGCATGCAAATGAATTTTATCTGATAAGCGGTGGTGTTTGGCTGCTTATACGAGTCCCTCCTGTAAAATAATAGTCCGTGAGAAAAATAATCTATTTAGTAATGCAAGTTCATTATTTCCCAATTATTTATGTGATATAAACTCCACCCACAGAACAATTCCACCTCTTTCTTTCTTCTTTTTTTGACCTGCATAATGATGGTAGGTTTGTCTCACTCATGCTTGGCAACGTGCACACAAAGTGCATCCTTGCAGTGTGTTCACCAGGGCTGCCATGGCCCTGTGACCCTGCACAGGGACATCCCAACTCCTCTCTGGCTAGTGCCAACTGTCCACAACATCCAGGCCAATCTGTAAGCCCTGGTTGTTGCAGTCCATAGAAATGGTTCAGCTGTGTTCATTCCATTCCCCTCCATGTTGCTGCACCAGGGCCTGGGAGCAGATGTCAGCAGCAAAATTCAAACATACCTGAGGCCGTGAACTAACCAGCATTTCCCCAGCATTTCTTTCCTTTCCTTAAATAAATAACAATAATAAAAAAGACTAGTCTACCTGGTCTACATAATATGTACTTCAGTGGTTTGCAATTTCAGTGGTACATCACTTCCTTTAGCAAGCATAGTTTGTGATTTCTAGTGCTAGTATATGAGTCTGGGAGTGAAACTGTGTTCTAAGCAATGTCTCCTGGAATATTCATGTATTATGGACAGAATGGATAAAATAATAGATTCAAAAAGCTAAAACAGTAGTGTTTTGCTGACGTTCTTCTTAAACACAAAGAGAACTTTAAGGCGCTATGTCTAGTATGGGGAAAAATGGCCATGTCCTAATCCCAGTAAGTCACTGTAAGCATCATTTATGCATAATGGGGACGGGTAGCTGAGGTCATAGTAGAAAAAGCAACAATGGACGATCTGTCAGAGCAGGAAGAGCCTTTCTTCTCCTTCTTCTTGGATGTTTTTCTTCCTGTGACCTTGCTTTCTGACCATTCAGATTTACTTGAGTATAGTTTGCAAACAGTTGCCCCACCCCTGAAAACAACCCTCAGACTGGCTGCCAGTGCCTCTTTGCACGCTTTGTGCTGTAATGCCCAGTTAATGAGTGGGTACATGACCTTTCTTTTCAGCGCTAGAGCTGTTTCACAACCCCTAAGCAATGTGGCTTTCTGCCAGGTTGCCTGTCTTTTTTGGAGAAAGTACTCCCGGGAACAGCAAGGCAGAACAAGTACAGTGATCCTCACCTCACCGGGTGGCCTCTTCCTAGCAGAAAAGCTGGCAACCGCAAGCGTACTTCCAGAGAATTGCACCTGGCTGGATCTTGTCCGCTAGCACAGCACCAGCTCATCCTTGCTGCAAAGGTCACTGGTTTGCCTACTGCTTGAGTAAATTGCTGCCACTTCTGTGCCTCTGGACAGTCTGGAAACCTTAGCTTTGGTCTGTTGGCAAAGTCAACATGTGACCACTTCTGGCCACATGTGGGATCTCCTGGGTCGAGGAAGATCTGAGTGTGTGTGCCATGGAGAGCCCACCTAAGGAGATGCTACTGAGGAATGAAGACACCAGCTCTGGTTTTCCCCTCCTTATAGAGGCAGAATGTGAACTTAAAGTCAGAATGAATTCAAGCTTGCAAAAGTCTGGGATTTTTGGATTTCCTCCTTTCCCCTTCCCCTGTTTCCAACATTACATTTAATCATTTGAGTAGGTTAATCTGTTCCACCTTACATCCAACAAGCATTCCACTCCATAGGAAATGCTCAGGATAACAGTGTAAGTGAAACGATGTGATTGCTAATAAGCAGCTCTACCATTGCTTGCCCGAAGGTACCAGAGTAGTCAGTGTTACTAATAAAGTTAATTACTCCCACTACAAGAGAAATTAGTCAGGGGGAAAAATCAACGTGTATGAACAGGATGATTAGCTGCTGGTTTCACTTTTGCAAATACATTTAATCTGCTGTAGTACTTTTATGCTGGTTAACCAGAGTCACAAGATATTAACATGCTCCCTCCTTATGAGGGAGCAGAGAAAGAATTACAAAACAAGCACTTGAGTTTCAGGTCCTGTAGGATGAACTGTAAATTTATCCAAAACCCTCCACACTTTTCTCTTTTTTAATAATTACTGCTGTTTCTCTCTAAGACCATTGAACTGTGGTCTGGGGATATAGTATTTCATAATTAGAAGTTCTGAGATTTTCCTACAGGAAATCTTTTCTCCTCCACTAGAACATCCCATTTCACTTCATGGTGTCTGTAATCTTTATGCATATGAAATAGGAGGAACCCCCCACCACTTCATCAGGCAAGAGTTTTCATTGACTTCTGTGACTGTAACTGATTAATCTTCTAGGGACAGTTGGATTCAGATTTACTCTGCTCTATTTTCAGATCTGTGAAGTGAACAATATGTTACAGAAGGAACTATCACAGAATTATTTGATTTCTAGGTGCTCTTTCAGTGAAAATCCCATTTTCTTTCCTTCCTTCTTTCTTTCTTTCTTTCCTTCTTTCTTTCCTTCTTTCTTTCCTTCTTTCTTTCCTTCTTCCTTTCTTCCTTTCTTTCTTTCTTTCTTTCTTTCTTTCTTTCTTTCTTTCTTTCTTTCTTTCTTTCTTTCTTTCTTTCTTTCTTTCTTTCTTTCTTTCTTTCTTTCTCTCTTTCTCTCTTTCTCTCTTTCTCTCTTTCTCTCTTTCTCTCTTTCTCTCTTTCTCTCTTTCTTTCTCTCTTTCTCTCTTTCACTTTTTCTTTCTTTCCCTTTCTTTCTTTCTTTCTCTTTCACTCTTTCTTTCACTCTTTCTTTCTTTCCTTTTCTTTCTTTCTCTCTTTCTTCCATTCTTTCTTCCTTTCTTTCTTTCTTTAGCAACAAAGAAAGAAGAGAAAATCTGCTCTGCAAATAATGGCATCCTCCTTCCCTAGGGCTTATATAACTGAGAAATATCAAAGACTTTGCTTTGAGACATCGTGTTCCACACAGGATCTGCATATGTTATGAGAGGTATCAATTATTTCCAGTTCTTGTGGTACTTTCTGTAATGTGGATACCATCCAACCCATGTCACCGAGGGCATCATGCAAGCATCGGGTGACGAAACTTCTACTCATACCTATCATTAAGGATAGGTGAAGGGCAGGAAAATGATTAGTGGCTTCTCATTTCCTTCAGTCATTGGTTTACCTTTCCAAATGGTTGTTTTTCATTTGGTTTATGGCATTTCTATATGACACTTCCTGCAGCTTGACTTGTTCACCTCACTATCAGGAAGGAAAATCCACACAGAGTGGCCAGGTAACGAAGCACAGAAATCTGACACAAAAGTCCTCGAGTCTGATTTCTCAAAGAAACACTTGCCTGTAGGCAGTTCAGACAGAGTTTGGGAACCCTCAGATGCTGGAATGAGAATATAATCTGCACATGGATAATTTGTAGAAAGAGAAAAAGAAACCACTTACTGTATTTTTTTAATGACATCTTGAGGCTGAATTTTGAACTGGTGGCAAAATGAACCACTATACAACCTACGATTAATCTTCTGAAGTGTTCAGGAATTACTATTACTAGTGTACTAATTATTATTTCCATATTTCCATTACTTTTTTTTTTCAAAAGGCTATTTTTTACATTAGTCAAAGGAAAGTGAGGATGTGTCTAAGAAAGACCTTCATGCTCGACCCACAAGTCCTTCAAGAACAGTAGATTGAATTGACATTTAGACATGTTTTCCCTCTTTTCAATGTTAAATTCAATAATATTTGGAGCCAGGAATTGAAATCAATGATCTTTGTGTGCCCCCTTCAACTCAGGACATTCTATAATTCTATGATTCTATATGCTTTAAAGTGAGCTTACCTATCATCAGCCTCTTCATTGCTAGACCAGGATGCTTTGAAGTTATTCTGGTAGGAATGACAATCTGCTCCAATTTATTTTATTTACTTCTGTGCTCCTTCATGTTAACTTTTTTCTCTCATTCATTTTCTACTCTGCCTCTCTCTTTTTCACACATTCCTCTATTCTTATAAAACATCATCTTTTCACCGTCATTACCTTTCTCCGTTTTATCAAGTATTTGAATACACAGTAATTAAGTAACAGACTGTCCACATCCACAGCTACCACCCCTTCCCACAGTACCTTAGATTCACAAAATAATGTAGAGTGGAAGGAATCTCTGGAGGGCATCTGCTCCAGCCACCATTCATGGTAGGAACAACTTCGAAGTTAGGTCAAGTTGTTGATGGTCTTGTCTTGATTAGTATGTCTAAGGGGGGACAACCTCATTGTGTAACCCGTCCTAGTCTTTTGACTCTTGCATTATGAAATATTTTTTCCTCATCTCAGATCAGATATCTAACAAAAATTGCTTCGTTGCCTTCTGTGTCTGTTGCCTCTTGTCCTCTACCTTTATACTTCTAAAAGGAAATCTGCCCCCCTCTTCTCTCTATTGTGCTGTAAGGTAGTTGAACATTGCTCTGAGTTCTAACCTTCACTTTCTTTTCTGAAACTTGAACAAAACCCCTTGGCCTTACCTTGTCGATCGGGCCTTCAAGTACATAGATTGCTGCAGAGATCTTGAACTAGCTGTGGCACCTGGCCCTTGTTGTAAGCAAAAGAGCATGTCCACTAGTTAGTATCCTTCAGCCTCTTGTAAAAGATTCATGGTGGTCTGATACTACCAAGATATGGAAAAACCAAAAAATTAACCATAAATTAGTTGCAATCTCAAGAGGACAGTGATATACTGCAAAAAGTACCAGAGTTAATCATTATTAATGAGAAGGTTTTTCAGTTGCTTCATGATTCTCCAAGTGACCTACATTATTAAAAAAAAAAAAGTTTCTGGTGCTTTTTGATCAGACAAAATAACTGAATGCACAAAAGGGTTTCTGGCTGGGACAATGGGAGTGTCATTTATGATCTATACAAAATCCTATTGTATGAGACACTGTTTTTGTGCAATGCCTTTGCTTTGAAAAATAATTTTATTTATGCACTGTGAGCTTGGTGAGGGTGAATTCTTACCTAAAGGAAGTGCTTTGATGGTTGGGTTAGGCTAGTTTTGCAAGAATTCCTCCAGCCATTCTATCTTTGGAGTTCCATTTTAGTTTTTTCTTCCCATCCCAGCAAACCACGGAAGAGCTTCAAGATAAGCTCAGACACCGTGAAGTTTTTCAGGATTTTTGTCATTCCTTAATCGCTCACAGAACTGATACAGCCAGAGCCCAGGATTGCAGGAAGGATTCCTGAGCAGTAGAAGTCTTTATGTTAAACAGGAATCAGCCGCGACACACCTTGATGATAGGGTGGAGATAACCTGTTTTGTTATTAATATTTGACAGTCAAGTTCATTATGCGGAGACGGTAACAACACTGCTTGGAAGAGAGGCTGCAGGCAGCACGGAATCTTACTCACCCCATTGCATAAGGGGCACATTTGCATTCAGATCCTCGTCTGCTGATTAAAAGGTGCGTTACACAACGCCATGAAGAAGCCAGTGCTCTTGGAGGACACCTAGTCTGCTTCTTTATGAACTCTGCCAGGAGCCCTCCTCCCCACCTCTGCACACACAGGCCAAGGACTTTGTTGTGCATCCTTTGGCACAAAGGAAGAGGAGGTGGCTTGTCAGGAGGCATAAGGAATAAGGGAGCCCTCTGCCCTGGCCTCTGCCACTCTGTCCATGCCCAGGAGCCTAATGACAATCACCATGGAGGTGGCCAGCACTTGGAGGGAGACCCACGGGGCCCTTGTGCTGTTGTGGAGTGAGGCACAATGGCTCCACCCCAATCTCAGCAGGGTGTCATTAGGAGCGCCTGCACCCACTTGTCAACAGCCTATGGAGTGGGCTGGGCTGGGCCGGGACAGGTCGCTGACCACAGCCTGAGTCAGCAGCACCTGAATGAAAGTAGTTCTGTTTTGTTTTGTCCTTTCGTGCCTCAGAAGAGCACACCCCAGTAGGAGGGCAGGTCGCAGGGCTCAAGCTCCTGCACTGTGACCAGGCCTTCTGAGCAAGTGGTGACAGCTTTCCTTGTGCTCAAGAACACATTGATAGACGCTGCTGTGAATCACCGGGTCCTAGGATTAGTGGGAAGCTCTTCTCTGGAGCTGGCTGGACATTCCCCTTTGCTCTCATCACAGTATGACTGCCCTTACCTTCCCTCCAAACCCTCAGGGTGTTTTGTAGGCCAGTTTCAGAAAGTCAAGTGCAGGAATCACACTTCCCAGGGCTGCCGTAACAATATGGACGCAAAGTCCACAGAAGCACAATCCTGGGCATGGCAGCTGGCTGGCATGGGACAGGCTGCATCCACACCAACAGACTGTCAGCCTCCAGAACTGAATGTCAGGTGGAGAGAACATGTTTTATTTCTTCTTCTTAGGTCACAGCTCAACCGCAACATGGAAAGCAGGCTTCGTTTGATCAATACTCCCTCAGGTTCCTTAACAGTACTGGTGTTAAAGAGTGTTAAAGAAAACTGTTTACCCATTTTGTTCATCCTGGCACTCTGCGTGTTAAAAAAGAAAGATGTCTGTTAGCCTTCATACTCAAATCACAGGGAAGGCACCTGCCCCACTTCTCATTTTGTGTCCTGCTTCATACCATAAACAATGATTGTTACAAGTTGCACCTTGCTTGTCCACTGTGTATTTTTCTCTGTCTTCTTAGACCATAATTGCCTTTCCCTCCCCCTAATTACTCCACCCTGGCTTAGGGTGTAAAGAATGGCCTTTGCTTGGCAAATAAAGCATAGACAGAGCTTTGAAGGAACACATTGCTGTTAGAGGGATTCATGCAGTATTAAATGTTTGACTCTTCTAGTTTCTGTTAAAGCTAAGGCTTCGGTCCTTTCCAGAAGGAACGATCAGGACAGAATACTGTCCTACAGACAAGAATATCTGTCCTTCTACTGTATAAAGAAAAAAAAAAGCCACATAAATGTTTCTCTTTCAAGTTGACCCTGTTTTCTAAACAATACCAAATAAAAGTAAGCATGTGCATTATAAAAATCACCCTTATGGTAACTTTGAAAAAACTTCTAGGCATATCAGCTGTACCCTGTGAACAGGCTACATTTCCAGTTAATCATCTTTCCATATACAAATTTGTATGTAGAAATTTTTAGACTTTTTGTGTGGAAGAATTTGTAGCCATAAAAATCCACATTTTCCAGATGCACAGTTTAATGCTCTCAAGGCTCATTTTAAATTGCTTTTCAGATGTTCACATAGCTTTTGTGTTTGAAGATTTGAGGATACAGGAAGATATGTATAACTTTATATAAACGAATGTGCCTGGTGACTGAACAATAATTTTTATTCCTGCTGTTTGCATCTAATAAGAATAATTCTGAATACATTGAATAATCAGTTATATTTGGGGCTTTAAAAGCAAGATACCTATGAAGATGCAAGATAGTTGGATTGCTATATTGAACATTTCACCTAGCCAAACTTCTGGATACCTTTCCAACTGAAGATTTAAAAATCACACAGTTGCATGACCGTAGTCTAAATTCTTTGAAATCTTCTATGAAATTCTTGAAGATGTTAAAGGAGATTTCCCCCTTCAAAGTGACACTGAAGCAATAGTCTGCAGTAGAAAGGGGTAGGAGTGATTAGGAATAAGGCTATTCTTGATGACATCAGACAGTCACACCTTTTTGAAGAGACTATACTTCTGAAGAGAGACAGTGCTGCATCTGTACAAAACCTAAGCTACTGTCAGATGGCTGAAGACAAATGTGAAAACTCATTTAAATCAGGAGTTTCCCTACTGAGTATGCACCAAAATATGCAGTGACAGAAACTACTCTCGCATCTGGCAATAGTAACAGGATTGCTTTGTGTATCTCTCCTTTTTCACTCTTGGAAGTCAAAAAGGCAGAGAATGTGGTGCAAAGACAACCTTCTCCCAGAAATATCATGGGTCCATCTGGCCTAACTAGGCTGGTATGGAAATAATAGTGGGAGTAGCTCCAAACAGTGGGACAAGGACTGTCAGACCACCAAGGTGGAGTCTTAAGGACTTGAGACTGGGAGGAAACAGTGGCTTCTGCAGGAGGATGGAGAAGTAGGAGTAAGCAGATTCAACTGTGAGCTATATTAGCAAGAGATGACAATGGTTGTTCGGTGTTTCCTTTTGGATAAATCCCCTCAGAGCGTGATTCAAGAACATTATCTGTAGAAGCCATCCAGGTCCAACTATATAGCTTCTCCTAGTGGACCTAACATGACCATTTTTAGGCAACAGATAGAGAACTACCAAGTGTCAACTCTCTGTTCATCAGTCTTATTTCTTCTTCCCATATGAAGGCAGTAATAACTAACTCCCAGATCAGTTCAGTTCCCCTTTCTCTTTCACACAGAGTAACATCCATGACACTGAAGAGCCTACATCCTATTCTGAAGTGATTAACATACTGAAGCGTTGGACTTTCGGTCTAAATCACATCTGTACTTTCCCTTCCTTCAGAAAGACGTGGCACACTGTTTGGCCTTAGAGAGTACACCCATGTGCAGCTAGTCTCCAGACCATGATCTCAAAGGACAAGGTCAGTCTCTTTCCTGATTGCTTACCAGGCCAATGTTTAAGCCTGCTCACATCCAAACCAGTCAGTTAGCGTGGACAATGTCTGTCTTCCCATATGATTGTCTACAGCTTCTGGTATCTTCTATGACACAGATTCAGGTCTTTTTTACAAAAGAAAACCATTAACTATTCCTAGGAGCTTTGTGAATGTGTGAACAAAATATTCACTAGCATAGCAGGAGTGGTTCAGAATATTGTATTTTAGCTTTGTATTTAAAGGGTGGCATAGGTTCAGAAATAAAAGAATTGTGGCATATGATGAAAGTTTCCCAAAATTGGGCATTATAGCATAATCCCGCACTGGTATACACCTGGCAGGTAGGAAAGACATGAGTGTACATTTTACTTTAAAGTCAAAACTTGTCCAAAATGTCATATAGACACAGATGAAAGTGGATGCACCTCTGCTGAGGTGTTACTTGACTGCAGAGGAAATCTCTGCTAAGTGTAGATATGCTTATTGTCTTGAGAACTCCCAAATTCAAGCTGATAGTTCTAAAGGAAACCTAAGAAATCTTATAAGTGTGCCCTGTTTCTTCATGTGAAAGGTAAGGCTTGAAAACATGAAATTAAAAACAGAAACTGCAAGCATGTGGATCCATTAAAACAGGACCTTGTCACCCCAAGAGAACAGGATTAAGAAGGCTTGATAAGACTTGGATTTATGGCACTATCACTTTAGACTCCTTCTCTCTGATGCAGACATTGAATTATTGGCAATCTGCTACTAAAGGACACTTGAGTTATGTGAACAAATCTTCTAGTTATTAAATAATTCAGTTATGCAGTTAATTCAACTATGCTGTTGGCTAATTTTATTGAGAAATACTCAGGCAGATAATATTTACTTTATATATGAGTACAATTTTCCAGATATAGTTTTGTATGTAGAGTACTATTTGTAGACTCTATTTGTAGAAGTTACTTGATGTGAAAGAACTGTAAGCATAAGTACATATACATACACATAAACATATAAATATACGCTCGAGAGAGAAAATGTGAATGGTGCATTGTTTTGGACTTGCTGTTCTCAAACACTGAGCAGTGTGTGTGCAGGTAAGACATTCTGGTTTCCCTTGTGCTACACAACTTCAGGAGGCAACTCAGAGCACTGTTGCTGCCCTGATTTATCCTTCACCATTTGCTCATGCCAGACATCCACACATGTACACCATACAGCAGCCCTACACATTGCTACAGATGCTTACCTCAGCTCCACAGTCAACATCTGCACGGGCAAGACCACAGAAAGAGGTTGTAAGGTCCTCATTATCAATGAACACAACACAAATGGTGAAAGTAACCTTTTATTTGCATGTGATATAGAGACATACACACTGCAAACACATGCCACACATCATAAAAGGACAGGATACTTGGGAGATCGCAGCAAAGAAACATTAGCATCTGCTTCTAATAACCAGCATAAATAGTACATGCTCTAAGTTTCTCATGGTGTTTCTGGACAGAATTCCAAAAGAGCTGCACACACAGCACAGCCGGGCTCATTAACACCACCCGCTATCCATGTACCACTGCCAACGGGAACCTGGCCCTGCTCGGCCCTGCTGGTGGGGCAGAGCCGATGGGAAAAACTTCACACCCTGCTTCAGGTCTCTTACTGCTGTCCGACCCATCTCTGCTGCAAGGAGTGTGCTGCTGGCTGGACTCGCTCAAGGGCTTGTGAGAAAGCCCATGCTCCAAAGATGTAGAGAGGTGGTCTGGAACAGAGATGGAGCTTTCTGGCTCCAAGGGTCCCATGGGTATAGTGTGGGTCCTGTGAGCCATTGCTGCTTGCAGTCTGCAGCAAAACCTGGCATAGAAATGCCAGATTCCTGGAATTACCACGCAAAGCACAACATGAAAATACTCAGGCATTGCTGTACAGGCAACATGCACAAGCTAAATCTTCTGTAGATTAGGACGCATTCTGGCAAAATGAGAAAGAATGCAGCCCGCTAAGTAAAGACAGGTGTGCAGCTCTGCTGCCTGGCATGTAAGAACAGAAACGATTGCAGGATGAGATGAAAGCCTAGCTGTGAGCGCAGGTTGGCCTGTGGCAGCACTGCTGTGACTGTATGTACACCATTCTGTATGGCAAGACACGGGCTGAGCTGCCCCAGCACACACGCCACAGGCAGTTATTCAACCAGATGTTCATATATTTACATCTGTTCCCTCAGTTACCTCTGGGTCCTAGCCCCTCCACTGTAAGGCAATTATATTAACGCTCTTAAAATTCTCACTTCTCTTTGTCAAGTATTGTATGCTTCATCAGTCATTTGCTTGGCTTCTGCAGGAAACTCCATGGAAAGCTTAGTCCTGTACAGCCTATAACCAAAATCACCACACCTAGGACTGGTATATTTGCCAGACAGTGGAAGCCATTTTCAGTGTATCAAGACTTGCTCTGAACTAGTGATACCACAATATTTTCTTGCCCCTTCACATCCAAGAGGCCTATGAAGAAGGAAGGTAGCATGCTGGATGCTGTGTATTATGCTGGGCCGTGGATTTCCACTGCTGCTAATATTTACAGCATGTCCTGGGCTGGACTGTCTGCCAGCAATTTTCACAAGTGGCAACCCACCAGCTATTACGTGCTCTGAAACTCTTTGCCATGCAGCCTGTTTTTAATGGGTGGGATAGCATTTACTGATGTGTTTACTTCTTGGAACGTTCAATTAGCTAGATTCATCATCAGCGTATTTGCTTGTACTGCCTTTGTGTTGGGTGCTTTAGTGAAGCTTTTCCTCATGTGCAGTTTGCCATCTGCTTGTAGGTTGTTCAGAGACTGTGTGAAGATTCTCTCTCTCTGAGAAAATGTGTGCTAGTCCATTGAAGTATTTGCTAGTGATGCAATGGCAGCTGTTATCATCACGTCATATGTGTGCGGGTGGTTGCAATACATGGTATATAGGTTGTCAGAATTTGACGAGAAGATGTGTTTTTGATTGTGGTATTGTGTGCATGTGTGGTACTGCTGGAGCAGCACGCATAGGACTTGGAATATTACATGAGTATTATGCGTGAGTGCTATATAAACCACATACCAGAGTGGTTACATGCTGTATTGGGTGACACTAACACCATATTCACGCAGCTTTTTCACATCTCTCTTTATCAGCTGCCCATTTTCAAGTGTTCCTTGGGGCCCTGGCTGTTTCCATGTGTGTGCTGGACAGTGGTCCTCACCAAGAGTGCGCTCACATTCAGTTTTTCCTTGCCAGCAGCTTCCTGGCTCTGGGTTCCAACAGTTCAGGCTCTGTGGGACAATGTTTCATTCCTAATGTCTGTCAGGATGTTTATGTTGTTTATGTGTAGGCCTTTGTCACCTGGTATTAATTGGATTGTGCCCTCTGGGCCTTTGAAGACACAGAAGGCTTCAAACTCCTTTTTATTCCACATGGTGCTGTGGCCTGTAATACTAATCAACTACATTTGGTTACACCAAGTTCTAAGTATGGGATATGCAGGACCTCACTGCAACTTTGGAGATCAAATGGTCTCGTAATGTCTGAGGCCTTGCCTTCAGTTGTGACATTCTTCTTTGGGCCCTGCTTTTGCTCAGAAACCTGTCTGCTGTACTTTTGTGTTGAGATAGCATTAGCTAAACCTGAGCAAGACTGTAACCACCATGAACTCCATCTGGTTTCTTCTGCTCTTGATTATGCAGGAGCGTTGGTTGCTCTGATGTTCTGGATCAATGCTTTGCTAGCAGATAGCTGGTTAGCATGGCACACACTGTTTATCCTGTTTTCCCTGCTGTATTTCTTCTCATGTGTGAAGACAAATATTTATCTCTAGTGAAAATCAGGTTTATAATCTTGCTTCTAATTAAGCAGGCATGGCTTGGTTAATAAAGCCATAGTGCACGACTTTGTTAGCGTGGGCCTCTTTGGTAGAGTTATCTGACACGAGAAGGGTCCTGACAGTGCTAATTAATAGGTTGTGCTTTATCCCTACTCTGGTGTTTTGCCAGGTGATGACTGAGCTGATAAAGGAATTCTGCGCAGCATCACAGTGCCTGTCCTCCTCTTGCCTTCTCTAGTAGATGCTTTGGCAATCAAACTGTAGCACAATCAGCAATATGTCACTTGATCGCTTGCTGAGGTTGCCACACATTTTTGTCCTTTCTTCTGTTCCGGGTCTAGCAGCCTCCAGTCACAGCAGCCCATGAAGCTAGAAATGCCAGTGGGCACTGGTAGTCAGTGACGTCGCTGCTGCGCATTGGGGCACAGAAGCTTGGGGCTGATTAAGTTTTAACTTTTGAGTCTGGAGCTATCTGTGTGGGCTCACAGCTGGGGACTACAAAGTGCTATATGGAATTGGCACAGAGAAGAAACACACAGATCGCCTGCTGTCAGGACATCTGTGTCTTTTTATTTTGGGTACATTTAGCACTTATAGTGTTTCACATCTGTCACATATGCACTATGGCACTGACAGTGGTTACCGTTATATTTACATTTTGCTTCAATCGCATTTGTTGTTGTTTACTCTGCTGCTAAACCACCTCCTTGGCTGCACACATTTCATTATTTCGCATCAGGGATGCCTGGCACTGAGTGTTACCAACAGTGGACGTGGTGACACACACATGGTATTTACAACAGGGCATTCAGCTGGTGTATCAGCTCTCCATTGCTTGTATTTGCTTTGCAAATGCCACCTCTCCAGTTCTGCCAGGACCTACATCATCTTGTCTCGCATGTCAGAGGATAATGGAAGAACAGTCCTGTAAGAGACCCCAAGTGATCTGAAGACCGTGCCGATGGCTTAGTTTGTCCCCTGTGCAATGTAAACCCAGAACATAAGCTAGTCTCGACAGACATTTGCCTAATCTAGTCTTTAAAGAGTCTAAGCTACTCTTAAAACCTCTCAGTCATGGTAAATCCAAAATCCTCCTAGGTAAGAATTTTCATTCTGTAAAGGAGAGTGTTTCCTGTAAACTTTGGCTAGAAATGTAGTTTGTCCTTTGAGACATAGAATGTGCCTTTAGAGTCAGTTGCTGTTAAGTTTGACAGAAAAGGAGATGTAATGATCCATATCTTTCCTCCCTTCCCAAATTAATTATTTCCTTATTTGTTTGCTACGTTCCCTGTCATTTTAAGCTCCAACCTGGAGTTTTGCTTAGACATCACCAAAGGACATCATCCTGTGTTCCAAGGTTTAGGGACATGATGTTTAACTGATGCAGACATGTTTACCAGGTGGCTATTTACACCTTTGTTCCAGAATATCACCAGGATTTTCCTGCTGCTTTCAAGTTCACAGCCTTTGTCCCTCTTATATACATCTTGTACCCTTGGGTTTGTCCTTTCAATGGCCATGGCATATGTTCTTTGGTTCTGACCACATTACATACAGATTGGGAATAAACCGTGGCCTTTTCATACCATATTGCAGATACTGCTGCTCCCTGGGTAGACTTTTATCTGCACATTGGCCATCTCTTTTTGCAAACACTTTGGAGCTTCCTGATCAGATCAAAAAGAGCAAGTGAGCTCACCAGCAAAGCTATTGGATCACCTTCTAAATAGCCGGTGCTGAGGCTCAGTGGACTAGAAGACAAAGATTAAAAGCTACAGTGTTTGTTCTGAGGACAGCTATGAATCTCTATTAGGAATGGAAATTTGACATTGCTTTTGCTCTGAGAGGAACAGGAGGATGAGATTCTTGGAGCCAAATCTGTCCTGGAATATTTCATACCTCAAGGGTTTTTTTTGTGTGACAGAATTTTTTTGCTATTATTTTTTAATTAAACTGTCCTTAAGAATAATCCTTGCTTTTTAATCACAAGTCAGAAATGAAAATACGAGCCCTGGGAACTCAAAAGTCTCAGGCTACACAAATTTCTGTCATCCCTGCTATGGAAACAACAAAAGATGAATACACAAGGAATGTCTGTTAAGGATAAGTTTTAATGATCATCTGCAACTTGTTATTCCATAATGCGTGCCATTAATAAACTGAATTACCCCCAAAAGTCTGTCCTGCGAGAAGTGCTATATTTCCTGCATCTGCTGCATCTGTTTTATCACATCTCTGAATCCTTCTGAAAGCACTGTGTAACATGTTAAAAAAAGTTCCAATACAAAACAGTCACAACCCAAGTAATGTCTGTGTCTTTTTCCCCCTTTCCTTCAGAGCCCTTTTATTTCACTTTTTACTGTTTCTGTGTGAGGAATAGCTTTCAACCGAGAAAAGCTCAGTTTGCCGCCTGTCTTCTCTCTGAAGGAAAATCTGTCTTGATTGTAGGGTTCAAAACATTAAAGATCACTCCAGTAGATGATAGTTATCAGCAGATTCAAGCTGTCATGTGGAAGACTTTGCTGCAAGTGTTCTGCACCAAGGCCACTGAAGTTCATAGGATACTATTCATTGCCTGCAGTGAAAACTGGCCTGAGCTTATAGTTATATGTAATTAGCGAATGGGAGATGAAAGGGATGTGTTATCTCTCATTCCCACATTTTTTGTGGACTGTTTTCCCTATCCATGTGCCTTATTCCAGTCTCCTCTTATCTTGATTTGGGGGAAAACTGGTTCTTG
Source organism: Penelope pileata (assembly GCA_013396635.1). Taxonomy (NCBI): domain Eukaryota; kingdom Metazoa; phylum Chordata; class Aves; order Galliformes; family Cracidae; genus Penelope; species Penelope pileata. The sequence continues at coordinate 1,883,751 of WBMW01003369.1, forward strand.
TAATTGTTTCACTGTGCTAAGGTCTATATCCTTCAGAAAGTTAAATTAACCTGTGTCCTGTTCAGATATACACTATTATCATCATTACTGTTAAATTAGTTGCTTCTGAAGCAACTGCAGACAAGATACCATGCCAGCCCCCTGCCTGCATTCCACAGGGCGAGCTGCAGCACACAGTTCCAGTGAACATTGGGAAACACCCTTTGGCTCGTAAAGCTCAGGCACGCCTCTCTTCTCTGGTCCCTTGCAGCTGCCCTTCGTGCCCGGAAGATGCTTTCTCAAGAAGGTGCTACAGAGGAGGTTTGAAGGGCTATTTCCTTATGATACATGTGACCAGATCTGGAGTTCTTCATCCCCTCATGTCCCTGGTTGTGAGCTGATTCTTCTGCTCCGCATGTGCAAAACGGCTATGATGTCTTCTGTCTCCTTCCCTTTAATATCCTTTTTAATTTCTCCAGTATGCTGCCTAACAGACCTTGCGACTCAACATTTAATACAAGCATAGCTTTCAATACAACTTGTCTTTCCGAACTGTTCTTTATTACGTTACATAATTCCTTGATATACTTAATGAATAATATTTGTACATTTTTCCCCTGTGGAATTATTGTATAATATACGTCACTGAATTACTCAGCCATGGAAGACTTGGTACAGATGGTGTTCCTTCAGCTTTGAAAAAGCATATCCCTTGTCATTAATATTTGTATAGTGCCATGACTTGCACCTTTTAAGCTTGGAAAAGCCCTTGTTTGGTCTCTTTTGGACTGAGAGTGGTGAAACTCTCATTCTTTGTGTTTTAAAACTTGTCATAGACAACCGATATTCTTACCAGCAAATATCAGGGCAGAGAATGAAGTTTTGTTGTAAAAGAAGCATGACGGAAAGAAATATGCTTTATGTGTGCAAACAGACATGTCAGAATATTGGATGTGCAAAAATTAAACAAGACTAAGAAATAGGTAAATATATATGGATCATGAGTATATATGTATATGCTTCTACCTAAAGCCACTCTCCTTTCAAGGACAGGTAATGATTTCATGATGTGAACAGTTGACTTCGTTACAATAAGACATATGGTTTCTTAAATTCAATACTTACTGTGGGGTATTTGTTCACATTTTAATGCCACATAATTTCTGAACTTATTGTGAAGAGAAATACCAGCTGATGATGCAGAGCTAGGAGCACTAGATCACACCAAGCTTTGCAAGGATGCAAATAGGTGAAACTGTCAAACAGTCACCAGTATGTTCCAGCAGACATCATTGTATGGAAGCCTCTTGGCTGCTCTTCAGCTCTGATGACTTGGTACCAATTTAGCAGGGTGGAGCAGCAATTTGATGTGAAACCACTATGTCTTTCCTTCACTGGTAAAACAAAAAATTTTTAATAAAATCTTGACAGACAGAAAGTACACAAAATGAAATCTGGTACCTGCTGCAATCAATGTGAGTTTTGCTATTGGCTTCAAAAGGATTTCACCCATATTTTAGTCTCCTTATTTCAAAATAAAAGACATGGATTTAAGCTTACTTTATAAAGGACCCTACCTTAAAGCCTGTTTGTTTGTACAGTAGTGTTACCAGCCAGCTTTGCAAGATGCAACCCTTTATAGGTTAATAATTAAATTAATGATTTATGTCATGAATTCATGATAAATTAATGATTCCCCATCATTCAGAGAGTAATAACATAGTAGATGATCATCCAGAGAGCAGTAACATAGTAGATGATTGCATTTCTGATCTAAGAAAAGAGATTTGAGATTCAAGTATTTTCTCAGGTTTTGGTTTGAATTCTTGCATATTGTTGACATTTGTCTGAGCTCTGTGCTGGTATCAGTGTGATTATTTAAAACACCCACAAATGTTCTAACCAGAGCAGCACAGCTGATATTTATATGTGTAAAAACTCAAGTGTTAAGATTTAATCACCAAGGGAGCTCACCTGAGGCATGTCGTTCCCCTCCCCTTCTGTAGTTCTAATGTATTAATTTTGTACTACAAATGCATCCATTATGAGAGGCTCTTAATTAAGTATCCAAGGCATGTATAGAGCTGAGTGCCTTGGCTCATGATAAATATCACTTTTAAAAACTTAGTCTCGATTTCTGCTTGGGGAAAAAAAAAAAGCAACAAAAATTTGTAGCACAATGCTGTGAATATCTACTTTCTACGGAACTGTATTTTTAACAGGGAACCACTGCTGGAGCTCCAGCTTGGGAGGAGGGCTGCAGAGGGGATGGATGGAGAGGCTGAGAGAGGCTGCCGTGGCCTGGAGACAGTGCAAGGGCTTAGGCAGGGCTCTGGTCTGCATGAGACTTCACAATATTAAGCTCCAATATTGCCTGCATTTTATATAATATTTATTTAGTGATTATGTTAGATGAGTCATGAAGATTTTAACAACACTTTGCTAGAACTTGCATTTTGCAGACAACTGACTGTGGCCCTACAAACACTGATTCATGTGCTTTGTGCGTGACAGCGAGTGGGAGCACTCAGTATGAGAAATGAAGCACCTGCATAAGTCTGTGCAGGATCAGGCCCACAGAGATGGGTGGTACCGATGTTATACTTTTGACCCTAGCAAAAATATTCTTTTTCTTTCTTTTTTTTTTTTTTTCTTTTTCCCGAATAACTTGCTTTTCTTTCTTAATCTGTAAAGCAGTCTTTGGCTGGTGTCAGCTGTAAGAATTCTTAAATCCCTCACATACCATGGGGACGTCTCCTTATTTCTTTCGCCTTGTAATACACTTAGAGCAGCACACAGAAAGTGAATAGACAGAATTTTCTGTTGGTGAAAAGAAACAGAGTCATCCAGAGGAAGGAGACCCGAGAGAGCCAACCTCAGAGTCAGAGGAGAGATCTTGTTGTGCTCCAGCAGTCCCTTCACGATTCTGTGTGCATTTCCCCCCTGTATGGTTTAGTTTTACCATTTTTACATTGTTCCCCTGCAAACCTAACAGGTCATGTGGTCTGTATTCCATCTCCAGCATTTGGTAGGCCCTGTGATAAAGTTACAAAACTCCTCCGTCCTTAAAGGAATTGAGATATTGTGGAGTCCCCAAATATGTTTCTCATACACATCTGTGGTTCCAATTTGTTTTTCATCACATAAGCATGAGTAACAGAGTTAGTTGTATTAGGTGTATTTGATAGAAAATGGTCTACCCTTTTAGCTGTTAGGGGGAAGGGAGAGACTGCACTGAGGTTTGTAACTGTTACTAGAATTGTGCATTAGAAAGTGAAAACCAGACTCCAAGTTGATGAAACGATTTAAAATAATTTCATTGAAAAAGCCTGCTCTACAAAATTAACACTGTCTACCTCCTATTCATGGATATATTCACCTCTGAAGCAGATAGAAGATTATCCTTTTGTGCGTGTTTAGATTCCATTTATGGCAAGGTAGATATTCCTGAAATAATAGACATATCAGAGTAACTGGGTTGAGCTGTAAGTCTTCCTACTGAAACTGCTGGAGAAGGGTTTCCTGGATCAGTGGACACAACTCCAGACATAATTGCTCACAAAGTCCTGTGTCTGTTTTAGGGGACAATAGCTTATACATTTCTGTTACAATGTTGGTCCACCTCCGCTCTGTTTCCTCATCTTGCAGACGATCTCTGTATAATAACAGCCTTCAGGGAGCTGCTGAGGGAGACTTGGGCATCCTTCCTTGTTCCACCTTTCCAGATGACGTGTCTTTTCTGTAGATGGAGCCATCCATTGCAGTAGAAGGTGTGAAATTTATTTTCCCCAAAAGCCCTGTATCAGCCATGTCTCCATGGAATCTAAGTTTGAGAGACAAATAGTATCCAGATCTCTCCAGCCCAGTTAACAGAGAGAGCTGGTCAGAGAGTCAATGCTTTTGGCTAGAGGATGAATCATTCTGGCTATCTCCTAGATACCTGTCTTAGGATGGGAGTCACCTCGTCCAGCTTTAGACATCTCTAGCTGTCTAAATCAGAGGTGATTTTCCAGGCTGCCTCTACAGTCCCACCCTGAGATCAATATCTAAAATAATTGGGATGAATTGCCCCCAGAGGCTTCTCTGTCTTCCTATTGACTTTTAAACAACTGACATCAGAGTAAGCAACTCACTTTGAGATATTTAAACTGAAGTGAGCTAAATAACACCCCTCCAGTAAGTGGTCTGAATACTGTTTTGTCCTATATCTGTGGGCTGTGTGATGTGCCTGTAGAGTAGTAAGCTGTACTGTGGAAGTGTCTCACTGCTTTGCTGAATTTAATTGTGATACTGCTCCATTTTATTGAAGGTGATAAGTGATCTGAGTCTAGAAAAGACAAAAGCCACTGTGTAATGGAATAGGATGAACAGCATTGCACTTTAGTCAGCAACCATATTTTCATTCCCTGACATAAAAGCATCAGCAGTGCACAGAACAGCACAAGTTTGAATAATGTGTGCAAAATCAGCAAGAGCTTTTAAGTGTGACCCTGACAGACATATCTCCTTGGTCTTGTTTGGTAGTCAGTCAGAATTGGAGATCACCTGTGTAATTCAGCAGCGTAGATTTACTTTTGCAAATGGTAGGAGAATTGAAAGCTTTGAAAGCTCTGCAAAAGCCTGAATACCGCCAGGGTGCTTAACATGTCTGAGAGGGGGGATCATCTGCAGCCTTGAACACACTAAGTATAGACAAGAGGTACATAAGCAAAGATAACACCACTTCATATCAAGACCTGGTATCCAGCCCCACAAAGGAATTTGAGCAACTGCTAAGGATTTCTAAAGTCTGCACATGATTACTGCAGGATTTCAGATACCCTCTCCAAATATTTATGATCTTTCACTACAAATCAGTGGTTTCAGAACACCTAAAAATAATGTTGTAAAAAATTCTGCAAGTATCTTAGATACAGAATTATTATTAGATTTGTTTCTGCTTTACAGATACATTCTTTGGCCCAAGCTGAGTGTTTCAACACTCTCTCCTAACATCAAGGGCTCTTCAGGGCTTTTTCTGTATGTGCTGAAAGACATTTCTTTACCTGGGGCTACTCTGCTAGCTTCTTCAAGCACAAACTCTCTCTGGATAATTTAACCACATGAGGCACACTCAGGAGACTTGGCAGATTGTCACAGGCATTTGGAGTTAACCAATAACAAGGTCCCTGCTCCTAATCCTCCAGATTTCTTCTCAGTTCTGCTTCTATTTGTTATTAGTGAAAAGCATGGCATTATCTTATTACAGCAATTTGATTTTCATTATCTAAGCTGGCTGCTGTGTCAGCAAAAAGCAGCAATTTGGAATGGATGGAAAAGGCTGCGAGTCATAGATGAATGAGTGATAGGTAGAGAAATAAAAGAAGATAGAAGAGGGTATGTTGAGTGATTGAGTCCGCTTGGGAAAATAAGGTGAGGTCTGTGGTAATTAGTTAAGAAATATGGCTCTGTGTTCACATAATTAAATGGGGGAATCCTGCCTTTTTCTTGTCACACGTAACCTATGTTTAGATGGCTGAAGTTCAGACAGAAATGTGCTGTAGTTTCTTTAGAAAATGCTACCACAATCAGTACAAGATCGTCTAAGACATTTGACAAAAATTAACTTGCAAAAAGTCAACTGCCACCAAGTTCCATTTTAAAATCTACTTCTAAGATGCATTTCCTGTTATGAGAAGAGGCCTGGAAGGTGGAGAAAAATCAATCTGTTACTTATGAACTGTCATTTAGTTATGCTTAAAATGCCTCAGGCATTCCTGTGGAGACACAAGGTTTTGGGGGATGCTATAAATTGGTATGGACATAGAGTACAGCATGCTTTTTTTGGTATCTAATTAGCTCCAATTTAAATAATTTTCTGGTCTCCGTATCTTTAGCACATAAAATGTATTGTATGTCTTTTTCTAGGTAAAATCCAATGGTCACAGAAAGCAATGGAGATGTATTTACTGTAGTAAATAAAATAAGCCAAAGACTATTCTCTGGTTCTGATGCCAAGTGGTGTGGCAGAGCTTGTGTCCACATCACTCTGCTTTCTTCTTTCTCCAGAAGAACAGGCTGGCTGCAACCAAAATGCGGTTGGGAATGACATCCCATGGGTCTGACCCCTGACAGATGCCTGAACGGTGTCAGGGAGATCCAGAACCAGACTGTGGAGTGTGCTAAATGTGGGCTAGTCTTGTGCTGGTGTGCCTCCTTAGTTTACTAATACAAGACAGAGCATCAGTGGACTACAAATGGGTGAAAATGAGCCATCTTCTATGGGGCCTCTGTAATCCCCTGGGATTCCCTGAGCATATTGCTTACTGGTAAAAAGGACCTCCATCTTAAGAGAGAAAAAGGAATTTAAAAGCTGCTTTGGGCATTTTGCCAGCTGCGTAGTAACATCTGGTTGGCATTCAGAGGCTTCAGGGGCAGCTAATCCTGCTCTGAGCAGGATTAACATCCCTGTTTAAAATGTACTTTTGGGATGCCTGGCGGAGTCAGGGCTTTGGCTGTCCAGACCAGAGAGAAAGAGTGCAAGAAGGAGGGACTGTTGTGCCTGTCAGAAAGCTCTTCCATCCCCAGTGTGTTCTGTATGGATTCAGTGCTCCACCTGAGGAAACAAAGAAGTACCTAGATTTAGCAGCTATGCTAAATATTCATTAAATACTGTAGAGATAACAGCCCCTATCCTCTTCACTACTTATTCTGCAAGTGAGAGCACGTATTGGCAAGAAATTAAGCTATTTACAAAAAGATTGCTCTGTTTTTTCTAGTGTAGGTGAGCAAGATGATTTTCAGCTCCCTTGTGGACTACAGATGTGGATAAATCCCAGCTGCTTTGTTTGTGAAACTGTTTTCATTGAGGAAATTCAAGATTTATTTGGAGTAGAATTGCAGCAGTACTCATGGAGGAGCTCCTAAACAACATTTTTTAATGCTTTCCATACTTATGGGCACAGAAGTTAAATGCCCTTGAGTCAAAGTACCTCTGCTGACAGAGACTTTGACCGAGTTTTTAAAGACCAAATCTGCTGTTAAACTCAACTCTTGGAAATGACAGGTAGGACAATACAGAAGTTTGACACTGCCATGGAAGTTCTGGAAAACCTTGTGCTTTAGGTAGATGCTCTTTGAAGCTAGCGTGTTGTGGACTTGTGAGAAGCAAGGCAAGGCATAGCCCATCTGGCCAGAGTGCGAGGACAATGTTTTCCTGTGGCTCCAGAGCAAGGGGCAGTATGAAGACACAAGTAATTGCACACATGCTTTACAGCTTGCTCTGGACAATTTATGAGGCACACATACAATTACGTGCTTATTAATTAACCATATGTCTTGAACATGGGAAGAACTCATATTTACAAGCACACTTTCTTCTATATCCTTTCATTTAAATTTGTACAGAAGAGGAATTACTGATGTACTTTATGTGTCATTGGGAGAGATTGCTATATAACTGCTGGTGGAAGTTGGTTTGGTTCTGCTGAGGAGACAATTCAAATTACAGCTCAGCTGAGAGTTCACCTGGGATGCTCAGCTTTACGGATACTACAAGGGCTGTCTTTCCCATGTGCAACAGTTGCATATTTCATGCAGTATCTACATATTCATGTGCAACATTTACATGTTCTTAATTTTGCATGTTGAGACATTTGACAAATAAAGGAAACACTTCAAACTGTGTCTTTATTTTTGTTTCCTATGTCTCAGATTTTCCAGAAAAATAAGTTGTTACATCCCTCTCTTTCATCCCTGAAAAGGAGCAGGAAAACCAGCAGCTTTCCTGCAGCAGCTGCTGCACCTGCTGTTTACAGTGAATTTGGACCACAGCGAGGCTCCTTTTCTGGTCCACAACATTTCCTCTAGCAGTCAAAGTCAACACATCAAAGTGAAAACTCTGAAGGAGAAAAACAATGCGACCCATTGTTCCAAGAAAACAAAATAAATCATTTGTAGGAAGGGAGAAAAAGCTCCTAACTGGCTACTTAACACACTAATGTAGGGAAGAAGATCATGATGTAAAATGTAAAGTGCAGTTTCAATAGTGCTTGACACAGTACAATTTTTAGAATTCCACTGCACTGAGACAAAGTATGTTCTAACGATAGAAGCAATGCGTCTTTGTAAGCAGCTGTAGATAAAAGGCAGGTGTGGACCCTCTCATTTTCTTCTGTTTCTGGTTTTGAAAAGTCTTGAATTCTGAAATTCTTCACTCAGATGAGATTTGGACCTATTCTTGTACTGGTGGTGTTTCTTTTGTTCTTCTTCCTTTCTGTTGTTTGTTATTCTTAGGATGGAAATACCTTGAGGTTCCCACTGAGGGCCCCATTGTGCTAGACAATTATGCTGCACAAAGAGATTATGATGTAAATAGAGAAACCAGTGTGGGGTGGAGGAAACAGAGACACAAAGTGGGGAATCAGCTTGCCTGTAGCCACCTGAAAGGTCAGAGGCAGAGTTGATCAAAACCCAGACTTGTAAAGCATTTTTAGTACGGGTGGAAGCCAAATGAAGATGCAAAATTGTTTCATCTGGATGAGAAGAATTACATTTTTCAAAAGCTTAGGATATAACTAGCTTTGCTGGAAGGAGGAGGTATAGAAACATAAACCTGAATGCCAACCAAGATTTCCTAAGAAACTAAATGCAGTCTGGAAGATTGCCTGCTATCATGAAATCATATTATCCAGAGGCCTCCCCTCTTAGTGTAAGCAAATTAGTTTTGACCTTGTGACCGAGATGCAAGGAGTAAAGCCTTCGACTTTCTTCCAACGGTACTGCTGCAGCTAAGCAGCTGTGGATTGGTGAACCTTATTTCCTGTGATCTCAGCTCTGTTTTCTGATCAGAAAACTGAAATCAAAGACCAGGTTCTACTTTCTGAATGCTGTTCAGGGAGCCTTATGATTAGAGAAAAGAGCAGAAAAGTCTGTCTAAAACTAGAGCTCCTCAGTGAGTTCACTTGAAAGAATCTGGAGTAGGCAATACAGAACTGTGTATACTTCTAGTAACCACCTGAAATCAAAGCAAGCACAATTATTTCATGAGAAATGGAAATTAGACCTCGACTCAGTTTCTACCCACTTGAGTGAATGTCCAGAGAGAAATGAATGAAACCTACTACAAATTTGGTGAAAAAAAATGGACTAATAGAATAATGTCTTGGTTTAATGATTTCCACACAAAAGGGTCAAGTGAAGTGGTTGGTACATTGTGCCTACTAGATTCACAGCACCTGGGCCAGGTCTTCATAAATACTTACAGGATGGAAAGCTGTCTTATGTTCTATTTTAACACACGGATCTGAAAAATTTCCAAAACAAATACTGAAAATAATGGGCTTTGCATTGGTCAAGAAGTAGAAGTACACTTTATTGAGCTGTAGTGAAATTTGAAGACCACTGAGAGACAGGGGATCAGAGGGCTCAATTTACTGACATCCTTCCATAACCTTTGCACTGATGAAACCATGAGCCAGATGAAAGCCAACAATTCTCAAAGGTCAGGTACGTAAAATTCTGCAGTGCACTAACTTGATAAAAAACTTCAGTAATGAGACCCCTATTTCTGCCACATTTGTGTATTTGACTACCCTGTGATTTAAGAACATCTTTCTTAGACTATTTCTTACTCTTAGCAAAGCCAGAAATTTTACTATACTTTCCCCCATTAAAGTGAAGAATCATTACCAAATGTTTTAGAGCTTTACACAGCTAGAGCATGTCTCTTGTAATCAAAAAAAAGCCATCTTTGTTAACAGGATATAGAAATTGCTTCACGAAGCAACATACGTTAGTGTAATTGGAACATAATCTCTTGCAACTGATGCATAAAACTAGAACTAAATCCTCTCTGACCCTAACGTGGTTAGATATATTTTAGCACTTAAGAACTGCAAAAGGATGTGAGTCCACACAAAGTCTTTTTGCTGTATTTGTACAGTGCCTGTACAAACAGATGGGAGCTGTCTGTAGATGAGGCACTGCAGAAACTTACCTATTGCTGAAATATGGTTTCTAAGATACACAGTCAGAAATGGGTGCACAACTCTCTTTTGTTTTCACTGAGGCTTAGGTGGTGGTGTACACCTTCTTCTAGTTTCCCTCTCCATTCAAACTAAGATGTAAGGATTATGGATCTTATCCTGCCCACATACAGCAGACAAAAATACCAGGAATAGCCTACTCCAGCACCTGAAAAAAAATCATCTTTACCTGGGGGTGCCTTAAAAGCGACCTAAACTAAGACAGATGAGTTCTTGTGAATCCGGCTGAAGTGCTTTAAGGTATTAGTGCCCTGCTGTCGTCTGCCTCTCCTCCAGTGAAGGTCTAGGTCTGCAGAATCAGCAAAAGGGGACCAGGACCCATACCCCAGAACCAACACAGAGATGGGACCAGGAACAGAGGGCATCTTCACAGCAAAATGGACTTACCTCAATTTGCCCTGCTGCCCCTCTTCTAGGCAGCAGCACCAGCAGTCAGGCAGCCCCAAGCAGCTGCGGTGCTGTCAGCGCCAGCTGTGGGGCAGACAGTTCTTTCTCCCTCCTTTCCTTCTGTCTTTCCTTCTTGTCCTTTTCCCCTCTTTTTTCCTTTCTGTCTTTTTTTCCTCTTTCTTTCTGCACTATGATTTGAGAGTTTGGTCCCATAGAGGCCCTGCTCTGTGCTGGGACCAGCACCCTTCCCAGAGAGAAATAATTTGTTTCTTCTCCCCCTCCCCCACAATCTGTTTTGTTTTGTTTTGTTGTTGTCAGCTGGTCTCTTGGATTAGGGTTTGCAGCTCTCTCTGGGCTCAGGAAGGCTTGGTAGCTTGGCAGGATTTCTTGCCAGATCACTGATCCTAATGTAAGTGCCAGAATCCTGCAGTTTGCATAATGCTAATTTGCTTTTCAGCCCAACTTGCCAACTCACATGCTGCTTAGCATATCGAGTAGCAGAAGGAATACCATGTGCTCTACCCGAGTGAGGGGAGTAATTGGATAGATACCCACTACCTGAAATTGAAACTAATCTAACCAACCCCGGGTATAAACATTAATGCTTCTGGTAAGAGGTTATTAGACTGAAACTCCTTCAAGCCAATTAATTCCTTATTCTCAAAGCTCTGATTGTGGAGTTTTCACTGGCGTAATAAGGCTACACGTACTGCCTCAGTACGGCAGTATCCATTCACTGAGAGCTAGATCCCACCGTCCTTACTCATAGTGAGTAAGGGTAGTAGAACTGGACCTTAATGCTAGTGCTAATGAAATGCTAGACATGTCAGGGTGGGGCGATACTGAGAGATATCACCACACCTAAGGGATGTTGCCAGTCATCAGGCTGTGTGCCAAGTACTTTCAGTTGACTAGGCGTGGGGATATCTCGTCGCATTACCACACGTTGAAGTGTCTTATTACTATTGCAATACTGGTTCTTTCAAAGGAAAACAAAACTCGACTGCCTCAAAAAAAAAAATAATAAAAATATCTGTTTTCATTCTAAGCTGCACCCACACTGCAGCATGAGTGCAGCAAGGCGGGACTCTGAGTTTACCTAGGTGTGTAGGTACCTAATCTGAACTGGTTGTCCAGACTCTCCCTCCAATAAACAGAGGGAAATGATTACCTTTGAAGAAAGATTGATCCTTTCTGCATGAGACAGCTGTCTCAGGAGGGATGAGATGGGCCATGCTCTGAAGGGCGTCTCCCTCAGCTGAAGGGTAGCCTGGACAAAGAGGCCCAGAACTGGATTCCCTCAGTCAGCTAAATTTAGTGGTTATGGGTCTTAGTGACAAAAATAGAGCCTGTCTTGCTTTCCTGCTGGCTGCTCGATCACAGATAGGGACTCATGCCATTTAGTGCAGTGACCCCAGGCCTTCAGGGGCCACGTCTGTGAGATGCGCCTCTTGGCATCTCCCAAGCAGCAATGAATAATCAGAGCACCGAGAAGCAGCTTTGATTTCCTTTGGTCAGCGGGAAAGCAAGTGCCCTGATAGGCTGTGCAGACAGTATGGTGGGAGTGCAGCATGTTGTTTTGGACAACGAGCTCGCTGGTGAGCACTGGGTGAGCAGCCCGCTGCTGACATCATCCCAATGCACCTCAGCATGAGGGAAGGGCCTCGGAGGAGTGTTGACCACACAGTCCCTGATCTGAGGGGTGTGCAGGTTAGAGTGAATTTGGGTAAGGAATTTACAGCAAAGCCTATGAAATAAACTGAGTAAGACGCAAGCAAGAATTGATGCCCACAAAATATTGCCTTGAAGTCTTGATCTGCAATGCTTGGCCGTGTTTTTGTTTGGAAAGTGTGGGGATAAAGACCTTCCAAACTTCTCTCTCAGCTTTGTCCTGTGTGATTATAAAGCTCCAAATGTGTGGAAGGGCCAGGACAGGAGGGATTCATTATTCTTCCATCAGACCAACTGCAAAACATTTCCCTTAAAGCAGCGTCTCCACAGCAGGGGTCTCCCTGTAGGAAAGGATGCTTTAGCAATGGGTGGCATCAGAAGATGGGATATGGCCTCTGGGCTCACTCTTAGTGCTGCAGATTGGTTTACCCTGATCACCTGGACCACAGGAGAATTGAAATTTTAACATCTGATGGACTGGTGAAAGAGGGAGATTGTGAAGAGATCTCCACTGACCACCTTAGTGCTTTAAAAACCCAAGATAAATGTCAAAATCTACCATTTGCTTCTGCATTACGAATGTGTACTTGCTCTCTCACAGGAGAGGGCTGCTGAGCTCAAGTCATAACTGTGGGTTGCTTTCACTGCTGAGGAGTCCGGTGGAGGAGCAGTACAATGGGGAACAATCCTTTCATAGAGACCACTCTCTCAGTCACTGCCAACTTTTGCCTGTTTATGGTATGCGGTAGATGTATAAGAAAAACCTTAGATTTTAAGTGTAATATAGTTTTGAATATTTCCAGAACATGGAGCCCCAAAATTGTTGTTTTTCAGGCAGTTGGCTACATTGAAATGTCTGGCTTTACTAGGCCTCCTAAAGTAGCACTGTAGTGTGTGTACTTGTGGGATTACGTGGTGGGGGAGTTGGAACACACCAGAAAACCTGCCCAACAGCTGGGTCCAGGGGATGAAAAGCCTTGCAGAAAGTGTTCTAGCGGGAAAGTATGGGAGATATGATAAACCCAGAGAAATCTCTGTGGTTAGTTCCATTTCTGGTGAGAATGAGGTTAAGAAGAGGAAACCCCATTATGAACAGAGAATGATTTCTCAGGAATTGCTCTCAATAGAAGCAGTCACACTAAGGCTGCATTTCCTTTCTTTAAGCGTGCATACATTTCTGCTCTTTACAATCTCTGACTGTTCAGTTTAAGAGGGTGGTAATTGCCCACCCCAGTGATTCAGCGTTCTGGGAATTTCCAAATAGTGGTCTGAGCAGAGCGAGGGTTTCTGCCAGCCTCTTCCAGACTTAAAATTAAGTCCTTTTCTCCCTAAAATGGGCAAGCTTCTTTTCTTCCTTAATTCAAAGATAGAAATGGTAATTGATTAACAGTGATGATAGATTATGACTGATGTGTGTAAATAGAGAGCTAAAAACAGTACTTTTATTCCCTGTGGAAAACATTGCTTTCCTGATATATATTTCATATACTTGTGGCATTTATGTAAGGTATAGTACTAGGTTACAGGGTATTATATTGTAGCTTTGCAGCCAGGAAAACTAATCAGTTTAACAGAGCCAAAATATAAACACAGGAAAGAAAGTGACCCAAGAGTGGAAGCTAATGAAAAGGAGAGGTCAGTGTAGTCACAGATGATGTGTGCGAGTGAACTGGGAATAACTGTCTGTCAGGCAAAGCACTGTGGTGCTGACCATTCTCTCTTGCCATCTTCCTAAATTCTTGCCTTCTACTTTATTTTTTTTGTATCCCAAAACTTCCTACTGCTGTTATATTTAAATAGTGACTATTTATTTTCTTTCTCTGTTTAGATATTAAAATCTTTCCTTGTCTACACTGTGTGTGTGTGTAAACTTGAGCTAGAAATAGGGAGCTAACAGAGTTTGTAAAACGTTTTTTTCCCCCTGATACTTAGGCTTACTGCATCTCGTGTGTGTGTATACATGTGTATGTGTGTGTATGGCTAGCCTCTGGTACAAATTAAAGTAGCCACACAGAAGGACACATAAGGCACTTAGCCAGGATGAAGAATCTGTCCCCATTGTTTCCTTGGAGTGCTGGCTCAAACAGCCTTTGACTCATAATATATTTAATAATAATAAAAAAAATCCCAGCAACCCAGAATTAAAAGTATTGTTGCTAGAAATTGAATGCGCAAGGAACGTGAGAATGGGTGTCTGATACGTTATGACTACTTTTCAGGATACTGTATACTTTGATCCCACTGAACTCAATGGGAAAATTCCCAGTGACGTCAGTAATACACAACTGCGTTTGTAACCCTTACTCAGGGTAGGTTCCGGTTGAAATCGGTAGGTGTGGATAGGCAGAGAAATCCCGTTGGAATGACAAAAAAAAAAAAATTACCTTTCAAAGATTATCATCAGTGTGAGTAAAGTCCTAATGACTGTTGTTAACAAACTGGGTCTTATTAAGTTTCCTGTAAAACAATGTGCTTCGAGGGGGAGGGCAAAGAAGCAGGGGGGTAATTGTCATTCCAGTGAATCAGCTACTCTGGGAATTTCCAAAAGGTGCGGTTAGCTCGGAAGACTGTGGTGTTTGCCACATTTTTCCTTCCTAAGGCAAATCTTTGTAATTCAAATTAATTTACAACCACTTAATTTTGAATCTAGAGTTAATATAGTTGATTAAGCCTTATTATTCTTAAATCCACCAAAGGCACAAGATGATGGCAACAACTATAGAAAAATACAAGGTATTAAGTGGAATCTGTTTAGTACAAATTCTGAGATTTGCCAGACAGTTCAACACTCCAAGTCTATCCAACGGGAAGATGAGACTATCCAGATCATGGGCAGAAGATGAACTCAGCACATTTGCAACGTGAGGGTGCCACCAGGCAGCAGGGAGAACACAGAGAGGGGACTCACCAGATGAACCCCTACAGTGAACAACACTCAGGAGAGGAAAATTTAAGATAATCAACCACATGAAAACATGCAAAGAGAGGTCCAAAATAATCAGTGGTTGTGGTGACTTGTTCACCTCCTCCTGATAGCAGCCTTCCAGTACCTGAAGGGGGCCTACATGAAAGCTGGGGAGGGGCTTTTTNATTCAGAAGGAAAATGGTGGCATTTTTCTTATTTTGGTGAATATCTTTAAGAAAGGAATCATCTTCAGAACTGTAGCAGGAGAAACTTTTTATGTATTATCCCTATATATTTGACTAAAAAACTACTATTGTCAGCAGCCAAGAAACATGGCAAATTCTTCCCAGCTGCATTATTGTATTATACTAATTTTCCATTACAGAGGTGACTGTTGCTCCAAGCCAGAGGGTGTAACGTAGCCAAGATTTGACTCTCTGGGCTCTGCCATGCACAATGCTAGGCACCTCATGCATGATGCTGACGTCTCTCCATGCTCATGGACTTCCCTGGGAGTTGAAGGCAGTCAGTACTGCCTGGGAGGAAGAGGTCTGTGTGTGGCAGAAAATGTTAGCCTATTAGGAAAGTAAATGGAGATGATTTAGTGATGAGACTACTGCTTCTCATGCTGACCAGCATTGTTTCATTGTTTCCTTGTGCTCCCCCATCAGTCACATCTATCTTGTGCCTGGTGGTGAGTGCAGGCTGCAAGCTCTCCAGGGCAAGCCCCGGCCTTTGGCATGGTGTTTATATGGAGCAGTAGCCAGGTGCCTTGGTCACAGCAATCATAAGCTCCTGCAATCACGCAACAGCTACTTCCTTCCTTCATGGGACTGCTCTGCCTGTTTACATCTGTCAAGCCTTTTATAAAAGCCGTGCTACTACAAGGGCTGTTTTGGGATTGTTGGTGTTTTTTTTTTTTTTTTTTAAATTGTTTTGAAGGCTCTTTTTAGTTAAAAAGTGTTTGCCACCACAGTTAAGACATGGACTGGATTAAAGTTCAAAACCAGCTCACGTCAGCAAGTGGATGGAAATTGTTACCATCTGACAGCTGGTGGCCTGGAAGGAAAATGTAAAAGTCATTGCGTGAAGGATTGGTTCAGGGCAGTGCCACGAGAAGTGACATGGCTTTGTTTTATATCCTGGGAGAGCAGCTCTCTGTTATGCCTAAGTTTTGCTGAGGGAAAGTGGCCATGGAGACTAGGGATACCCGCTGCACCTCCCTGGCTGCTGTGAGCTGGCCTTGCCTCATGTTAAACTTGCTCAGGAGAAGCTGTAGCTCATGCCACTGGTAACAAGTGGCAGGACAGCAGGGTGGCAGGCCTGGCTTAGGGCACCAGCACTTCCCTGTTGCCTTTCAACCTCCTGAGCCCCCCTCCCAGCCCTTGTCTCATCAACTTCAACCAGAAAACAGCTGAATTAATGAGAAAACATTTTCTTGTCACCTCTGTCTGCTTTAACAATGGGCCAGCTTTATTATTTGATATAAGAACACCCTGGAACAGCCAACTGCCAGAATGTCTCCTACTGACTCGTATGCAAACGTGGTAGACTCCATTACAGAGTGCATAGTATAGATAGGACAGACCACACAAAGCAGCAGAACTACCTGAGACGCCTGAGGTCACCCAGGGAATCAGTGACAATGCTAGGCATGACACCAGGATGGCAGAGTGCATGTTGCAGACACACGTCTTCCAGCCCCAGCAAGGCCAGCTGAAGAAATGACTGCCTTGAGCCCATATATAGAAGCTATGCACGGCCCTTCACTGATTAGTGCCTTCCGCAAACATACAAGCCGGCCAAAGACATGCAGACTACCCAATGCGTATCAGTCACAGTGCAGATGCATTACCTTATACAGACTTTTTTGGTGATGCAAGTTATTTTCAATGAAACAATTTAAGGAGTGAGCATAAGAGCTGCCAGAGCAAGAGGTGACTTCTGGAGGGAGGATGACAGCCAGCAGCCCACAGCTGGGCCTGTTACCTGTTACCTCCACGACAGTGCAGTTGCATCAAGAAGGCATAAATGGGGCTTAGTGCCCTTCCCACTGAGCTGAACAACTGCTAGGTGGTGTTAGCCAGAATAACAACAAGAGAGCCAGCAAACTCCACTGCAAAACTCAAGGACTTGCTAAATGAAATCAGGAAAACAGACCTCAAGACAACAAACCATAGTGGCAGCATTAGTTAAACCCTTTTGGGGATGGCAGAGGTCAAATAAATAATTGCCTGTACTGCAGAGGATGTGTTGAAATGTTCAAGAGTGAAGGTACAGGCAGCCTGCTTACGTAACCAGGCAGATTGCATGAAGTTAGAAGGCACATCCACGTAGTTCAGGAAGTGTAGTTTTCTTAGAGGAAAAGAGATAAATGAGATAACTGAGAAGATCTCTGCATCCCGGATGAACCCCAAAATAAAGTTCTTTGGAATCTAGGTCATCTTTTAGTGATGAGATAAGAAATACCATAGAATATTGGATCTGGTAACTGGCACGTAGGTCCACTGTTTTAATATTGCCGTCTGTGTTCTGCCTGCAAGTGCCTAGCTGGTATGTTTACATGAGTCATATTTGCATGCAGAACAGTAATCCCTGGTTTCTGTATGTGATCTGTCATTGGATCACGTGTGCTGCATTGTATTCTGCATTGTCTACATATTTTAGGATGCCCACTATGTTAAAAAGCAGATCTCAGAATCTTAGTCATTTTTTTCTAATGAGATGGGAAAAAATCTTTAGCATCTCTTCCTTTGGATTTTAAATAATAAATCCATAATGAACAGATATTAACCTACTCTCCTTGAGCTACCTTACGTTCTGCAAAACCCACTGTGCTGTTTAGAGATTTGCGTCAGCATCAATCAGTGACACTAGATAGGAAAGGCAGGTTTGTGGTTAAAAAAAAAAAGAGTATTGATAACAGAAAGTACATAATTTCTTTTTTGTGTGCATTTTGTTTTATGGTGACTGAAGGTAATTACTATCTGTGGGCTGCCTGCTGTTTTCATGCATTTTTCGTAATAGGAAAAAAAGTCTTAGAAAAGACTTAGAGAAGTCAGCATTAAACTTAATAATCACTTGTGTCTGCAGAAGGCTATAAAATGGGGCTATCTTCTTATCTCTGTGTGTTTTTTTCTTTTAGTCAGGTATATGACATCCCAGACAGAAAAGGAGTCTCCTCAGCTGTGTCTTCTCAGCAGTTAAAGCGAGAGTTAGCAACTTTGACTACTCATAAATCCACTTTGAATGATATTGAAAAATAAGGAAACAGTCGAACCTGACCTGTTAGGTATGTTTCTAGTCCAGAGATGTAGACAATATAGAATGCAAAAATCCATTGCCTTGTCTTGTTACTTGTATATGTATTATGGTAGAGTCGACAGGTAGTGATATCTTAGTACTGAGTGCAAAGCAGTGCCTGTGAGTAATAACTGTGCTTCACCGCTCTAAAACAGTGCTGCAGGGATTAACGTGCAGAGTACTGGCGTGGGGGGTGACAGGGAAGTCTGCCATTTCGTTTTATGGAGGTTGTTTCTTAAAGGCTGCTGAGATGAGGAACACAGAAGACAGAAAAAGAAGGACTTGCCCTATCAATACCAAGGAAGCATAACATAGATAAGCTCACAACTGCTCACTAAGTGCATAGGCATTTGGAGGAATTTGTTGCTGAAAACTTAGGGATTTGAAAGGCCTCCAGGGTTGGGTGGTGGCTTACCAGGGTGTTGCAGGATGGCAGTTTTAGGCTCAGGTGTCTAAAGTCAAAGCTGAACATAGAAATGACCTTTCTCATGCTCTTCAGATTGGTTTGAGCACCTCACCCACTGCATTCATGATCCCGAGACATATTCTTTTTTATTTCTGTTTTTATGAAGGGAATGTGACACACACATACAGGATGATAATTTTAACATTCTTTTTAATTTTAAAGAAGTGATTAAGGCGACTTCACAAATGATGAAGATAAAATAATAGAGTGTCACTAATGTTATTAATTACAGTGAATGCCACAGGAGGATCCCCCGTGCAGAGTTCATTTTCTTTTGTTGTTAAATGAGTCCCAACGCTAGTTATTGTTAAACTGTGGGAATCAACATGGCCTGCTGGCAAAACAGGCAGTCTGCACTTTCTGCGTAGCCTTATTGCCCCTTGTCATAAGCCCTTGTCCTTACCCAATTCTGCTCTGTTCCACCATTCAAAAAGCAAAGAGGATTTTACTCCACAATTGAAAAAGCTCTTGATATATGCAACTGTAAAGGGAGGTTGAAATGTCAACAAGGGTGTTGTTGTTGTTGTCACTGAGGTATTAGGTGTTAACCACAGTCCAAATTAGTATTTTAATTCTTTGGAAGCAATTTGACATACTCTTTCAAAGAAAACATAATCTTTTCTAAGTATTTCTATTATTCCCAGTCAGGCTGGAAGTTTTTCAGTAGGGAACACTGTGTTCTCTTCAGAAAGCCAAAAGAGCAGCCACTTGTAGGGGTATTTTCTAGTGCCCTTTTCTGTACACTGGAGACAAGAGATACGTTTCAGCAAAGCCACAACTCCTCTCCCTCCATGCCTCTCTTTACTAGTCACTTCCCTCTCAGTGCTCTCAGAGGATGGGGTGTGCAAGCAGGGCCTGAAGTGCTTACATCAAGCTCCAGCACTGGAACTTCCATCCAAACACAGGTACTACCTGGGCAACTGCATGCAGTCCCTGCAACAAACAGGCATCAGTGCATCAGTAACACAGGACTGCACATTTTACAGAGCTGTATTAAGAAGACTTGCTTCTAGCTCAAGACTTGTAGTTCCACCCTCTACTTCCTCCCTAACAAAATCCAGTGCCCTGTAAGAAACCACCCTACTGTGTGATCTAGGTGCTGCTTAGGGTTGGACTTTGCACTGAGTTTTGCTCCTGCGGCACATTTCAGGAAGGAGTCAGAAATGTGTTAAGAATATAAATATAAGGGTAGAATTAGAACGCTGCACCTCCCATCTGCTTCGTAACTGACTAAGCAAGGTAGAAGAATCAAGGTATCTCAGAGTCACTTAACTTCCATGCCAAGTCAAAGGCGTTAGTGTTCCTGTCCTGCACAGCACTGGAATCCATTAACTGCTAAATCTATCAGTCCCTCAGTTCATGTCCCTCCCCTCATGAGCTAGAAAGGAGTGAAGATTAACAGGGATAACCCTAGCATGTGATTCTATATCATTGATAATGGTGCTCAAATCACAGAGTTCAGAGTTTCCAGGGGCTACATTCAGGATAGAAATGTTTTCCTCAGTGTAAAGGTTGGCTAGGTGCATCTAGGAGCTTGCAGTGCAGGTAGAGAAGAGGGAAAAAAGCCTTTGTTCCTGTGCAGTGTCAATGATTGGCCATTGGCAGTAACTGGGGAAGCAGTTACTCTTTAGAGGAAGGAAGGAATTTATTCTCCCTTAGCAGGGGTTTCAAGGTTTTTCATCTGCCCTGTTAGCATGTAGCACAGGCTGTTTGCTAGGATCCTGAGGATTCTTGGACATTGGTGACACCTTAGTATTTCTTGTCCTCCACTTGGGGCATGCAGCACTTTAGAGAACATAATGCTTCAAGAAATCGCTTTGCTTAGTGTAGACACATGTATATTACAGAAGCATATAGTAACTGTACCACAGAGACTGAATAGAGGATTTTGTCAGTCCCCTGAGCTCTGGTGAATAATAAAATTGCAGCAGAGTGTAGTATTACATGCTACCCTGTCTTACTCCTATCCAGACATCTTTCAAGGAGGACTCTTGAGTTGGCACAGAAGTGACAATCGCATACCTCTGTATGTGGCAAAGATATTAAATGAAGAAAAGGTAGGTATGATTAGGGAAGATAGTAAGAACAAATGGGAAATCTAGTATTTTGATTTGTGTATTTTTATAGACAAAACATGAGCTGAACTTTTGAGCCTTGGACCTAGCTTAATTAGTATTTTACTATACATTTAAATGTTAGACTTCCAATAAAGATAGACTAATTTAGTCAGTCAGTATTCATTACAACCAGCACAGAACCGGCACAACTCTGTTCTCAAGAGTGTAAAGCCCAGCTCATGGCAATTGACCAAATGAGAGTAGTGGTGTGCCATGACCGAGCTTCCAAGTTCCAAGTGGTAGTAATGGCTGAGTTTCATTCACGTATTTTCTGTTGCCTTGGTCATCTCCTTTAATAGAAGCAGTTGCAGGAGGAAATATACTCTGAAAGTACCGTAAGTAGCTGTTTGTGGTTATCTCACCTCATCATCCCCAACTGGAAAAGCCACTCAGCCAGAGGATCTAAAAGAAACTTAATTTTAAAACACATGGACCCGTGACCACACGGCTGGAGCAGCTGGCTTTTACATAACCTGGGAGCAACCCTACCTTGGCTCACCACCGGGTTCCTCTCCATTCCCGCTGCCAATGGAGCGTTCGTCCAGCCCAGCTATGAGGACTACATCAGCCACAAACATATATTGCTAATGTAGAGGAATTTATCTAGTTGAGACCAGGTTCCGACAATGGAGCACCCTGTCAGTGCCTTTAGGGTCTGTGCCAGGTTATAATGGTTATAGGCTGGTTCTGCCAGGCCATGAAACCACAGAGCTTGTATGCTCCAAAGAATCAAGTGCAGGAGGAACAAGAAAATAAAAACTCTGTGTCTTCATGTTGCTTTTTCTCCTGTCTTCTCAGGCAGTGAAAGGAATATCTAAGGATCCTTGAAAGGCTGGATCTGTTGTTATGTCAAGAACATACAGCACTGCTGGCATTATAGGCTTTTTATGACTGTACCACAAGTACCAGCCAAAGGGTGATATCTACTCTCCTTCATATCAGGTTGGCCACATACACCCTATTGGCTATGAGGAAACCTCTTGCTTTCTTTCTGGCCCTGGGGCAGCCCCAGCATGTAGGAGTGGTGATAGAATTACAAGTTTGTTGTTGCTGCAACAGTCTTCCTTAGGACACGTGTATATTGTATGCTGAGAAAGAAAAGGCTGTATCTACAGTAGCCTGCAAAGTTGCACTGGAAGTCAGACTGGTGAGGCATTTCCAGAGGCTGGTAGGGTGAGAGAGGCTCAGCAGGAGACAACCTGGCTTGAAATTCTGGAGCTCCCACAGCCCAGTGGGACTGTGAGGACATCCCTGCATTCCCCTTTGCTGTGACCCCAGGAATGGAGCCACATCATTTGCAGACTGCAGTGAGCCCACCTTCCCCTTCTGAGTTGCTCCCTGAGAGCAGCTGCTCTTGTAGTAACATCGCTGCACATGGACTGCCCAGCCTTCTGCTCCCAGAGACTCATCTGTGGCTCAGCCTCAGTCAGCTCTTCTGATTTATTTTCCTTTCAGTCAAATACTTCTGCCATGAACATTAGTGTAACATTAATAAAACTTCTATTTCCATTCGGTTCTGTGTTGTTGTGAACTGCATTTCTCTGGTAGATATTTGTTTTTGCAATCACAGTGATGAAACACATTTACTGGCTGTAGCAGTTACAGGAATTCTAAATAAATATCTGTCTTTGTTTCATTTCAGTAAATCGGGCCATTTCACTAGCACCAAACTAATAGGGATTTGGGGAATACTATGTGTCTTTGAAATAATTCTTGAAGTAATTGATTCTTGTATCAGGGCAAAAATCCCTTCATTTTGGGCTATTCCCAGAAGATAAGGGATGAGCTCTTTAAACTAGAGAATTGTTTGTTTGTTTTAAATCCAGATTTTGCTTTGGGTTTTATATCTGTTTTGTTTTGCAACTTCAATGTGTAAAAATATGTAATTCAGTTTTCCACTGGGTGTAAGTGGTACTATTTATAGAAGTTGGCCTTCCTAACCTCCAGGGACATGTATCTAATTAGCTTCCAGCTCCCAAAGGTACCAGTGCTGCTGCTGGGATCAATATCACCCTACCACTCCCCAGAAAAGCACTCAGACATTGTATATAGTTTAAGTGAGTCTGTTTTTTTGTAATGTTCTTGCCTTGGCTTTCCTTTTGAATTTACTTTTCATGTATTTCCAGACAATAGGCAGACACTGTCCAGAGTTATACCTTGCTAACTCTTCCCAGCTGAAAAGGAATGAATACATGTATCTGAGAGATGAATTTGGGAGGATATGAAGAGGACTGAAAATTGGTACACAGGTAACATTTTCTCTGTGTTTTCCCTTGAAAAAGCATTACTCTCTTTCTTTGTGCTTCTTGCTGCGGTGTTATGATGGATATTGATTTTGTTCCATCATTTGATGTGGTTATTCTTCTTATTTTTACATTACTTAAAAAGTAATTTCAAATTAGAGTTCAAATGTAGAAAAGCTATCCAGTTGTGAAACATTGTTTAGCAATGCCGACCGTTTTCATAGATTGAGGCATTTCATTGATTTCATACATCTGAAATCCAGGGATTAGTTTCTGAGAAATTGTTTCCCCACTGCTCTCACTTTGATGGAAAGGGCCTATTGTTTTGGGGGCATGCCTGAACACATGGCATACCCAGTTCTGGGACAACTCTACCATTCAAATGAGATGTGAAAGACAAAGTGTCAGCTATGGCTGTGGAGAAGCAGATCGTATCTAATGGATCCAGATTTTGCCAGGTTTCGTCTGGATAAGTTGACTTTGTGTTGAGCTGCTGCAAAAAAACAATGACAACAAATTCCTTTATAAGTACCTTTGATATGGAGTATTTCTTAAATCTGCCTATGGAAAATTTTCCCCCAAAGTCTTCTCAAAAGCAGCTAAATGAATTATATAATTCTTTCAGGACAACTATGATTCATAATGGTACAGAATATGGGCTTTATTATGTTGCTTTTATGTACGGGTATCTACCACTGAGATCTATGAGGATCCTTCTGTGAGAAAAGTCCTCAGGACCCTGCTCAAAATGTTGCATGTTTTAGGGCTGCAAATGGTGTATATTAATAGGAAAATTCAATTTGTTTTTCTTTTCATCCTTCAATAACACGTGAAGAAAACAACATGGTCTAAACCTAAGCACAGTATTCATGCTGGCCAGCAACCCACTGTTGCGCCACACACAAAATTCCCATTGAGGTCAGTGGAAGTGCCCTGAGCAGAGCGGCTCTTGGACTGAGCCCGTTTTTGTGTGCGTGTATATGAGCGTGTGTGTGTGTGTGTGTTGAGTAATAATTTTCCACACCAGAAAAAAAAAAAACCCTAAAACTTTGTTGTCATGCTATCTTACAAGGAAGCTAGTTTCACCCACACAGAGTTGAAAGCACATACCACTCTGTTACAGCACATAAACACTGTTATCACGCTAGTTGCAGAAAGAGCACTGTCACTGGGACATTTTATAGGCATGGGCTTTTATAGTATTCAGCAAGCTATTGAAAATTAAAATGTAATTAGTGTAGCAAAACAATAGTTTGCATCTTTTAATTACTGCTCCATTTTTTTGACAGAATGTTTTAATTATTGTTTTTTCTTCTGTTCTGTTTTTATTGATTTGGTGCCAGTTCAATTGTGTTACCAAGACCTCCCAGTACTCAATGAATTTACCTCAGGGGATTCTGCCTTCTTCATTGTTTTAAAATAAACCAGATCTCCAACTACCTACAAAACAAAATTAGAAGTGAAGGAGGAAAAAAGAAAAGCAGAAAGAATGGGAGAGAGAGGGAAAGAGAGGCAGGAAGGGAAGGAGGAAAGCTGGGGGCATAGAAGGAAGGATAGAAGGAAGGAAAAAAAGAAAGGGAAAAAGAAAAGAAAGAAGAA
Organism: Penelope pileata; assembly: GCA_013396635.1. NCBI lineage: Eukaryota > Metazoa > Chordata > Aves > Galliformes > Cracidae > Penelope > Penelope pileata. The sequence continues at coordinate 1,908,446 of WBMW01003369.1, forward strand.
AAGAAAGGGAGAAAGAGGAAAAGGAAAAAAGGCAAGAAAAAACGACAAAAAAAAGACGAAGATAGGCAGAAAGACATGCAGGCAGGCAGGTAGGCAGGCAGGCTAAAAGAAAGAAGGAGAGGAGAGGAGAGGAGAGGAGAGGAGANAAGAGAGGAGAGGGAGAGGAGAGGAGAGGAGAGGAGAAAGAAAAGAAAAAAGTGAGAAGGAGGAAGGAAAAACAAGGAATAGCAAGAGGAAGGAAGTGAAAGAGGAAAGAAAGAGGTAGGACGGAAAGGGAGGAAAAGAGAAATGATTATCTGCTGTTACTACATGCCTGATTTTTTTATTCATAAGTTTGTTAGCGTGTATCTGTTATCAAGCTATATTATCAGATTTGTTTTCAATTAATTTTGTTAAAAATGTTGCTGTGATTTACTGAAAAGCAGTAGCAAAACTCAGCTCCTAAAGACATAACATTGATAAAAATTTGAATGTTGAAATCACAGTGGAAACACCAAAAAACCCCCCACTTTTTGATAATTTCAGTGTAGTCCCTTGGGGAACAAAATACACGTCCTGAGAGGCTAGGTTATGGTAGTACTAACTCTCATTCTCTGTGGGTGTGCATGCACTCAATTTATTGCAGCTTTTCAGCTGTCAAAAAAGTGCAAAGTAAGTGGGAAATGACACAGAGCACTGATTTAGAACACTTTCATCTCTATATGGTCTGTTTTCGTTAGCGATCAAGAGAGAGGAAAGTAGTGGTTAGGCACTATCTGTACTACAAAGCGAATGCTGTGGAGGCTATACAGCACATGGTCTTTTGAATGACTCTGTACCTCTAACTAGAAACAAGCAAACACACAAAGCACTGTATTTATTTGAGGGATTTTAATAGCTCCTTTGCACCCATCTTTGTACATAACAGGAAGCAAACCATTCTGATTTTCAATGTGCTTTATCCTAAATTATTTTTACCCAAGGGGTTAGTTACCATGTATTTTGTCTTTACTTATTACATATCTGAAAAATCTAACAAATCTTCCTTATTGCATACTTGAGCCTTTATGAGACAAGGCATTATTTGTGTTCTATGCTGATATTTGATTATTTAATATACAGTTTGGAGAGGCAAACAACAAGAAATGCAAAACTAAGAAGACTGACATTGCATTTTCAATAGCAAGATTTTCAGAGTAACAATTTTTTCTTCCATCTCCAGAAAAATGTGGTCATGCCATTCAGAGATAGTGCTGGTGGATGGGAGGCGCTGGTGGATGAAAGCCCAGATGAGGAGGAACTGGCTGAGAACCTGATGAATTTGGGAGGGTTACCACCATATCTCTCCTGGGGATTCATAGTTTTGTTTCCTTCCTTTCATGAAACATCTGGTTGCCCTTCCTCAGGGAGGGTGGCCTCCAATTACCTCTTTCCAAGTTAGCAATGAAGGTCCACTTTGCAACCTCCACTCTTGTAGTAGAGTCTGGATCCATCTAATAAGTACCAACCTGTTTTTCAGAAATAATTAAAATTTGATCTTTGTCAAGCAACACATTTCCACATGCTGCATTCCCCTTCCTAGACTTTCCACACAAATATTTGAGGAGAAACAGGACACAAAATTTTGTCCAGGAGTCAGAAAAACACTATGGCAGGCAGCACAAGGTAGCAGAAAGATGTGTAACAGAATCACAGAAAGGCAGAGGTGGGAAGGACCCTCTGGAGGCCATCTGGTCCAACCCTTGCTCAGGCACCTAGGAGCAGTTACCCAGGACCATGTCCAGAGTTCTGAAGATCTTCCTTGTGCCAGCCTTTGGTCATTCTTACAGGGAAAAGATGTTTTCTGATGTTCCGACAGAGCCTCCTGTGTATCATCAGTCTGTGCCCATTGCCTTCTGTTGTGTCAGTTAAAAAGAACGTAATGGTCTGCAATGAACCATGCAGGTGAAAGCTAGTTTATGCATATTGTTCTAGTGTTCAACTGCAGTGTGTAGCACAGGACAGTCCCTGGCAAAATCTTTGGTTCGTTTCAGGGAAAGAAAGATGCGAGTCTGGCAGTTCACACTGAAACGTCCTCATCACTGTCAGCCACTCATGGGTGCAGAGTTTGGCACTGGCCATGCCTTTAAGTCCAAAGGTGTGAAATATTACCTTCAGGCAACTCAACAAGCATTTTCTTTCCAGAATTTAGCCTTCAAACCCGCAGATAGCAGCAACACCACACAAATCTTTAAAATTAGGCAGTGGGTAGGAGCTGCTGCTTTTCATTCCCTTTTAACCTTTGCTGAGCTGCTGTTCTTTCAGTTGCTGCTGCAGTTACTTAATTTCCCTCCAGTGTTATCAGCTGTTGTGGTTTTTTGTCTGGTGGCTTCTTTTCAATTGAATGGTGAGAATAGCTGTGTCACAGTGATGCACCAGCCCTGGTAATGTCACAGTGACGTTGCAACGGGCAGCTATCAGTGGCGTTAGCAGAATGCTGGCAGTGGCCTGTGTCACACAGGGGTCACAAGCATGTCACCTGGCTATCAAGGAGGTGTGGATGGGCAGTCTTGGTGTGAGGCTGGGAGGCTGCCTATGGGTGCTCTGGCTGTTGATTCACCTGTCTTTGACAGCCACAGGAATACAACCAGGTCACAGAACACTCCTGTCCTCTCCTTCCTTTACCACTCAGCTAGAAAGCATTACACTTTTCTACGGTGACTTTCACCTAGGGATAAGGAAATAGACACCCCCCTTCAGTCTGTACCCTGCCATGGAGCTACAGGCAGCCGGAAGGTCACCACAGCCATGGACAAAGGGATCTCCATACTACCCACCTCCTCCATGTGAAACTTCTCTGTGTGTAACCTGCTTACAAACTTATGAGGGAAAACTGGGATTTACTTCATCAAGAAGAGAAATCCTAGACTTCATCAGCATTATTTGTGATAAATAGATATTTAAATAAATGAACTTCACCAGCATTAAACATATGTGATGAGAGCCACTGTGAACTACAGACTAGTACTAAAATATCTCTTTAGCTGTTTCCTGCTGATTTCCTAGATGTTTGTTCTCCCAGAGAGAGAAATGGAAATTTATTAATATCCATTGTTCATCCCTGAGGACATGTTTACACTTCCCATATGTTGTATGCATAAAATATTAAAGTATAAACTTGGAGACTGCTTCTGCACATGTCTGGAGTGAATCTTTTTATGAAGAACTCACTACACCTAACTTTAGACATTTGTAATATGGAAGTCCACATCTGAGCCAAGACTCCCTTTATAGTCAGCGGAAAAAAATACGCACAAGAGATGATTCATCTGACCTATTTCAGATGTCTAGGTGAGTGTCTTAGTTTCTAACTGAAACTTTCTCTCAGTGTCTGCTACAAAGCTGTGTTTTGGTTCTAGAAAGAAAACATGGCTGATAACACCCGGCAGCGCTGAACAGAACCAAGGACATTTGTATGTCTCTGCCAGGAGAGTAAAGAGGCTGGGGGGGCCGCAGGGAGCTAGGAGGGGACAAGAATGGGGCAGCTGACCCAAACTGACCAAACTGATATTCCATACCATATGACATCATGTAATATAAGGAAGGGAAGTGAGCAGGGAGGGCCCGTTTGCTTGGGGGATTGGCTGAGCATCAGTCGCGGGCGGTGAGCGATTGCTTTGTACAATCACTTATTTTGTATATAATTATCATTACTGTTATTTTACTCTATTTTCCTCTTTCTGTTAGTAAATAGTTTTTATCTCAACCCTCGAGTTCTACCTTATTTCTCGATTCTCTCCCCCATCCCAGCTGGGAGGAGGGGGGGGGTGGTGAGCGAAAGGCTGTGTGGGGTTTCCAGGCCTGCCTGCTGAAACCAGAACAGTGAGGACAAGATTAACCATGCCCTAGAAGTATCTATTTCCACTTACTTGGCTGTGGAGAGCTCGCACTGCAAATATCTCATGCTGGATGCAGTGAATCCGCCTCTTAATGCAAAGAGGAATTGTCCTGAGCAATCCCATGTTGCTGTCTCCTCACCAAATGTTTATAACAACCGTGAAGCTCAAAAGTTTTAGATGAATGTCTCAACAGCAGTAGTGGTATTGACCAGATTTTTGTTCATGCATGACACCTGGCTCCCACCTCCCCTGAGGACCTGAGATGTGAATGCTGTGAGTGTGGAGCTTCATGCAGGACAGGTCTTTTATAGCAGAGAAAGATGGAGCAGCTCCTCAGCTACCAGCCATGTGTGGTTGTGTACAGCCTTCTCCCTTCAGTTCACAGCCCCAGTGATCGTAGCTTTAATATTTGCCATGCTGCTATCAGAGAATCGTAGGGATTGTAAGGGATCTCTGGAATTATCTGGGCAGCCGGTTCCAGTGCTGTCATCCTCAAAATAAAAAAGTTTTTTCTGATGTTTGTATAGAACTTCTATGTTTCAGTTTGTGCCTGTTGCCCCTTGTTCGGTCACTGGGCCGAACAAATAATAGCCAGGTGCCATCCACTTGACTCCTGGCCTTTATATATTTACGAACATCGATAAGATCCCCTCTCAGTCTCTTCTCCAGGCTGAACAGTCCCAGGTCACTCAGCCTTTCCTCCTAAGGGAGGTGCTCCAGGCCCCTCATCATCTTCGCGGCCCTCCACTGCACTCTCTCCAGTACATCCCTGACTTTCTTGACCTGAGGAGCCCAGAACTGGACTCAGTACTCCAGAAGTGGCCTCAGCAGGGGAGAGAGGAGGAAGAGGATAACCTAGCATTTTGCCTCCATTGCCTCAGTCTGCTGGGACCATGGACTCCCTGAGAAGCCAGAAGATGTTTTGCTGTCATGAGGTACTCCTGAAGAGCATGAAGGAGATGTTTGTATACATACAGTCCCTGCAGCAATAGTTTGTGTGCTAAGTTAGAGAAGGTTGGATAGAAGTCACAATATGCCAGGATTTCAGCATTAGCTTCCAGGTATGAGGAGGGTAAAACTGCAGTGAGGGAGGAAAAACGAAAGAAAGATGACTAGAAATAATCAGTTAGGTGTCATTTTTTCATACCAGGCCCACCCATACCCAGCAGAGCACTAACAAGTGTTCACCAATATTAAGCCTTGCAATACTGTGTTTGTTGTCATACCATTAGCAAGGAAGCCCAAGTGGTTCCCTCCAACAAAGTGTGGTGTTTCTGGCTGGAGGTTTGCTCAGCCAGCTCAGTTTGGCTCTGATGTTTATTTACATGCACACGATTGTGAAATTGTTATGCTGCAAACGGAGGTATTGAAGAAACTGTGGGACATTAATCTGCCCAATAGGCAGGCTCTGATCCTGTGGTCTGCTCAAGATGGGCAGACGCCCGTGCTGGGGCAAAACATGATGCAGGCTGGAGGTCTTACACAAGTGGCACAGAAAGGATTAGCTTACATTTCCGATTACAATTTCACAAACGTTTGTTTGTTTCACAGAGAACTCTATTTGGCAATCCATGGACCAGCACACCAGGACTCCCACAAGATGGTGTGACAGTGGCCAGACTCTTTTAGGAGAAATGGAAGAAATGGTGTAGGGTACTCTTCCTTCCCCAGAAGCTTCAGCAGAGTCATCTTCCTCTCAGGAGACAGTCTGGCAGCCCCCTGGCCTTGCCAGCAGCCAGGTGAAGCAGTGCTTGCTTAGGAAAGAGAAGCCATTGCTTTTCTGTCCCACACAGTGTTCCCAGCGTAGGTTGTGTCAGCAACATCTCAGCACAGTAAAACTTGGAGTAAATACCTCCTGGAGACAGAGGAAATGAGTTGCAGCTCTGGAATAATTGTTTAAGGCTATCTGCTGACTCAGGAAAGCATATCTACATCCGACAAAGGCTGTTCACATCTCCAAAGTATTTTATTGGGCAGTAAAAGGAAGAGAACCATTCAAAAACATGCCTGAGCCTGGTATAATCAGATGATTCTGAAGCTGGAGCCCTGAACAAGAGGAACTTGCTTAAATGCAGCCCGTTTCCTCTTCTCATGAAATTAGCCATATCCTTGCTATATTACAGTAAAAACCTTTATGTCTTCATGTATGTACCTCTGCAGCCTCCTGCATCTTTCCACTTGCCTCCACTTACTCCTATGCCTCCGGTCCTGCAGAGAGAGTGCCTGGATCTTGAGAAATACTGGAATAAACTAAACTGGGTTTTGTATAATGCTTACTCTTGTCATGTGTGTTTTTCCCTTCTCCAAGTTTATGAAATCCAGACCAGGATTAAAAGATTTAGCTTTACATTCCTAAAAGCAGTGCAAATCTTTCCACCTAAATTAGTTGGCAAGTTGTCTTTGAATATCATGAACATGAAAATACATTTTAAAAGACAAATAAACTCTGAATCAGCTCAGGTGAAGAGTAGAAACCTGGTAGCAACACTGGTGTCTCTCAAATTCCTTAAATTTATTGGAGATATAAGAGACAAACTCTAAGCAGGCAGAATACTTTCAGACGAACAGCCTGTCTATTTTTGCTTTCATCTTATTTGGACACTGTCATGGCATTCCAATATAGATATGAAATGTCTGGGGTCAAGAGGAAAGCAATTATGAGCGAGTATCAACTTCTGCTAAAACCCAACAGGAGTGCAGACCCAAAGCTGCAATTCTGGACTGTGCATTCATTTTAAATGAATAAATGCATCACCTTGTTGTGTTAGTAAGTTAGCAAGAGTCTTGGATGTGCAAGTGGCATTTCCTCAGTTCACTACCAAGCTATTCTGCAGCATGTCCACAGATACCTTACTGTATGGACAGCATTGCTGCTTCTGCCCCATAGGAAGCATGGAGTGAGCGTGCACTCCCACCCTAGCACTGTCCTGCAGAAGATGAACTCCAAGCTGCTGCAGAAATTTGAGAAATCTGCTTTAAGGCATTAGAGCTCAGCTCCTTAAATTTTGAAAACCTGCGGTCCCAGACAGCCTGAGATGCAACAAGAAGTTGGCCATGACCTGGAGCAGCCTACCCGAGTCCTGCAGCATCCCCACGCCACTGAGTGCTCAGTGGGTCCCTAGGAGGATGCAGTCTGTCAGGAGCTCAGCCTTTTTTCCCATGTATTTGCATGTGGCTGTTGTTTAAACCTTTGATTGAAACAGCTTGTCCAGGGCTGAGCTGTGACGCTCTGTCTCCACAAACAGCCCCAGAACTTCAAAGGGCTGGCTGACATGAGTCAATCGCTTGTGGGCCCAAAATCTTAAAAAGAGTTGGTTGTCCCTTTTTTCCCCCTTATTTCACATGGAGAAGGCGGAAATCAAGGAGCAGGGTGGGTCACGCTGGGGACCACAGCTGTGGAGAAGAGGGCAGGGTTTCTCCAGAGGGTTAAGAGGAGGAGCAAGGGGAGCTCTTCATCCCGAAGGATGGTGTTGACTCAGGAGTGAGGTTACAAACCACTCATGGATAAAGTTGGACTGGAGTTGTTTCCAATCACAGTGCCCTGGGGCAGCTTCCTGCCAGGAGCGCAGGGCGTGTGAGCTGGAGATCACCAGTCTGGGGCTGCCTGCAGCCGGCAGTCCCCAGAAGCATTTTGCTGTCACTTACACTGCACCCATACAAAGTGCTCAAAGGACCTGAGCCTCACCACATGCAGCATTTACATCAGATTAGCCAGGACATACAGCATCATGTTTATGCCATTTTATGTGACTATGCTGGCGTTTTGCTGGCTGCGAGAGCATAGACAGTGCCAAGTCTGCAGTAAAGCCTGCTGATAAAATGTTGAGCCATCAGAATTGTTGCTGCATTTAGGATGGTGCCCTAAAGCCATATTTACTGCACTGCTGAACTGCAGCCTTGGCCTAACTCGAGCACCACAAGCTTCCTGCCCATACAGCAGAGAAAAATATGTATTTCTGGAAAGCTGTTCTCATCCTAAGAGAAGTTTCTGAGGAAAGGGAGCTAAAATGTCTCCTGCAGGTGCTTCTTCTATGCTGTTATTTACAAAGAAGCCCCAAGGTCCAGCCTGGCACAGCCAACTTTCAAACAGCTGAAGCCAGCTGAGGTGGGGTCCCCTGAATACTAAACAACAGTAGACAAATGCAGTAGGTTGCAGAGCTGTGTTTATATCAGGCTCAGAGGATTTGGTTTTCATTTCTATCTGATTTTTGGGCAACCACTGAAGATTGTGATAACCAAGTACATTAGCACACGCTGCCCTCCTGATATGGAAAGATTTTTTTTGTTCACTTTAAATGATCGATTTGGACTCATTTTCAGTCTTCTGTTAGTGGTGGAATTTGTAAGGCTTGTTTTCAAAGCAAGTAATGAGGAAAACAGTCCTTGCCTGTATCCCTTGTGGGAGCAGTTAACATGAATTATTCTGTTCATGTGAAAATTAAGTAGCCACTGTTCCTCTGTGTTCTGAACATCTTCCATATTCGGTATCACAAATGAAACATGTGAGTACAGGTTGTACATCCCAATTTCCTATATATGTGGTTTTTTTTTTTTTTTTTTTTTTTGTTTGCTTGTTTGTTTGTTCTAAATTCTGGTGAGTACACAGCAGAAATTGATTGTTGTTAAGGAGAGAGAAACTGGTAGCAGCCTTAGCCCTTGCTTGGATCCATTTTAAATAACTCAAAGCTTGTCAAGATCTGTTTTCAACTCCCAGGATGATCTGAGAGCACTTGAAATGCCTCCTTTGCCATCTATTGTGGGTTTCAGTGCTTGTTTTCCTCTGACTGCTGTAAGGTGCCAGTATCAAGACAGCTTGTCTCCTTTTTCTGAGTTGTGGGGCAGGAATTTGAGTGGGTGAGGTCTGAGGAGACATTATTTAGCCTTACAGTTTTGAAACTTTGTCTTCTTTAGATCTTTACTTTTCCCTTCATGTGTTTCCATTCACACCTGAATCATTCGTTATACTGGCAAGCTGGGAAGATCCTTCTCTTCTTCAAGGTAACCACACATTTCTGAAGTAAATTATATGTTTGGAGATTATAGAAATTTGTCGTCTAGGCACACACCCTGGCTCCTTTCCTTTTCCAAAGCATGTAATAATGATTCGTTTTTCTTTTTTTCCCCATAGCTAATGTATACCTAATGTGGGAACAGTTGTTTTCTTTGTTTTGATGGAACATTAAAGCAGGCTGTGTAACAAGGGAGGAAGTCTAAGAAGTGGCATTTTACTTTTAAACACAGCTTTGAAAATAAGTGGCAAGTCGAGTGATTGTGCTGCATTGCTGTAATCCCCTTTGTGATTTTCTGCTTGACCATCAGTTTAGGCATGGATTAAGCATAGAACAAAAGCCCAGAAACCCCTTTTGAATTTTGAGCTTGAATGCCCATGTCCAAGTTCACCTCTCCTTTCCCACTCTCTGACATTTTCAGCCCAAGTTCTGAGTCCACCCTAGGAAAGGACAAAATAGCCACTGCCAAGTTATTTTGACCCAAAGCAATGGCAAAAATAGCTGACAAGCTGTTTCCATGATATTAAAGCCATGAAATGTATTCTGCCACTCAAACGCCGTGTGGAAGGCTTCTGGTGGGACTGGAGGATGAAAGCGTGGTGCCTCATTGGGAAATATTCATGTTCACAGTTATCACTCTCTTATACTTCCCAGTCTTTAGTGTCTCACACATAAAGAAACGGAAGTGATCCAACCCACTAGTTTAAGTAAGATACAAAGCCAAGCACCCACTGTAGATGCTTCAACTGAAGTAAAGGAGATGTTGGACTGCTAGATAGTGAGAAATTGGGGTGTAGTGGCAAGAGTACTAGAGATCTAGAGAATCTCCAGAGTGGCAAGAGATCTAGAGAAAATATTCTGTGCTTGCTACCAAACCTTGCTCTTAGTCTTTCTGCAAGCAGCAGCAGAAAGCATTGATCTGCCAGCTCTCTCACTTTCGTATGCCAGATCTGGCCTCAACACATAGGAGTATTACGTAAAGGATGAGGGCCAGGGCAAAGAGAGGGAAATTAATCATGAGACTGAGGAGAACCTCTGACACAGAAGAGGAAAAGTTTTATTTCATTTTGTTCTCCATAGAAGAATAAAAACAAAAAATGTGGGAAAATAAATGGAAAACTGATAGGAAGCATCAAAGTCACATACAGAAAAGAGTCGTTCTCTTTTACAGTTTTTTCTTATCAAATTTACTGAGCAAATAAAAACTTCTGGGTGCAGTTTTAGTTGGGAAACACATTGTCTCTGTAAGAAAAAAAATCTCAAATACATTACATGTTTTGTTGGAAGAGTGTGGTGGAAAATGGTGAATGTGATGAGATCAAAAAAGGCAGCTGAAACAGGCAGAGACATTCTGGAAAATAGACACCTCTGTGTCTGGTGCTGAAAATTGTGTATGTGAGCCTCTGCAGCTATGTTTCTGGAAACCTTGAATACATGAGATACGGGGAAACTCTGAACTGCCAGCAGCAAGAGGCTTGCTAGCTCTCTCCTTGTTAGTTCCAAGCCTTTGTTAGAACGAAAATAAATGAGTTGTTTGAAGCCTAGAGGTAAAAGGGCATACAGCATACGGCACTCTTCAGTTCTTTACTTCAGCAAATAATTGTTTCAAATCCTTTATTCCAGAAAATGGACCTTTCTAATCCTTCCTTTGGAGCATCTGTGATGACCTAGATGCATTTGCTAATTGCTGTGTAATGGACTGAATGTGTTTATTAGGTTAAGTTCATTTAATGGGGGGGAAATAAAGGTTATTAAAGTTTGTTGTACCCAAGGATGAAAATTGCAGCCCTTTTTCCCCCCACTCTCTGTACAGTGATAAATTCCAGAAAATACATGCCGGCTCCCTCCAGTACGAGCCATCCACAGATGCATGTTTTCTTTCTATAACCAGCTGTAGCTAATTGCATCAGTGCCGCCTCTACTGCTGCACATGAAAAAGAAACCTGTAATTTATTGCAACAGACCATACTATTTCTGCTGTACATCTTGCCTGTTCTGTCATTCCAGTGAAGGGATTTCTCATGGTAAATTGGCAGTTCAGAAGTGGAAAACAACCTTGCTTAGAAGAAAGCTTTCAAAAACACCTCCATATGTTCTATCCAGATATTGATAAAAGAACAAACAGAAAACATATTGTTTATCTGTAGGACCATGATTTCCCCATCAGCTAAAGATATACTGAGTCAAATTCATGCCTCATGTACCTTTGTCGTAGCCAGCAGAAGTACAGCACGCATGATAATGGCCCATTCATTTTATTATTGCTCAAAGAGCATCGTGATGCCTTTGAAAACATACATAGGTGAGGTGGTGCAAACTAGCGTCAAAAGCAGTGGACCTGTGCCAGTTTATACCAGCAAAATACCTGGCTCCAGTCTCTGCCTCAGGGAATTTATGAATCATAATGTAACTCTAAGTAGATGTACTGGCTGTAAAATTCAATCCTGTCTTTAACAGCAGTGAGGCAGGAGAAGGCGAAAGGTGAGCCCTAACCTACTTTTGAGAGGGTCACATCAAGGGCACAGAAAAAGGCCTTTTAATTGTTCTTACAGCTCTGGGGAACGAGACTGTAATGAAAGGCAGTTAAATGTTAATCACAACTACATTGCTTGACTTAGGAATTAAATATAATTTTGCTAAAACCTGTGGTTTAACAGCATGAAGGCTTCAGGGACTGCACTGGTGCAAAGACCTCCCTTGCCCTTCGTCTGTTATCAACATCATCAAAGTTTAGCTAATAATGCTCATGTAACTACGTGCGGAGCTATGTTGTGAGATGGATCAAGGAACTGCTTCAGGTTAAAAATAACCCAGAAAAAATAAACTAATTAATAAGCTCATGGTACACACACTTAATAGCAGAGGCTAGCACTTGCAAAATGCTGGGAGAGCCTCATACAGCTGGCATTATATAAGTGAAAAGCACTTACTAATTCTCAGCTATTATTATGTAGCGCTGCTATTTATTACTGAGGGCTCAGCCTCTCGCTTGCATCTAGGTGTACATCAAAAAGACTTTACACACAGGCTGTGCAGCCAGGTGGCTGCCCCACAGCTCTACCTCCTTCGATCCCTGAGGTTAGCTTGCTCAGACTTCCCTGTGGCCGCGCCACAATGGCTTCCTTCAGCCTAGCAGCTGTAGAGCTGAAGCCTCAAGTGTTAATTGCTCTATTACATTAATGTGAAACTAGAGGGATGGAGTGGAAAATCACAGCCATTGTCTTTTCATTTACCCTAATTGAGCAAGCGACAGTGAAAGAGTGGCCTGGAGAAAGCCTCTTCTTATAACACATTTGCACTAGTTAGGAATTTTCACAGAGGGATTTTTAAAATTCTTTACATCCTCTTAGTAATGCAGCTTCAAAGCTATCACTAAGATAGACAAGATGTTCTTGTACCATTTTGCAGTTAGTAACAAAAGGCAGCAATCATAGCTGTACAGCTGAATTTAGGCAGCAGGTCTGCAGCTGACCCAGCACTGCTGATGGCCACAGCCATGCCCAAACCATGAGGGCATTCTCCCTTCATGTGCTGTGTCTGGACCAAGTAGCAGAGGGAAAACAGACTTCTTATAGGATGGAGCAAAATCTGTGGCTCATGTCACTGTAGCTCAGAGAGGTACACCACAGTGAGACACATCCAAGGATTGTCCTTCCAACCATAAGAACGTTCTTCCTTTGAACATGGTCTACCAGAGAACAATTTTGCATTTAAAGAAAGGGTCATGAAAAATGTGGCATGTGGCTTCATTATTGTTTATCCCTCTCTGCATGTACATTCTTTTTCCCATATTACCTTAGGATCAAAGCCTGTCAGTTATCTGAGGCAAGACCCCTTTAGCTTCAATGAGAAGGGTGCTTTTTTCATTTCTGAATAAAAGCTGAGGGCTTTTATTTTGTTTTCTGCAGCAAGGATTAACTGGGCATAGTGCACTCAACCACTTTGCTACAATCCATTTCCATTCCCATTCTCCACCTTTGCAGCGTGGTAACTTCGCAGCTGTGCAGAGTTGGAGCTATGTCTGCAGGTGACAGCCACTTGTCTCTTGGAGAGGGCAGCACCAGCTGCCTGTGGTGCTGGACTTGGGCATTACATCTGCAGGCAGAACGTACTGTTGGGCTTGCAGCTCTCAGTTTCCAGGTGGCCTTGGATTCACAGAATTATTTCCCTTCAAAGTGTTAAACCTCAGTAAGCACTATACTAATGTGACTCATTGAGCAGAGGATCAAAGCGGCATACAGAGAGATTCTATACCAAAAGAAATTAAGTTAGATGTTGTTCCAACTGTGCATTTTGTGCTGTTGCAAATGTATTTCATGCCCTGGTGCTTGTCCACGTCTTGTGCGTGCCACAGTTAACTGAGCAGTTCTGCCCTGCAGTTTTTGCTCTCCTAAGAAAATTTGGAGAGGATAATATAAACGCTATGTTTACAGCATGTAGCGCAGCAGATTGTCTGCTTAGTGCATGCAAGGCTTTTCTGATTACACCTAGAGACAGGCTGCAAATACAGCTCTTCCTTTGCAGTAACATATTGCACATTTTGTTGCTTACTGGATTTCTTTCTTTTAGGGAGGTTTGTAACGGGAAAGGCTGAATTCAAAGCTGCTGGTTTAACTAAGACAGAATGGGCCATAGTAGATTCTCAGTTTGTGTCACCTAAAACTAAATCTTTGGTAGTTTTCAAGTCACAGAATAGAATCATACAATCGTTTGAGTTGGAAGGGACTTTTAAAGGTCATCTAGTCCAACTCGCCTGCAATGAACAGGGACACCTGCAGCTAGATCAGGGTGCTCAGAGCCCCATCCAGCCTGACCTTGAGTGTCTCCAGGGACAGGGCTTCCACCACCTCTCTGGGCAAGGTCTACTAAGTGTTCTTGACTATTTTTCTGAATGCAGTAACATGAATATTTTCTTTAATGTTCTATCCAGGGCAGGAAGTTTCCACTCTTCTCTCCTACCCACCTGTTTGTTCCTATCCCTGTGCTGCTCTTTAGTGTCTCCTTGGTGTCAACTGGCAATGAAAGTGCTGATGCAACTTTCTGTGGGTCCATGCTGCAAAGGGAATTGTAGTGATGACCATGGTTAAAAAATTATATCCTCCATACACTGTGTGGACTTAACCCTATAGAGAATACACAGAATAGAAGAAAGTTTTTGGGATAAAGCAAGGTGAAAGGCCAGCTTGGGCATGGAGACATTCTCAAGATGTGCTGTGACTAGGTATGTGAGTCTGGTTATTATGCCACATATTTATGCCTGGCTTAACTGGGGATCTAGTTAAATGCAAGCCTGCAATAGTGAGGATGCAGTGGACTGGATATCTGCATGGTCCAGTCCCCTGAAGAGTTTGTCATATCCTGTGGAGGATGCGCTTTGTTTGTCCTCAAGCATGTCATATATGTAAGCAAGCTACAGTCCTGTCTTAAATATGAGTGTGCCCACAGCCTCAGATCCCATCATTTCATTTTTAGAATGAGCTAGAGCGAATGCAGATATGCCATGACTTGTGTAAGGGTCCTCTTTGCAGTATATTCACACCAAGGAGGAATTAATGTATCTGTTATCCTTTAAGGAATTCTTCTTATAACTTGTAAAATAACTAATGTTTTGTAAAGATAGCAAAAATAATGTGAAAAGGTTGTCAGAAGGTTGATATGACCCAGGGTAAATATGGCGATGATTATGTGTGGAATATAAATAACTTATATAAAGAGTACTAATACATAAAATGCATATTTTTCTTTAAAGAGAGATGAAGAAAATATTTACTACCTTATTAAATCAAAAGAAATACGTAATTAAAAAGCAATCTCTAGCTTCAGAGCTGCAATAAGCCTTTTTATTAGGTATTAATAATTTTATAAGGTACTGGATTGCTGGAGGGCTGGGACTATATGAATTGGTAATAAACCATCTTGATGCATCATGTTCTTTCAGTCTTGCCAATGTGACATTTGCTGTGCAGGCACTATACATTTAAATATTGTACATCTAAACTAAAGCAAATGGAAATACCCTGCTTATCCTAGAACCCTCTTACCAGACTGGCCAAATTAATATTGAGGGCACTGATTTAAAAAGAAAAGATGCATTTTGATGTGTGTTCATACGATAAAAATGTGGCATGCAGTAAAGTAGACTGTAAAGTAGAAAAACTGGGGAGGTATGCCTGGCACTTTCTAAGTGTAAGAGGGGCTATTGTGGCCTGATTTCTTTGTTGCTCAGTACAGCCACTCTTGCTGGAATAATATATATATGTACTGGAACTGTATACTCAGATGATGCCCATGTCATACGCCATATGAAAACTGCTGAGATCTCATATTAAGCTCCAATTCTCACAAAAAAAATAATCACAAATCAAACTGGTCTAATGCTAGTGTGAGATATGCTCTGTGCAGTCCGTTATTGCTGACAGCTCTTGGGAAGAAAAATGACCATTGAGAACAGATCCCATACCTCCCATCTCTTCCACTCCCTCTGATGATGAAAACGGATCTGCACGCATGGGCCCTCCCCACTCTGGGAAAACCAGCTCCTCACTTTCCAGTGGGATTTTGGCCCTTGTATCCAAATCTGTTAGCAAGATGACATCAATGAATTTGAAATGTTGTTCTGATGTTAATGGTTCTCTAATTAGCAATGTTTGAAGTAGCTCTGCTAAACTAAGAACATATCCTAACCTCAAGCCAAGACTCAATCCCACTCTTCTTTTGAAAACATTCAATTACCATTATTTTCTTTCTCAATGTTACCTTTCTGAGCTCAACCCACAGCTCTCATGAAAGAGGACAAATCGTCTGTAAGCGTCTTCTGCTTTAAAATAAAACAATCATGTATAAATTAGGTCCTCAAAAAATTCTGCAAGCATTTTCACCTTTTACTCAATAGTTTCAAAAATATTTTCAGCTTCTACAACTGTCTTACCGATATCTTGATACTACAAAACATACTACAGGGCAAAGGAGTTCAACAACAACTCTGTACCTCCAAATTATTTTTATCTGTGGGAGGACTGTAACAGAAACAGCAGCAGTGACATCAAAGAACCATAAACTGCATTTTGGACTTTCCATTATGGCAGCAGTTGTGGAGGTGGAGCACTCTAGAAATGTTCTCTCGTAGACTTGTTCATGCAGACATGGTTACTTTCAAGCTGATGTATTTCAGTATCTATTCTATTAATAAATCTTTCCAGGAGTATGCTCGTAATCTGTTTAAGGTTAGCAATAAAAACTCACTCAGAAAAGGAGAGAAGCAGAACAGACACAGTAGCTGAGTTTTTATAGTAGCAGATCAAGTAGAAATCTATACGTATATGTGAAAAATATGAAGCTAAGCAAATCTGACTGACAGAAGGGGAAGGAAGTGACAACCTGTCTGCTGTGCAGTCACAGAAAACTGCATTTTGGTGTGAGTAGCTAAGGATAGTATGAATTATAGACAAGTTGGTACATACTTTTTCTCCCATTTTCTGTGGCATGGTAAGTATTCTTCCAATAGTTCAACTTGGATAGAAATATTATGTTTTAGAACCTTTTTGTCATGTAGTCTTTGTTTGCTTCCTTGTGTGTTTTAAGAATGGAGTGTTTTATCATTTTTGCATCTGTTGTTTTTACAGAGGGTGCTGCTTTTTCTCTCTCAGAAATTTGGCATGTATGTGGCAGTCTTGATTAGAGATGAAAATGAAGCAGTGTAGTGCATGTGAGAGAAGACAACCCACCATCCACAATGTGAGATTTACATAATAGGAAGATCTTTGTAGAACACGGAGAGCCAGCAATCCTGAATCAGCAGGTTTCCATGCTGTTGTGCAAAGCATGGCATCTCTTGGTAGGCCCACCTTGTTATTTCTTGACCTAGGTAGGCTTTTGAATGGATTGTATGTGAATATTCAAGTCACACATATATGGAGATTAACATCTTAGACAATTAGTCACTTAGGCAGGTTACAAACCATGTATGAATGCATATGAAGATGTGCTCTGCAAGTAACTGCTGGTCTAATTACGTGACAATCATTGTGGCAAACCATGCACAATTGTTCAAACCACTGCGTATGTTTTTTCCATAAAAAGAAATACAAAGGGAAATTATATTTTATGACTCTGCCTTTCACCATATTATGCTACAGAAGAGTTCATTTGATGGCTAAGTCATTTCTCCTCATCTTTGGATGTTTTTGACCATATTTCATGTTAATCATTGAGACTCAGAAGGTATTATTATTGTCAAAAAATAGTTAACAGCGAGGCCAGAGGCAAGGCTATTTTCCAAAATCATAAGAAGTTATTTCCTTTTACTTTCTGAATTCTGGAGTTCATTACAATCCTTTTTCTCTGTAGTCCAGAGACTCTCACAGAACTGCAGTAGCAAAATCCAGTTTTGAAAAAATGTCTTAAAATGTATCTGTTAGAGAACAGACAGACAAATTACTAGTTCTACAACCACATGCAATCCCAGCAATTAGACTGTTGCCTTAGTTGGGTGATTCACAGAGCTTTCCTGAGTTCGCTAGGCCCCTCTATCTTCAGAGATGAGAAGGGCCTTCAGATTTGTGGATGACACCAAGCTGTGTGGTGCAGTTGACCCACTGGAGGGAAGGAATGCCACCAAAGGGGATGTTGATAGGCTTGAGAGGTGAGCCTGTGTGAACCTCATGAAGTTCAACAGAACAATCCCAAATATCAATACAGGCTGAGTGATGAGTGGATTGAGAGAGCAGCCTTGAGGAGGACAAGAGGGTGTTGGGTGATTAAAAACTTGATATGAGCTGACGCTGTGCATTTGCAGCCCAGCAAGCCTACTGTGTCTCAAAAGAAGCATGACCAGCAGAGAAAGGGAGATAATTGTCCCCCTCTGCTTCACACTCATGAGATCCCACCTGGAGTAGTGTGTCCAGGCTGGGGGCCCCAAGTGTAGGAAGGATATGAAGCTGTTGGAGTGAGTCCAGAGGAGGCCACAAGGATGATGAGAGGGCTGGAGCACCTCTCCTATGATGACAGGCTGAGAGAGTTGGGATTGTTCAGTCTGGAGAAGAGAAGGCTCTGGGAAGACTTTATAGTGGCTTTCCAGTACCTAAAGGGGGACTACAGAAAAGCTGGAGAGGGACTCTATTAAGGAGTGCAGTGATAGGACAAAGGGTAATGGTTTTAAACTTGAAGAAGGTACATTTAGATTAAATGTTAGGAAGAAATTCTTCACTACGAGGGTGGTGAGGCACTGAAACAGGTTGTCCAGAGAAACCGTGGATGTGTCATCCCTGGAGGCATTCAAGGCCTGGTTGGATGGGGCCCTGGGCAGCTTGATCCAGTGAGTGGCAACCCTGCCCACCACAGGGGGCTGGGACTGGGTGGGCTTTAAGGTCCCTTCCAACGCAAATCATTCTGACATTCTGTGATTTGCCTTCAAAGGCCAGACCTGGGAAGTTTGAACAAAGCACCTTCAATCTCTGATGAGCACTATTCATCTGAGCTCTTTCAGTTACTTGCTCAGGATGAGAGGAACTGCAAAGCAAGCCTGCCTCTCCATTGATTGATAATGGAGCATGGATAAGTATCTCAGATGTGCAGACATCTGTACATGGTCAGACAAAACTCCCTCTGAGTGAGAGATTCACAGCCATGATGGCAATCTTGAGACTGAAGTCACACGTAGTTGAATCACTTTTTCTAGGATACAAGAAAATATACAGCTGTGCTTTTGTGTTCTCTGCAATATAACTCAGGGAGCAAACAAAGAAACCGAAGAGATTCTGTTATTTTATCACAGTTATACTCTCTTTCTGGAACTTTTATGACAGTATTAGCACAGCTTAGTTCTTTACTGGGGCAGCTACATGGCAAATATTATTGCATAAAACTGTAAATCTTATTGGAGCATTCATGTTTCCTGATACTAATTTGACTCATGGCACTGTGCAGATGTGGAGAGAGCTGCTCAAGTGACACCTGTGTTCTTCACATTCTAATAAGTATACTTATGACTAAAACCATGTAGCAATAAAGCTTACTGGTAGACACAGTCATACCACAAACTATCACTTAGTCTCAAACTGTAGAATTTGACGCAATAATTCCTGCTGTGGAGGGAATTAATTCTTTCTTGTTTACCAGAAACTTTTTTTCTACTTATTATTGGGATGATCATGCCACATGTTAGAAAGAAGAAGAGAAAAGCTACATAGTTCTTCTCCTACGTGTTGACAAGTGAAAAGTTTCAGAGTTTCTCCCCAGTCATGGTTCAAATTTAAGAATCTACAGAATTTCTTTCCTGAGGATCAGAGACATATCCTTGATAAACAGGAACAAATAAACAAAGTGAGTCACATGTAATTGGATACAAAGGTTATGATCCTTAATTAAAGCTGATTAAAGTTTGTAAACCCCAATTCCCTATCCTTAACCTGCTTTCTATGATTTTTTTTTGCAAGTCCTTCCACCAATTTTATCATTTAAAAAAACAACACTCTTAGGCTGAGCAAAATGTTCATTCACTGTTCAGATAGTATATGTAAATCTCTTTCTCTTGGATAATGATTGAAACCATTGTGGGCTGATCATCCTCCGTGGATTTAGAAGGTGAGGCTTGGCTGAACACCCTGACACCCTTCAGGTACAAGGACGACTAGATTTACTCGTTACTGTTTTGAAAACCTCTTTAAGAACAACAGAAACAACAAAGTGTGCATTTCACTCAGGATTTCTGAAGTACCTTGAGGATTTTATTTTAGTTCCTCTTGTCACTATTAATTCCACATCCTTTGTGCTTAAGCAAATCAGCCACATCAGTCCTCACATAGCTGAAATATTTGCAGATAACTATACACAGTATTGTTACCAACTAGCTGCTACAGTTAGTACCAATAGCTCTGAACATGGTGTGGTCCTCAGCAAAGTACAGCCTAGGCAAGAGCTTTAAGGCCAGTTTAGATAGTCATGGTCAAAGGTAAATAAAGTGCGAGGATATAGCAAGACGCTGCTAGCCTAGAGTGGTTCAGACAAAAACATGAGAACAAACAGATTTCAGAAGTTTGCCCTCAGAAATATAATTAAATGGATTCCGTTGGTATTCTGATGAAGGCTCTTTTTCAATATGGGATGACCAGAAACTGGACTTGTGCTAAACGGAACCAGAAACTTGCTTACAAGCATCTACTTGCTGCTGAAAATGAGAATACCCTTAGAATAGCTTCTTCTTCCTACCTTTTTTCTTTTTTTTCGATGTACACATATAGTGGGCAAGAGACAATTATGGCAAGTAATAACCAAAGTAACTGACGTAAGGAAAGATGTCAGCAAACATTAGTTGACCAAGGGACAGCAATTCTGCCACAGACTACTGTGAGATTTAAGAATTTGGTTTTGTTCTATGTTGAAATGAAACTAGAAATGTTCCATCAGTTATGTGTGCTGGTGGGATGAATGTGTCACTTTAATAGCTGGGTGGGGAAGGGATGGGGCTGGCATGTGTAAGACCCAGATGCAGCTTCCTGCTCTACCTGATTCAGGACAGGGATTTTCTGTCCTACATCAGGGATTTGAACCTGCTTCTCCCACATGTTCAATCAGCACCCCAGACAACCAGCTCTGGAGACTTTCCTTTGCATCTTTTCTCTCTTACTACAAAACAGGATAGTTCAATGCAAATGTTTTGAGGATCTCTGAGAAAGATTTTGTATAAGATTTTGGGTTCTCCTGCTTTTACAGCCTGCAAGATAAATGATGTTCTCATGATAAAAGCTGAAAATGGCAAAGGCATCTTGTCATCCTGGGTGCATTTCTCTTTAGGTAGCTGTTGCAGTGCGTTTGCTGTAGAGTGTACTTTCCAACAAAACTGTGGGCACACTGCAGAAGTTCCCGTAAATTCCAGACACAGCTGCTGATAAACTGGAAAGAGAACAACAGGAGGTTACCAAGGGAATTAGGATCACAAGACTTACAAGGAGAAATGGAAAGAGCTGGACTGCTTTACCTTGGGGAAAAGGTGGCTAAGGGGTAATCTAGCAGTAGCCTAGAACTGCCTAGAGGGGAGTTATGATGAAGACAGACACAGTTTGGTAGCCTCAGACTGCAATAAGAGGCAAAAAAACCAATCTGCAGTTTGGGAAAGTCAGACCAGACATTAGGAAAAATATTTTCTTTCATTGGGAAGATAGTGCAGCACTTGAGCAGGTCGTCAGAAAAGCTTGATCCTTCCATGAGGTGTTCAAGACCTGGAAAGACAAAGCCATGAGTGACCTGATTTTGAGTGGGAAGTAGTCTTGCACTGAGTGAGAGGCTAGATTTGATGATCTTTAGAAGCCCTTTCCAATCAATATTTCTATGATTCTATTAACACAGGGGTGGAGGAAGGGAGTACTCGTCATGATAAAGACGAGAGAAAGCTTAGTTGTAAAGAGAAGGAAAAGAAGGGTTTCGAGCAGCTGGACACCACCTCAGCATGGTGATACTGTGCTGAATCACCATTCTGAACCTGCCTGAAACTGTCTAGTGTCAAAATGATGAGACCTCTTAGTACAGAAAGTTTGTTTAATTTTTCTCTTGGGATGTTGTATGCTATGTTTATTGGGATCCTACAGTGTTACAGATGTAGTTACAAACCTTCAATTAACTCTCAACAGCAGCATGACTTGGAGGACAGGGAAATGCCTTATGCTTCTCTCTCTGAGACCTCCCATGACCTGAACAGTTCATCCAGCAACATGAATGATCTCTGTTATTTACAGTACAGACTCCTGTGAGACTCACAGTGTGTCAGTTGGGTTGGATAAGCAACACAGATGATGAACCAGGAGAGATTAGGACTAGTAACATCCCCCGGTTAGCTTAAGAGAATAGAAGATGCTTGTTAAGAAACACTAAGTTGGTCTGGACAGTCAGATGTGTAGCCAGCCTCAACAACATCTCTGTTATTTCACAAGGGAGTATTTACCTTCTCCTGAGTTTGAGTGCTTCTACCATCCCCTCTTCATAGTGAGATGAGACCAGTGCAGTACATCCTTTCCCTGCTTTCATCTTTCACAGCATGTGCTTAAATTCCTGAAATTTAAGATCAAATAAAATATTCCACCCAAAGAAGCGAGCAGAGATGGAATGGACGCTTAACTGCCTTATGTGAGGACACTAGTCTACAAGAAACTGGGACGCTGATCTGTGAGAGACATAGGATGTGTCTCCAGCACACACTGTGCCACACCTGAGCTGTACATGATCATGACGAAATTCATAAGAAGTGCTAAGCTATTAAGAGATCTACCCATGCTCTGACATCGCAGAATGATACTTCTGACCAGCAGCTGACATAAAAATTCCTGTTTGGATTTTCTGCCACAGGATTAAGATTGAACTGTGTCATTTTCAAGTTTATAGATATTCTTAGGTGTTAGGAAGGTGTCTAGGTGGTCGTGGAAATTTTTCAACTGACTATGAAATCACTTCAAGGCTGTTGCTTCAAACCATTCATGATCATCCCAACATTCCATTCCAGTAGAACTAGAGAACACAGAAGATCCAGGCAGCATGGATGGTCCTGGCTATCTTTTTGTCTGTCTTGAACGACAGCATTTCCTCCTGCTCATGAAACTACAATCTGTGTTGATGCCTCTCATCCTGCACACATACATCTATCAACCCATTTATTCAATCAGCATGGTAATTTATTTATTATTTGTTTGTTCTCATTGAGACAGCCGCTGTGTGGTGGATTGGTCTCCCGGGAATCAGATGAACAACATCTGAGAAGTTATCTGAGTTACCATATGTTGAGGGCAAACGTCATGAAAAACAAAGCCACAAGATTATCCTTCGTGTTATTGTAGTTTGAAGTAGGTTGTGACTGTGGCAAATATCTGTGACTTTCTGTAAGAATAAACCACATCTGATAGGGATGACAGTCACTACGGTGTTAGAAGGTTAACTGAAAAGGAGGAGGATCAACGTGAGTCATGCCATCAGGTGAAACAGTTCTACCCTTTTATTTTGTTTTGTTACTTAGTGCTTTTCAAAAGATACTCCAAGATACTATACAACTGGAAAGATGACTAAGTGCATTCTGTGTGTTGTGGAGTGCTCTTTATCTCCCATTGATGGTGGTAATTGCTGAGGAAGCATATCACTTTTTGCAAATTCAGCTGTAAATCTTAGGCAGCAAGCTGGCAAAGAAGGTCTTCCCCTGTAATACAGCAGCAGGAAATACAGCACAGAAAGTGCTTTTTCCTTCTCCCATCTACCAGCAGGACTAACCCCTCTAGGAACTTTTCTGTCTTTTTTTGCTGGTCCTTTAAATCAGAGAAGTAGCTTCACACCTGGGTGGTCATTTCACAAACAGCAGCTGCTTGTTCCATGTTTCTTTCCACTGGAAAGCAACAGATCCCATTTTTCTTTTATTTCTGTCCAGGGAGATGGCTACCTTCTTGTATAGATGGAAGGCAAAATTAATAGCATGTGTTTTTCTCAAGGCAAGAAAGCAAGCAAATGAGGAAAACCTACTAATCTTCCCTAATTTGCAATTGAATTTCATCCTGTATTTTAAGGTCAGGATCCCATGGTCTTCAGAGAACTTACAATGATACATGTCACTGATGTATGACAATTTAGTCCACTATAATTATTACCGTTTCTTCCAATTTGCTCAAACTTTCCGTACTTTATTGAAACTTTTTCCTTCTTTTACTTCGCAGCAAGCTCCAGAGCTTGCTAAGTCTAGGTGTCTCTACAAAGCTGTAATGGGTTTTGGGGTAGCTTATGGATGCCTCACCCTGGAGTTTGTAAGGATTAGTGCAATTTCTTTTGGAGCCTATTGCAGGGGAGCAAAACAGGCTGAACTAGAATAAAAATGGTGTTTGCAGCAAATCTTGTCATCTCCACCTGTATCATGTTTTCATTCATCGAAAATGTATGTGTCAGGAAAATTAGTTTCAAACAAGACCTCTGAACTTCTGAAAACATTTGCTTTTTAAAAAATTTTTATTTTTTCCTGAAGGGTGGTGGAAAATAAAAAGGTGCAGGCCACGTTCTAGTCTGACAGTTTGAGTGGTATGCTTGCACAGGTCACCTTGCATCTTCAGTATCCACTTCCCCTCTGCACTGACAGAGATTTACTTCAAACTAGCTCAGTAGAATCAGTGTAAATTCAACTCCATCTCATCTCAGTGAACTGCAGAGATCAGTCAAAGGCAGAGTAAGGTTACAATCTGTCTGAAGGAGTGGCTTCCAGCTTGGATGATCTTTCCCACTGAAAATTCCCACGGGTCCACTTTGGGTTCATGTAGTGCTGACGACACACCACACAACATGAAGCCTTGCTACCTGCAATAACCACCCTCATCCTCACTTCGGAATACTTCTTTCCTGTACCCTTAGATGTTTCAAGATACTTTTACTTTATGCTGTAATCAAGTTATCTGTGCTTGAAATCTTGGTCCTTGTTCCTCTGGATTCCACGTTAGTGAGGAATAAGCCAGGTCAAAATGGTGAATCAGATTCAGTCAGCATCCCTCAGATCCCGTAGTCCTTTCTATACTGATTAAACAGACTCCTAACAGATAGTTTTGCTTTTGTCTGCTGAAACTGTGATAGAAAGCGTACAAATCACTCCTCACCCAGGACCAGTGGAGAACGGAGGTTTTGCCTGGAAAGCAGCAACTGGGTATCTTTTTACTCTTGGGATTTAGAAGCTCTTAAATAATAAAACTAACAATACATAACTTCAAATTTTCTAACAAGGAATTAGCGTTCCTAGCTGTAATAAGCCACTAAAGACCCTTTGTTCTTTCTGTACAAACTTGCAAGTCCATATGTTATATTATCATACTGTCTTTGGGGTAAACCATGCTTGGGTTTCCTGTGAAGAACTCACATAAGTGATCTGGCCTGTTTTGTTGACTAGGCTGAGAAGCATTCAGAAGTAAACAGACAAGCAGAGAAAATAAAGTGACATAATATTACAGATTGTGTAGGACAAAACTCAGTGGGTGTATAAGATTTGTTACCTCAATTGTCTACAGCGAAGAAATATTTTTTTAATATTCAATAAATCTGTGGGACCTGCAGTTTTACCGCTTTCAGAACTAATTTCTAGAGATGGATAGAAAATTTCTGGAGATGGATAGTAAATTACTGCTGATGAACAGAAAATTACTGTTGAGCAGTTTTTTTTCCTTCTTCGTTATGATCTTCATGGTCCATGTGGCAAAGGGGACTGCATCTGTAGGAAGTGGTTGCATAATGAACTGCTGATATCTCACATGTAAACATAAATAAAACTGGAGATGTTGGGCAATCATCTTTCCAGCAAGATTGTGTGGTCCTTCTGAGTGGCCAGCTCTGAAATGTGTACAGAATCAATGAACAGTTCATACACAGCAATACCAGTGGAAATGTTTGACATGGGAGGTTGCAAGAGATAACAACATTTCTCATGTTTCAGTCTGAGAAAGACATCAGTTTTGTTCGCTGAAATGAGTAGGTAACTTGTTTTCAGAAAGATTACCAAATATTTGACGGCTATGATTCCTTTCATCTGCACCAAGCTAGAGTTAAAAATGTCATAGGATAGATTTTGCTCTGAAGAATAAATGAGTAAATCCATTATTTTAATTCCATTGAATGCAGAGGGCTTCCTTCGGACATATCAGTGTATTGGCGAAGTCTGAATCTAGCTTATCAGTCTTATCTAAACAGAGCCAGTCATCCTGTCAGCATATCTCACTCCCACTTTACTGTTAACACTTATTCAGTGCCAATACTATATTAACTGTTCTACAAAAGGTGTAGAAAGGGCTACCTACACCCCCAAAGAACCAGTTGTTTTGTAAAAGTAGAATATATGAGAATATATGTCCACATCAGTCTTAAAATGCCAACATAGTGTTACTCTGTGGCTAGAAATCTTTCAGAGAGAAAAGGAGTATGGGAGCAAAATCATGAGCACAAATCTAAAATTTTGCTCCTCCTGTGATGGAGAAAATCTAAAGTGGGCTGAACCTGCCCTTGGTAGAGAAGATAAACCCTTATGCTGGCAGAAGCTCTAGGTAGAGATGACTTCAGTCAGTGTAGGGACCTAGCTCATGCGTGCTGCCAAGGTAGTCCAGCTCTGTCCTCCATATACTGGAAGGCATTGTACAGTGAGCAAGAGTAAGGCATTCAGAAGGGGACCTCATTGTCCCTTTCCCTTTGCATCAGAATGGAATAAATGCGTGGTACACAATTAAAGGAAAATGCCCTGGCCACTCCAGAAAAAAAGAGGATCTTCATTATTGGTTGGTTGGGTTTTTTTGGACTTACAATTTTGTAGGAAAATCTTTTTTTCTAAGATCAACTATTAATTTCAGTAGAGACAATAGTCAGAAGAGGAACAATAAATCAGTTTGAATGTTCATTAAAACATGCTATGAAAAGAACAAAAATCTTAATCAATGACAACTACCTGTTCAAACACATCCTCCATATTCTGTTCTTCTAAAAACATCGTAAGAAGGCCCAAAAGATTGCATGATACCACTGACATTTCTGTTTCTTGAAATGTTTTGTTCTCTCAACCCCAGTTTTGCCAGTGGAAACAACCATTCCCCAATGGAAAGTTAGTGTGCATTGGGACATGCCAGAAAGTAAATGAGTAAAACTTCTAGTTCTCTACTTCTGCACAAATTCCTCTTTGGTTGTTTTATTTTTCTTAATAAAAACATATTTGGAAGAAGAACAGCCTCTTAAGTGGGGACTGGAACACATTAGAAGCAAAGTGCAGAGATGCAAGAGTCAAGCTGACTCTCTGAGTACCTCCTTTCACGCCTGCCTCCCTTTTCCGTCTTGAATACCTCATTTGCCTACAGATTATCTCAAAAACAGAAAGCCACTCCACTAGGGTGTCTTTGAAGATAATTTATTATAAATAGTGACTTGAGGAAAGGCAGCATCATCATGCCCAGAGTTAACTGTTAATCCTTTCAAATGCTCTTTGTGCTGTATTTTGGGTCCAAACCTTGTATACAGTGCCAAGCGTACAGAGATTTAAAACAAAGCATTCAGTCCAGTTAAACCAAGCAGAAGTGCAGCAATTCCGTGAATTTTTTTCTGTGTATCTTATTGGTCTTTTCTCTTGTTCTGTCTCTTGGAAATGCTGGTTATCAAATGCATGCGCTGTACCCACAGTTTTGTTCTATCCATCACTCCTGTGAACGTTGTAGCGTCCATGGACAAAAGACAACACTTGTAACAAAGTCGGGAAATACCTCTCCATAGAAGAACATTTCGTACAATAAAGGAAGTGTGATCTTCATTCATGCTAGAGAGTGTTATGAGTAGGGACTCATGGTGTCAGAAAGTAATGCTGGTTGCAGTAACAAGTAAATCCTGGTCATGCCAATAAACTGTGTTGAGACAGGACTTTCTCAATGCCTTAGT
Source organism: Penelope pileata (assembly GCA_013396635.1). Lineage (NCBI taxonomy): Eukaryota > Metazoa > Chordata > Aves > Galliformes > Cracidae > Penelope > Penelope pileata. The sequence continues at coordinate 1,935,714 of WBMW01003369.1, forward strand.
CCAAAGCTGTGAAATCATCTCTTACAGAATTTCAGCTCCTGAAGCTGCTCTTAATTTTTGGCCTTAAAGCAAGTGAAGTGATGTCTTTGACTCAGCTCTTAATAATAAAATCACACATTATAGAAGATATAAATACATATTTTAAAAAGCCACAGTTTTCACCTGGGGGAAAAAGAAAGAACCTGACATGACAGATATTAGTAATCTTGTTCATATGCCTATTAGAAAGTGGTCTGATATTGTAGTAATGGGTACTGTATGAGAATAGAATAGGAAATCTGGAAGATTTCAAAAAAATTAAGACTTTTTCTAACCTGCATTTAGTCTTCCATCCTATCTTTCTCTAATCGGTTCATAGAGTCTTTTCCTACAACTCTCAATGCTGTGGTATTTGAAGACCTCCTGGCAAAGTGAGAGTGGGGGGAATCCTGTCGCAATCTGTTAACAGGAATATTTCTTCATGCCTGATTGACAGACGGAGAAACAGAAACAGAGATTTACCTGGTCCTCACAAAATCATGAAGTACATCTGGGGCAGGCACAGGAGAAAGCTCATGCTTGATCTCTTGTCCTGTGAGAAACAACAGCATTTAACCATGCCTATCGCAGCATCCATTCTTGTCCTCCACTTAGCTTCCTTATTCTTCCTTTCATCACTTTGCATGTTCTCATTTAATTGACAATACCCTTTCTTTCTCCACTCCCAAGCACCCTCCCGATTATCACAACTACTGTTCCTTACTAAAGCTCATTTCAGACAAAGTTCTTGCCTTACTATGTGAAAGGAGGAGTGGACCATCAACGGGTGTTCACACTTTCACAGGCCCTCTGGGGCTCTGTTCGGATTAGATCTTGTGGCTCAGATTTTCCACCAGTTGAATTGATTCTTAATGGATCGCCTTAAAATGTTTTTTACCCCTTCATTTTCTACCATTTCTGCTCTACAGCATCAGTACCCTCTTGAACTGATTATTGAATTAAACAAGCCTTTTGGAAAGTTATACAGATTCAATGTGCATCACACAGAAATCAGAATTGAATGTAACTTTCATTACTAGATCTCCTAAAGAATTGCACAGGAAAGAGAAAAGATTGAAGAGGAGCTGCTCAGTAAATCTGTCAGTGGGGAAGAACCTCCAAGCCTCCATGAGTAAAGCTTTTTCTAGCGTCAAGGATATAACTGCAGGATTGAATTGATGTAGAAGAGCCACCTGTGAGGTTCAGCTGTCCGTCATGTGAGCTGTTTCTACACAGTGCATGAGCGTGTGCAACATCTAACAATTTGCTAGCTGTCTTAAGGAAGTGAGTGGTCTTGACTGTTTTATATCTAGTTTGACCAAAAGTGATGGTTTTGTGGAGTTCATAATTTACATTGACTTTGTTCTCTTCTTTTTCCTCTTTTAAAGATTTTCCACTAGCTTTTCTTGGACTGCAAGTCTAAAAAAAGTGCAATATTGAATATTACTGTTTGAAGTTTTACCTGTCTTGGAGGAACTCGCTATACAAATCACAACGATTCCTTTCTGTTCCCACATTGTTTTAGCACTGTTAGTAGTACCCAGCTCCTAACCCCAAAACTTAACAAACAGGACGAGGAGGAAATCCCTGCTTATTTAAATAAATGACAAAAGGATATATCTCAGGGCAAAACAATTTTGATTTTGTTCACTTTTTTTCCATCTTGACTTTTTTTACCACACAGATACTGAAATTAGAAAAAAACCCCATGGTTTTGTTAAGAAATATTGCCTGAACACAGAAGTCATGGTTTTGATGTTGTTGGTATTCTAGTGCAAGGAATGGCCTTGATGATCTCTTAAAATGCCTAGCAGCCTTTCTCCTCTCTCAGACTATGATACTTCAAAATACAAGCTTGCCATTGGTTTTCTGTGAAGACATATACAAATAAAACTTGATCTTTCAAGTGTCTGAAGGGAAATAAAAATGAAACATAAGAATTCAGGTGGATAGAATGGATTTTTCCATGCAACTATACAGACTACACTACCAGTTTATTGTGAATTCAGATCTTGGAGGCCATTAGTTGCATGGGTCTTGCATTTTTAATGATCAGTTTGCATTTCTAGTGTTCATTGGTGCAGAGGAAAGATGGAAAGTGGGAAGGGAGTGCACCCAAATGGCTCAGAAATCAGATAATAAATAAAAGAATGTAAGGATTTCTTAAAGCCATTCCCTTGATTTCCCTGACTCATGTTTTTTTCAAGCATTTGGGAGTGACTATAATGTCAATTCATCAAACTGCTTTGCTTTGAACAGTGTGTAAGTCAGAATTTCAGGAGACTACACTGAAATGAACTATATTCAAAAAATCCAGACAGTTGTGCAATGGCAAACCAGTGACCTGTTTGAATCTGTCTTATCTTAAATATCTTAAATATATCACTTGGAATGTTGGCTCTCTGAGGTATTCTCCATCCTTCAGTTTCATTGACAGTCATCCCTCTGCCCATTTATGAGCGTAAGGAAAAAATAGGAATTAGTGAATCACTGGCACATGATTTCTACGTGGGAAAAAAACATGTTGTTGCCCAGTGGACACTTTTTTTCCCATAAAGAATAAAACATTGGGAAATGTGAACATGTGGGTGCTGCCCACAAAAATGCAGTGAATTATCCCTCATTCTCCACTGTTTTCTGTGTGAACACTTTAAACGGTAATAAAAAGCCCTACCACTTATATCTCACAGTGTAGTACATTATACATTTCACTAATAAAATGTAAATACACTTAAATATACATCTCTTTACCTAATACATTTTATTGTTATACTTAGCTGTGCAGCTGTTAACTGCTCTACGTTATTAAGAACTGTTGTTTCTGGCATCTGTGGCTTTTTTCCATCAAGTGTTACTTTCCTGACCCACTTTATTAGCATCAAAGGAAGGTGAATTACTTAAGGATTAGGATGAAATACCTCTTAGTAACAATTGCTAATTGACGTCAGATTAGTGCTTTGGCACTACTTAGTGTAGCTGCTATAATATAACTTTGCAGTAGATGGTAGCCAGAAATAGACTGTGGACCTGCAAACCTCTGACAGTCAAAAACCAAATTCCCCATGCAATTGAAAACTCACATGATATATTAAGCTTTGCTTGATTTGAGCAAAAGAGGAAGGAATATAGACATATTTTAGTGGAATAGAATCACAAGTCAGTGATTCATTAAATCCTATTCTAACTTGTGCTCTTAAGTGAATAGATAGATGATTTTCTGTGAAATGGTATCTCCATAAGCATCCTTTTCAAGAGATGATCCAAGTTAATATAAATTCCAGTAGATTCTAATTTGTCAAAATTTCTGAGGAACAGTTCATTCCATCGCGGAAAATGTCAATAACTGCAATTGATATGAAACACTTTCTGTGAATGGCATTATCACAAGTTAGGCATCTTCTGTATTTCACACTCTCAGCCTGCACTAGCATTTAATTTTGTCCTTTCTCCTTTGAAAACACTGAAACTACCATCAGAAGTGACATTTCTGCAACATGTTTTTCAGGAAATCTTTTCCTTCAGAAACATTAACTGCTGCATTTTCAAATAAGACCATGGTGCAATTAAACCAGCCTCATAAAAAATGCTGATATCTAAATCTCAGGCTGGTGGCATTAACAGCTGTGGAAGGCCACAATTTACACATAGGTTTACATGAAGCCAGTTGTGTGATCTTCCTGTGTTGCTTTGCAGTGAAATTCATCCTGTGGCTTGGACTGGTACACCTAAATACTGCTCTGCTTCAGTGAGATGTGTATGGCACAGGGGCAGCGTAAGTGCTGAGGACTCTCTGGAGAGTTTAATGAGCATTTTATGAGAGCTGCCTCCTGCTTCAGAGGAGTGCAAGGTGGAGTTTTTGAGGCTAGATGGCCAGCCACTTGTTACAACTCTGTGGGAAGCTTGAGCTCATAGCAGCAAGATGTGCTAGCTGGCTTTGTAGCATGATTTACCTGGTAAGGCTCTGCAAAACCCATCAATTTCAATTTGCATAAGTTTTGGAAAATGGAGCTGCTGTGCTCACTGTGGGACATCCCCTCTACTATTTTGTAGTAGTTTTGAAACTTTGAGTTTCAGTGTTGTGTGAATCTTAAACTCAAAGTGAAACTGTCCATAGCCATGCAGACGTCATTGTTCTGCTTCTGCTGGTGCAGGCTGAAGCATCTCTAATCCCAATCAGAGGCTCTGCAGGAGCATTTCCAGCTTCTGTGAAGGGGAGGCTTTGGTTGGGGATGTTGCTATGGGTCAGCTGCATGTCGTCAGCCTTGTGTACTTACACATACACCCCATGTCTTTCACAGCATGCCTGCTTGTATATATCCGACTTCTTTGAGAATGGGACCCGTGTGGAAGAAGAAAATGGACAGACTAGGGAATATAAGTTTGCTAGAGTCTTTTTTCATGTCATTAGAAATACCAAGGATTTCTTGTCCAGGGATAGAAACAAAGTAGATTTACCAGCTATGTGGCTTGAAGAATTTTTACAACATGACTAAACACAGAGATACCTTTCAATTTGTGAAAATTTCATTTTGTTTTATATCAAAGAGCCTGAATTGCTTTAAAATGAATGTAAGGTAATCTACAACTTCAGTGTGCTTAAAAAGCAATGATATGACTTTATACTGAAACTACTTTTGAATCAGGACCTTCTGATAAATATATAAATATGTTATAAACAGGGCATTAAGAGACAGGCATTGAAGATAGCTCTCTTCATAAATGTCCAATGAATATTAAGTGAATAAGAGAAAAACTCACGTAAATTAAATAAAATTTCACTACAAATTAAAGATTTTCCTTTTTTTTTCCCAGCAAAACAGAACAACTATTATGATTTTTAGTTTTGTAAAAAATCACAGAATCACAGAATCACAGAATTGCAGGGGTTGGAAGGGACCTCGAGAGATCATTGAGTCCAACCCCCCTGCCAGAGCGGGTTCCCTACAGCAGGTTGCACAGGTAGGCGTCCAGGCGGGTCTTGAATATCTCCAGGGAAGGAGACTCCACAACNCTGTTTTTAATGCACCCTAGGATCCCATTGGCCTTCTTAGCCACCAGGGCACACTGCTGGCTCATGGCCAACCTGTCATCTACCAGGACCCCCAGGTCCCTCTCTGTAGAGCTCCTCTCCAGCAGGTCATCCCCCAGCCTGTACTGGTACATGCGGTTATTCCTCCCCAGGTGCAAGACTCTACACTTGCTTTTGTTGAACCTCATCAGGTTCCTCTCTGCCCAACTCCCCAGCCTGTCCAGGTCTTGCTGAATGGCAGCACAGCCTTCTGGCATGTCAGCCACTCCCCCCAGCTTTGTGTCATCAGCAAACTTGCTGAGGGTGGACACTATCCCCTCATCAAGGTCGTTGATGAAAACATTGAACAAGACCGGACCCAGCACCGACCCCTGGGGAACACCGCTCCAGAAAATGCTCCAGAACTGCTACCAGATGAAAGGTATTGAATGAAAATATATATGTTGACGAAAACAATGAGTATTTGTCATAGAAATACACAAAGTTCTGAAGCTTTCAGACAGTATTACTTTACTTCTCTAAGTAAAGAATCTCAATTTACAGATAATTCTAAAACAAGTTAATGTGACAAATTATTAAAATTCCTCTATTGCTACTTCACATTTTCCTTACTCCAGCTCTACAACAGCTGCAATCACCACTTTTTTCTCTCTTCCCCTTTAAAAAAGACAGAAAAGTATAATAAAGTTTTACTAATAGTGGAGAATACCAAATTTTCCAGGATGTTAAGTCAAAATATTCTACAATTACAAAGCAAGTCAGCTTATAATTAAAAATCATTTAGCTAGAGTAACTGCTTTTGAGAGGACCCCCACCCAGTTTTTAGAATCAGGTACCAAATTTTCAGTAAATAAATGTGCACAGTTCCTCTGAATTTTTCCTCTGTAAAGATCAGATATGGAGTTGAGCTCTTGAACTGAGCATTCTCAGCGTTTGTAGATATGAACGTGTCAGACTTGCCTTTTGAATCAAGATAGAACAGTTCATCCTTCTGAATCATTTAAATCAGCTAAGGAAACCTGACCCATTAACTCCCACCTGCAGGATACAACAAACGTTAAAAAACTCTGCCTCCTCAAATGCTTTTCAGAAGTTACCCCATTCACTGCTGTGTGGTTGGTGGAAAGAAACAAGTCCGAATTCTTTTTATCCCCAGCAGTTCATCAGAAGTTCATCAGAAGAAAAGGACATTTCCTGCTTGCAATTCACTTGGTTATTAGCGACTAACTAAACATGTCTCTGGTTCTTTAGCTGATTGCAAAGCTTCAGGGTCCTGTAAGTAACTCTTGTTGTGTTTGCTCTTTCCGCAATTGCCCTCAACTAAGTCATTAACAGGGCAACTACATCTCAGGTCTGATTTCACATAGGGTGAGTACACCATTGACCACAAGAGGCATCCAGATGGCAGCCTGGAAGCAGAGCAAGGGGAACTTTGTGGATGTGCACACTCATGCACACTGGTGCACACACACACAGGCATGAGCAAACATACAGAGCACTAACAGAGCCACTGGGAGCTTTTGTTTCTTTTCAAATTACCAGGAAGTCAAGAGGAGAAACAGCTTTGAATTTTCAACCAACTAGGAAGGAGAAGAGAGTGTGTAGCAGGGTGGGAAATTTTGTATGAGAAGGAGTCAGGCTCACAAGACAGTCTAAGACCAGGAGAGTTGTGGGGAGGTCTCACTTCGGGTGAATAGGTAAATCTCCACATTCTGGCTCAGCATGATCAGCTGAGTTTGCCACCACCCAAATTTGTGAGTATCAACATGACAATGCAATGCAAATCCCGGCCTGTGGAACTATATGAAGGAAGATGAGAATGCAGTTTGAAGGTGAAAACTTTGCATGCTCGTGATCACATGGCCATGGCATGTGAATGCAAAATTCTCAGCCCATGTTAATGAGAGGACTAAAACTTGGCAGATTTGTGGGTGATATAACCCTGTCCATCTCCTGACCTTTCTGCTCAATTGCTCAGGCCAACTGTTTTTGAACATGCAGAGAGAATCTTTGCCATGTGATTGCTACTCAGACACCGTCTCTGTAATTTAGATTATGAAAGGCCTGTGGTGACTTTCAGGTTTTGTCATCAATAGCATGTTTTTGGCGTGGGTGGTGTAGCTGTGCCAAGCCCAGTACATCATGATGAGAGCATGAACTGTTTCAGGTAGTTTGCTATAATAACTTTGCTATGCTTAATTAAGTCACAGATTAATCCAGCAGGAAGAACAATCTGAAGCGTATCTTTAGTGCAGTGTCTGAATTCTATCAAAATGGTAAGTCATCAGGTGCAGGAATCCAACAGATAGAGGCCTGACCTTATGGGGAAAAGGAGGAGGTAAGATACCCCACGACTCCTGCCACAATGGGCATGCTCCTCTCAGAGTCTCATGGGAGAACTGGGTGCCTAAAATGCACCTCCTGTAGCTTTATTTCTGGGAAATGGGCCTAAGCAATGAGTTGCATTGGTCCTCTCTGCAGATCCACAAGAGACCTTTCTCCAACCCACGCTTCTTCCTGTCTCTGCATCTCTACAGACGTTACAGTAGCTTTCCAGGCTGTTCTGCTTGATGATCTTTGGGCATTTGAATGAATGTGCAGAGATGCTCTTTGTTTCCATATATCACTGAAATCTTGGCTGATTTTTCTGCTCCCTTTTGTCTTTTCCTTAAGTGCCAGTCCTCACTTTAATTGATAGTAACAACAGTGCTTTAGTAGTTGGGCAGTGAGGACCAGTCATTTCAGACAGGAGAACTGTGTATCATTAGCTTAAGTGGAGGGTATAAATTTAACACCATAATAAACCTGAGCTTGAAGATCATTCTTTTTCCTCTGGAGAAGCTAATACATCACAAGACTGAACTGCTAAGCTCTGATCCTCACTTTGAATGGCCTTTGACTGTGCTGTATCAAAGAAGGAAAGAGTGGATGACTCAGTTTCCCAAGTACAAATTTAATGATACCACACAGTGTAGACCAGAGAAATGGGAGGTGGTGCAGTGCTCCATGCTGTACTCTATTGGGCAGTGTTCAGGATATTGGTCAATGCTCTTTGTTCAAAAACAAACTCCAGTTTGCTCTATAAAATGAGGAATGCAGTACAGAGAACTGGGTCTGTGCCACAGAAAGCACAGTGACAGCGGTGACTAAGAATTTTATACTGTGTTGAGTAATACCGCTCTGCAAGGCAACACAGGAGAAGGAACAATTTAGCAGTGTATATGCAGATTTATAGAAAACCAGCTTCATGGAAACTGCCAGTAGAGCGGTACTGATAGATTTGCGTTATGTGAGCACAGCAGCAAAGCAAAACAATGCTGGGAAACAGATTGGTTTTGTTCTTGGCTGCTATGCACAGATGAAACTTTTAAGACATGTTGACTTGCCCTGGTAGCAGTTTGAAAATTGCCTTCTACAATTCTGATGAGCTTGGAACTGCTCCCTCTCCCATTGCTGCTATTTGTAAGTGAGCATACTGCAAATTAGTACACCAGTGCTTTTGGGGCTTGGAAAAAGCAGAACTAAAGGTACAGCTGCTATGCTCTTCCTTTCCAGTGAAGCTGCATGCATGGACTGGAGAAATATATGATCACTACCAGTGACTTGGCAGTGACTTAGAATCATAGAGTCATAGAACTGTTTGAAGTGGAAATGACCTTTAAAGGTCATCTAGTCCAACTCCCCTGCAATGCACAGAGACACCTACAGCTCGATCAGGCTGCTCAGAACCCAGTCCAGCCTGACCTTGAATGTCTCCAGGGACGGGGCTTCCGCCACGTCTCTGGGCAGCCTGGGCAACTGGAACAGTGCTTCACCACCCTTACTGTAAAAAAGTTTTTTCTTATATCCAGTCTAAATCTCCTGTCTTCTGTAAGTCAAAAAAATAATTGCTGTGTTGGGTCATGTGGTCCTTGCAGTACATCTATACAGCCCTCACTGAAGTCATGCAGATTTGCTTGGAAAGAGCAAGAATGATCACTGTTATCCACTCTCAGAGGTGGAGAAAGAAGAAATCATGCTTTTGCTTTTGCAGATTGAAAATCATTTCCCTCCTTCCCTGACTGACAGCTGCACTGTATCCAGGAGCAGCTGTGTCATGACTTCTCACCTATGGTCTTTTTCTGAAAAGCAGTGGAATTGTGAGGAATCTATTCTGCAAAATTCCCATTGAGAAGACATTTGATGCTAAGATCATATAGACTTGAAACAGATTATCTTTTTTTCAGGCTAGTCTTTCACACTGGCCATTTCAATAACAGAATGTGCTTTTACAAATAAAGCAAAAAAACATTGGTGGGGAAAGGTACTATCTTTTTACTCAAATTGGTGAGAAACAGACAAAATTAAAGGCAGACCAGATCTTAGATACAAACAAGCATGTTCACAAAATTTGGGTCATGGTATGGCTGGCTGCATTCATGTCTCCTTTGTTTCATGTTTCCATAAGCATTTTCTGCTCATTTGAATGTTTGTGGTGATGCCAATTTTACAATCTTTTTAGACATACATAAACTAACATATTTTGTGCCATTCTCAATTCTGCTATTTAAAATAAATTACTCCAGGTCTCACTTCAGGAAAAGAAAAATACAAGGCAAACATTTATTTATAGTTCATTCACTAAGGAAAGGTTCAGTATTATAAATGTTGTCCTTTTATTGTATGTATATATATACCTACATTGCACATTGTGGCTTCCAAGTTACTTGGCAAATTGAGTTCAGATTGTGTTTTCAAAGCTCGTAGAGACATTGTGATTGGAAAAATACTTCCAGATAACTTACATGTATGTTGTAAAGCATTTAAATAGAATATATGTACAAATATGATAGTATATACTGTAGGAAAGTACTGAACCTACCTACTTTTCTGTAAAATTATGGCTCAGTACTTTCAGATGGGGGCATATAGCCTTACAGATGTCCAACAGCACTGTTGTTATTCACTTCCACTATGATAATATCATGTGGCTCCAGTTGATACGAGAACCTGTAATTAAAAATTATAATGGTAAATGTTATAATCACGCAGTAAGAGACTTGTCCTGAAAATCCTAAACAGCTGGCAGGAGTGCATTGAATACAATTTATGCTAATAATTCTTGAAGAACTTGCATGCATAGGCTGGAGCTGTGGTCAAATCTCACTTTCGAGTCTGGAGCTTAACTGTCTGTATCTGCGTGACAGCAAACAATCTGTATTTCTGTCTGTCTGCATGTTACATCTCACCGCACACTACGTCCATGCATGCAGCAGCAGATGTTGTTTTCAGTGCTAACACTCATTTCAGACCTAATTGGCATGCAAGCTGACAGTGCCAATGGCTGCATTTTGTTATGCCTTTTTCAACAGATAAATTAAGCTTTACTGTAAGTTCTGGCAGTGCAAACTGAAAAAAGGGTCCTACTGAACTTTTGTATCTTTGACCAAAAAATATCTATCTGGCAGCTGAATTTTCTGCTGACTTCTGACTCATATCAGTTTCCAATGAACACTTGCATAAATATGTCCTAAATATACTTGTGAAAATGTGTACAAATAGTCAATGGAATACTCCATTTGTTTTCATTTCTCTTGCTATTCACAGCACTCCACAGCATCTCAAATTTGTAGATGTGTGCAATAACAGAAGGCTTATCAATTAATCTAAAAATCTTTATTTTTTCTCTAGCTGAATATGGCAGACAATTTGATTTAGTTTACTTCATCGTGTATTTATTTTTGCTGGTTTGTTTCCTGTAACCCGTAGATCTTCCTGACCCGATAGATAGCATTTACATTCCCTTACATGAATGTAAATGCTAGTAAAGTAGATAGATAGACTATAAGTGAGCAGTATTGGGAAGAGAAAAAGAGAGGGGAGGGCTGACAGATATTATTTATGTGAATTTCACTGTTTATGCACTGTATCTACCTCCAGATATATATCATCAACTAGGCTGATCAGACTGATTATCACCTGAAGCTTCTGGAGATACCTTGTATTTCAGCATGTTAAAATGACCCTGGATGAATGAAGCTTTATTTTAAATCACAACTAATTTTTCAGAGTTGGTATGTTGCAATTTATATTCATGAAAGTAACCAGATTAGCAGGCAACTAAACCTTGATCCACTGTAAACTGCCATGGTCTTCTGTTCACATGGCTACAAGGGGCCAGCATGCAGCATGAAAGAATAGCTCTGTCCCTGTTCCCATCAAACCCTTGACCTCTTTGTAAGACTGCCAACAAGGATACCAGTTATGGAAGCAATTTAGTGCACAAACAAGTATTTACCAGGAATTAAACTGAGACCACCAAACACATTTCACAGTGGAGACCAAAGAGTCATTAGGCTGAGGCAATTTTAGGTCGCTACCAACTTGATCTAATTCAAGTAAGCAACCTTAAGATAAAAGTCTCTACATCCCATCATCCAACTCCCTAGGACATTCAGTCTCTGAGTTCCTTTTCTGTTATAAACATAATTCCTTCATAAGATAAGAAGATTCAGTAATCCAGGAAAAGATTAGAAACAGAAACAAAACAAAATAAAAAAGCATTTGAAACATTCTTCAGTGACAGAGAAAGTGCAGTATTCATGTGAAGAAAAATGAAGAGGCTCCACCAATGCTCCATAATGTGAGAGATTACTCTATGAGGGAGCAGGGATCTGTCCTCCAGGAGCTCATTGCTGACATGAAGCACCGTAATCTGTTACTCCACAATGCTCCCTTAAGTACATTACTACACTGAGTTATCTTAATTATCATTATATATTTGCTTACCTTTAAACACAGCACTTCTTTCTGTCTTCAATTTTTGTTCCTTCTGTTCAACCTCAATAATAACAGAAAGTGCTTTTAAGAGCATACCTTTTGCCATGTCTATGCAGCTGTTAGAAGGAACAGCAACAAATACAATCCTGTCTGTAAACAACACAAAACCTGTTGGCAGTAGAGAAGTAGAGTGTATGTATCTAATTGCATAGTATGTTGCATAGTTCTCTTGCAGGGAACTGCAGGGAACTCTGTGGATTTTTTTCTCACCTCTTTGCACTCACAAGAGAAAACTTTTTTTTTTTTTTTTCCCTTCTGATTATTTGCTTTCTAGACTAAGAGGTGATGGCCAAGGAACATTAGAAACTGCCCAAAGAATGAGGCATAGAGAAAATGTGTTTCTGTCTAGCAAGGCAGCAGTGAAATCTTATGTACTCTTCAAAACTAGATTGCAGCCTGTCCAATGGATATAATTAAATGTGTCAGTAGTTAGAAATATTAAAAAGATTACTTACCCTATTTTGTGTCTGTAGATGACCACATTCTAGCATTCTAGCGCATTCACGTTCTAGCATTTCATTTTAGTTCTCCTTCATCATCATTGCTAGAGAAAGTCTCTTTGTTGGCCCTGGTGTTACCATGCAATAGATAGATAGCAAAAAACATCTCAGTCAGATCTACCTACCTACTTTACCACTGAGGCCAGAATTGTCAGGGACTATCCCTCATAGCATGGCTCAGTCCTCAATACACAGTTATTACTGGTAATAAGCTGGCTCATCTCTAGATGAGACTGAAGCAAAAACAATTGCCTAGTTAGCCAAGCATACAGCAATGAGGATGATAAAGAAGTTCAGTTATTATGTGTAATAATTGTAAAACCCAGCTCTTCGGTAGTGGTTTCTTTTTTTTTTTTAAGTAAAAGTTAATGTTTATAGAGGAAATGTGTACATTAGATGATTTAGGGAGATGAGACAGAGCCCTGAATTTGAACCCAAATATGGTCATTATAAAATACTAAGAACTAAGGCTTTGGATGATTAGTAGATTTTAATGTGGGATTCATAATCTAGAGTACATTTAGTTGTGCCTGTTAATAGAGGTAAATTTGAAGCCTGATTAGTATGTAAATCCAGAAATGGAGTTGAAGTCAACAGTTTGAAATTAGGCCCATCTTTTGCTTTTGCACTGAGGTGATACAGATAATTTGATTAGGTAACATTCTGTGTTTATTTAACCCAGAAGAAGGTACCCAGTGACTAATAACTATAAGTGACTACTTAGTCCACAGTGAGAGGTGAGCTCCTCTTCTGGCATCACACATATTGTCAATTAGAGAAATGTCCAACACGTTTAAGAGTGATGAGGAAACAAGTAAGTCATACTATTTATTGCTATTTATTGGCCACAGTGGTGGGGAAAAGTAGTTGACTCTCCCACACTAGAATGAGGTCAGACTGGGAAAAAAAAATAAAAAGGAAAGGGGAGAGAGACTTAAGAGGACTTACAGAGAGCAGGAGTATAATCTCAGTATCATTTTTTTTGATGTTGCAACAAATGATGTTAATAGTGATTTAACATTATCTTTCTGACAGAAACCAAACTCCACAGTGCTCCCGTTCTGTCTGAGCTATTCCGTTCACAATAGTTACCTCTAACTTTTTTTTTGAGAATGAAGTCATAAATCAGACCATCTTGCATAAGACAATTTAGAAACTCTCTTCCTTCCTAGAAAAAGCCTCTTGCCATTCTTGTTACTTGAATAAGTCACTGAAAGCATTTTTTCAAACAGCACTTCCTTCCATTTGCTTGCTCGTTTGTGGTTAAAGTATATTTATTCGCTCCATAGCTCTCATCCTGCCAAGGAGCAAACATGCAACACAGTCCTCTAAAATAAATGACAGAGATACAAAAGAAAATTTCTGTTATCCGCATTGTAAATCTGGAGAGATCAACAAGTTGTTTCATCTCTGGGTTCCTTGTTAGATGACCTCAATAGACAGCAAGGCAACTGAAATGGTGTGAGGCCCCTAAACCTCTCATTGGATGTTGCCTCCACTAATGGATGTAGACTTACACTAATATTAACTATAATAGAAATAAATTGAAAACCTTAGTAAAGTGGGTTACAAGATATTTCACTGTCATTACTAATTTCAGTGTCACAGTTAAGAATATTTGGTAGAAAAGGAGGACGAGTAATCAGAAAGAGTACAAGAGACAAAACAACAGAGAGAGATTTCTCTGGTGTTTTTGATTGTTCCCACATAGCCTTATAGGCCGCATAGACATTCTTTAGGATTTAAAACCAATACCCAACAGGAGTTCAGGTCCATCGCCACCTTGGTGGTTACTGTGAGGAGAAGTTCCCTGCCGGATTTTCCAGAGCAGGCCATAACCTCCACAAGAAGCATCTGGGGGATGGAGCTGAGCAGAGAAGTTCGGTGCCTGATAGGAATGGTGACCCAAGGCCAGGAATTTAGCTCTTCAGGGTTAAGGAATGATTTTCCATGGCAAGAGAATATTCATCAGACACAGAAACTTGAAACATTTAATTGGTAAAAAGTTTTTATGGGGAATTTCTCACTTGCTAGGATCTACCTTTGATAATGTGTAGTCAGAAAAGATAGACAGAACAGCTCCATTTTCATGAGTTAGCATCCAAGCTGTAGGAGTGGCAAAAGGTTTTATGGCATGAATTGCCTTTGGCAATAGCAACACTTCCCACTGCTTGCCCTGCCTTTCTCTAACAATTTTTAATGGAAGTGCTGATGGCGATTCCATCTGGCCCATCCAAGTGTTTTCCTCTTCCTATTAATGGAAGAGGAAATGGCTCAATGTCCCAGTGGAGACTGGTGACGAGTGGTGTTCCTCAGGGATCGGTACTGGCACCAGTGCTGCTTAACATCTTTGACAGCGACATGGACAGTGGGATCGAATGCACTCTCAGCAAGTTTGCAGATGATGCCAAGCTGTGTGGTGCAGTTGACACGCCAGAGGGAAGGGATGCCATCCAGAGGGACCTGGACAGGCTTGAGAGGTGGGCGCATGCCAACCTCATGAAGTTCAACAAAGCCAAGTGCAAGGTCCTGCACCTGGGTCGGGGCAATCCCAAGCACACATACAGGCTGGGTGGAGAATGACTTGAGAGTAGCCCTGAGGAGAAGGATTTGGGGGTGTCTGTTGATGAGAAACTCAATATGAGCCGGCAGTGTGCGCTTGCGGCCCAGAAGGCCAACTGCATCCTGGGCTGCATCAAGAGAAGCATGGCCAGCTGGTCGAGGGAGGTGATTCTGCCCCTCTACTCTGCTCTCGTGAGACCTCACCTGGAGCATTGTGTCCAGTTCTGGGGCTCCCATCACAAGAAGGATGTGGAGCTGTTGGAGCGGGTCCAGAGGAGGGCCACAAAGATGATCAGAGGGCTGGAGCACCTCCTCTACGAGGACAGGCTGAGAGAGTTAGGACTCTTCAGCCTGGAGAAGAGAAGGCTGCGGGGGGACCTGATAGCAGCCTTTCTGTACCTGAAGGGGGCCTACAGGAAAGCTTTTTTTTTACAAGGATAGGTAACGACAGGACAAGGGGTAACAGTTACAAACTGAAAGAGGGTAGATTTAGATTAGATATAAGGAGGAAATTCTTCACTGTGAGAGTGGTGAGACACTGGAACGGGTTGCCCAGAGAAGTTGTGGATGCCCGCTCCCTGGAAGTCTTCAAAGCCAGGCTGGATGGGGCTTTGGGCAGCCTGGTCTCGTGGGAGGTGTCCTTGCCCATGGCGGGGGGGTTGGAACAAGATGATCTCTAAGGTCCTTTCTAACCTGAACCGTCCTATGATTCTATGATTCTATGATTACTGTTGCATATAGGCTGCAGTAAAGCTAAACGTTACAAACATGCCCAACAGGTTCTGTCTCTGAGGAGCAGCCAGAGCCTGATTGCTTAGTCCAAACACACCTGTGGTGACAGGGTTCATCTGGAGGAGTGTTTCGGTGCCCAACACCTCCCCAGACAAAACACCCTCTTCCCTTTTCCTGCTGGCGGCATTACACTTTGATGAACAAAGAGCAGACGTATCTCTGTGGCAGGTGGACCAGAAATTACACAAGAAAGAGTGTAATGAGGTATATCCGTCTCACATTTCTGTGGAAATCTTGCTTGCCAAGGTCAGTTTTGTCATGTACACAACCCTCATCCTTTGTAGGGTGATAAAGCGCAAGGCCTGGCATCAGAGCAGGGGCAATCATTGGCCTGGCCTGACAAGTGATGGAGGAGGATGGAGGAGAGGGACACTGTGTGGCCTTGAACAAATGACTGCATCATACTGGGTACCACCGTGGGCCTGGGGAGGCCGAAATGTGCCCTGACCCTGCAGTCGACCTGTGTACCTGCAGGAAGCTGCTTTGGGAAGACCACACTCCACCTTCACAAGCATACTAAATGCTGAAGAAAAGCACTATGGACACTTGAGAAGGGGATTTATGTGACCAATGGCTAGTGTAGTTTCCCTTAAGCAGTACTCAATGTAAAAGATCAGTCCTTAAAAGTCACAGGGCCTTTTCCTCAGCAATGCAGGCAGTAGGCTATTTGATTTTCATTGTATTTCACTCGCTTCCACACCAGCAGGTTTCCTTGTCTATTCGTCAATGCCTGCTGAATGTTTGCTACCAATGAGTAAAGCCACAACAGGCCTGGAAGAGGTGCTTAGCACAGAAGGAACACAGGCCTGGGGACAGACAAGGAAGATTTCTGCGCCCTTGATAAACGCCTCAGATGGAAAGGCAATGCTGTGCTTTGTGTACTTGCCCAGGCAGGCTGCCAAGTGTAAGCAGTTCAGCTCTCTGACTAAGGGAAAGTAAATGTATCAGTAGGCCTGGTCATGGAAATGTGACCCTTCCAGAGTCACTTTTGCAAGATTGTGAAAACTAATGGGTACGTGGGTAGGAGTTGCTTGCTGAGGTGGAGTAATAGTGCCGGGGTGGTGAGGAGTCCATGAGGAATGCTGTCCTTGCTCTGGAAGAACAGTGTGCACTTTGATTATGACAATAAAAAAAACTCCAGTATTGAACATGTGGCTGAGGCTTCAGAAATTACAGTCCAGTCATGTGCAACAAGCTGGATCCAAAACACTGAAACTCAACCACTCCACCAACACATAACTTGGCAAATAGTGACAGCAATGGTTGTGCTAGGAACTGCCATTAGAAAGGTAAAAGGGTCGTGCTTTGCCTTGTTCTCTTGCTTTCACCTTTACTTTTTCTCTAGCTACTGTTTCCAGTTTGGGCAATGCTAGTTTTCTGACTGCACTCATCTCTTCTTTCTCCTTCTCCAGACTATTATAGGAACTCAGCTCAGCTTTTGCTCTCAAGCATTAGAGCTCCTATTATATAAGATATTTCAATGGGCCAGGACAGGTACAGTCCGTCATAATTACACACCATTTCCCCACTCTGAGCAGTAGCCAAGTCTCTATGCTGTACCACTTATCGCAGCGGGATTAAAAAATGTTTTATAACACTATGCAAAGCAGTGTTAAATCCCGTTCTTCTCACATTAAAAGCAGATGCTCAGATGGACTGAATCAGATTGAGTAAATTTATTGAGTTAATTTAGATGCATACTAGCTTTACAAGAGCCAATTTACATCTGTGTTTAAGTGGGACTGGCAGTAGTTTCAGATTTAACAATTTTCTTAAGAATTTTCAAGCCCAAATCACTGTTTCAGTGTAGATCAAGCCTTCTTGTGCAGGGTTACAGTGTCCTTATGTTCCAGCCCTGGTACCAGTGAAATCAGTGGAAATCTGGGTGGATAAGGAAAAGTTCAGATTCATTTCTGGCCATCTTTTCCAATCTGAAAATTATATGTGTAAAGAAACACAATTCATTCTAGTACCGGGAGTTAGTAGAAATATCTCTATAAAATAAATATATATATACTAAAATCAGCTTTTAAAGTTTTAAAAGACAGAGAAAATAAAATGTTCTGACTATTCACAAGGTTTTAGACAAGCCTTGTTTTCCTCCCTTTCACTACTGTTCCCTGAAGTTTAAATCAAGAGACTCTCAAAGTCAGGAAGCCAGACAGACTTCCAAAATATGTGGTGACGCTAAGGAGCCTGTGAACCGGAAACAGACATTTACTGTCTTCTTTCCCAATCCAATTGGCTCCAAGTATCTGTGGCTGATGTTCTGGGATTTTGGGTTGTGGCCAGAAGACCCAACCTGAGAGACTGAGAGCGTATAGGTCACGGAGGTCATGAGTGGCCCCATCTCCACCCACTTCTCTTGCAGGGAGAGTTTACAACACTGGCACTTTCACAACAGGAGAGAGGAAAAAAATGAGGATGTTTTTAATCCATTAGACTGCTGCTGATTCAGTAATAACAAACATGACTCTGTTTCCTTGATTATTCTGTACACAGCAAACATTTGTGTAAAGTGTCGATTAAGCGCATGCACTATAAGGATCTGTCATTGAAGTGCGTCTGTGTCAATAACGAATATATGAAAAAGTGCCTTTGTGTGCATTTTTGTGTGGCTGCATGAGCAGGAAAGAAAGCAGGAACTTAATTCCCAAGACTCTTAGTCATCATCTGATCTTTATTTCTGAGTGTGATCAAAGTACCAGCTTTTGAGAAGATGATTCCTCTCTGCTATGATAAAGATATTAAAGCCAGAAGATAGTGCACTTCCCAAGAGCCTAGTAGGAATGAACACTCTAAAACTTCATGATGTTTGCAGGCAGAGAGGGGAGTTTGTTTCGGCTCTTGCTGATTTTGCTGTGTGTCTTGCTGTGTTACAGACATCTTGACCAGCCTCACTCATTTAATGATGAGTGTTTGTTGGCCTGCAAAATGCAAACACATTGTAAAACTGTTTGTATGCTAGCTAAACTTTTTCAGACCATTTACATGCTAGAATATGTTCTTTGCATACATTGATCTATATTCCCAAATTGTATTTTCCAGTCTCAATAGAGACTTTCTTTTGCTTCTATTTCACCTTAATATTGCAAAGCACATTAACATTGCCTAACTTCTGACCATGAGTAGCATAAGGTCATTTACATAACAGCAAGACTAATGTATGCTTTCTTGAAGAGATACAAGCGCATTCAGTACAAAAAAAGCAGAGAGGACAATTGTATGGAAAGGTCAGACTCTCATTTTGAAACAGTACTTGTGTTTCGGCATTAACTTCATGAGTTTTTTTTTTTTTTT